>VDFB02047230.1:194604241-194884228 GCA_007258455.2 Sequoia sempervirens | reverse complement strand
TGGATGAGTAAGTGATAAGTTGTAGTCATTTTTTCCACTATAGAAGCAGAGTACATGGTAGCTACTCATGCTTGTAAAGAAGCCATTTGGCTTAAGAGGTTGTGTTCTGATATTAGTTTTATGCAAGATAGATTACTATCTATTGTGACAGCTAGAGTGTTATTTGTTTAGTGAAGAATCCTACTTTCCATGCCAAAATAAAGCACATTGATGTACAATTTCACTTTGTTTGTGATATGGCGAAGATGGAAAGATGGAGTTTGAAAAGGTTGATACTTTGGTGAATTTTGCAGATGCATTGATGAAACCAATGAGCATAGAGAAGTTCAAATGGTGTGTTGGTTCATTGGGCTTCATGGCCTGAGCAATGATACAATAACTTTTGTAAGGTCTTCAACAAGTGGGAGAATGTTGGGATTAAGGTGTCTCAATCTTAGAGAGTCCCAATGTTATTTAATTAATTAAATTATCCCCTTTGTTGCAATTTTATTAATTAAATCCTAAGTGATATGTTTCTAAATTGATAAATCAAATTGTCAGACCTATTTGTGAATTGGCTTCCTACATGTTTGGTGGAGAGCATGAAATTGTGCCACTTGTCACTTGGGCACTCAATTGGGAAGAGAATTTTGTATAAAAACTCTCAAAGGTGCACCATAATGGCATGTGTCCATGCTTTTGGAGTTATCACTTGGTGAGTTTTTGAAAGATACTAAACGAGACTATGACAACTAGTTGGGTTGATTAGAATTCAAAAGATAGTTCTAAATTGGAAATTGGCTTGCTTTTCTTTAGTGGGATGCCATGTATGTCAAGGCTACTTAATATTTTCATAAATTATTGGATTTTGGCATCTTGTATGTTGTTGCATGTTGGTGCATGTTGGTGCATGTTATTGCATGATTGGCAAGTTGTTTTTCTGGTCAGTTTGGACTAGTGCATGTTCTTCGTTTCAGTTTGCATGCACGCAAAGACTGGAGATGACACATGGCATTCCTAGATGCCCATGATACAAGTTTATAAATATGTGAAATATTTATGTATTTGGAGGGGCACTTTAATATTTTCTAAGAAGTTGTTATGTTGTTGAAATTACTCTAGATTTATTCTAGATTTGTATCACAGTGTAAAGACACTTGCAAGAGCATAGACTTTTTAATTGCATTGTAACTGCTTTGTTACTAATAATACAATTGATTTGTACTTTGGTATGTGGTATTTTTCTCGAAAGGGTTTTCCCAAGTGAATTTTTTTGTTATGCTTTATGTGTTTGAATCTAAAATTTAATAACTAAATGTGCATCTAAATTGTAATAGTTTAAAGATTTGTAACAAACTTTTTGCAACCCTCTCTGGCTTATATCCATGTTGGAAGTTGTTTTTGCACCTAGCTTTCCTTTCATGGTTCACCAGCATCAGTTAATAAAATAGAGTATAATGAAGGAGAAAATATTTTGGGAGGTCTATTTATCCTTGTAGAATGTCTAACATGCACTAGAGTTTGTGGTATTTCTTGTCATTGTTGAGAAGTAGGTACCACTAGAATATTGCTTTTTGGAATATCATCCAACATCACATAATTTGTTTCTTTCTACTCATCCTTCTTTTCCTACAACTGCTCTTTATACAAAAGTTTTTCATTGAATACAATATTCCTACTAATAATTTTTTGATTATCTAAATCCCATAACTGATAACCAAATTCATCAATGCCATATCCAATAATTTTTTTAGATTTTTCTTCCAGCTTGGTTCTATTTTCTAAATCAACATGTGCAAAATTTTCACAACTAAAAGTTTTTAGAAAAGAATAACTCAATTTTTTTCCTATCCATGTTTCCTCTGCAATACCATAGCCCAAAGGAATTGAAGACCCTATGTTAATGTAGTGTCATAAAATGTACTCCTTTACATTTTCAAATTATGTTTGGGTCCCTTAATAAATTGGACTTAATTAAGCCTCTAATTGGCCCAATTATGCATTTAAAATCCTAATTAATCTCATTTTTCAAAAGGGAAACTTTTATTAAATAATTGCAAACATTAATTAAATTTCCTTGAAATTGGTGCCCTAGATTTAGGTCCTAAGACCCATTTTCCCAAGGGAAAATGGGTCCCCCTTAAGTTTAGGAGCCCAATTTTTAATATGTTTTTGGCGACATTTTTATGATTCAAATTCAATTTTCAATTGTTGGCCTTTCATGTTTAATTTTCAAGAAATTAAAAAATTATCTATAAATACAAGGTCTTTTTATCAATTCAAATCCTAAAATTTTCAAGAGATCAATTCCTAAAGGAAATATTATTGTCAAAGGTATTCAAGAGAAAATTTCTCAATCATTTGTTGCAACATTCAATATCTCAAGCATCATGTAAAAGTTATCTTCATTCATACATGCTTTTGGAGCTAACATTGTGATGTAGGTTTCAAGCATTCAAGTCAATATTCAAGCATCAAGATCAACATCCAATCAAGTCATTTCATGCAAAATCAAGACCTTTGAGAGATGTGTTATATTGCAGTCCTCTAAGGATCTCCATTCAAGGGTTTGGTGAGTTGCAACATAGCATTGTTCATTCATCATTACTTCCATTCATGTTTCATTTCATTTCACAGTTTAATTACCAAAACAAGGTTTGACCAAGGCAAACCCCCATCCACCAAAAATAAACAGTTTTTCCCTCTCTCTTTGTGTTGCATATTTGCAAGTGAATAAGGATTGAAGATTGATCAAAAGTGCAATTTTGCAAAGTTTTCAAAGTTGTCAACATTGTCATCAAGCCACGAAAAATCACAAAATTTAATTATAACTTTCCAACTGTGAAATCTAAAGGAATCGGGAGTGTAGATCCAAGAGCAGAGGACTATGAAAATAGATTTTGGATCCCTGTAGCAAGACCCATTCTCCCTAGGGCATATCTATCCCATGAGGACACTCAACAACTTTTTTTAGTGATAGGTGCATAAATTCCTACTCATATCAAATTTGCCAAAATTTTGTGGATTCTATTAGATTAAGGTTTTAAACTGATGTTTCAAGTCTTACATTACATAATTGCATTCAATTGGAAATTTTCATTTATCTCCCGAAAGTGCATTTCAAGTTGATTTACCCCATCCTCAAGAATAAGGAAAACAACAAGATATCCATTAAGATTGACTCAGCTAAGGGTTGAAAGTTAATCTTGTTCTATGGAACCTCCTTTCCCTAATGAAAGTAGGGAAATAGGTACATTACCCCCATTAAAAAACTACCTCACCTTATTTCCTTTATTTCATTTTGGTGAACCCGACATTGTACTCTTTAATTTCTAAAATTGGAGTCTATTCAAACACTAGATCTAGGATTTGCAATAGTTTGCATTGCATTGAATTAGTTTGCACTTCATTTAGGGTTGTTAAAATTGCATTAGTTTTCATCTCATTTAGGGTTTTAAATTTATGCTTTCCATCATTTAAAATCTAAAAAAAAGGCATATTAAATTGATTGTCCATAGCACTTGCATATTAGTGTATTTCCAATAATTCACATTCATAAATTGAGTCAAAATTGCATTTCAAAAATTATCACATTGTTCATCATTTTTCATTCATTTTAATTGCATTAGGACACCTAAATTTGAAAAATTGACACTAAAACCATAGTTTGCAACCTGAAACTGGAAATTCAAACATTAAGAAATAAATTCAAACTTTGAATTTTTAGAACCCTAACCTAGGACCCATTCGCACTAGGGTGAATAAGTCCCTATAAAGGTGATTTTACATATTTTTAGGCAGTAATTTGTCTCTGTTTGCTTCATTTTGATCTGTCGTTACTTCTTTGTTTCAATTTTAGAAATCAGAAATTATGTAATTGTTTACATTAAGTTCAAATTGGTCAAATTGAGTGCATTGTTGGAAAATAAAATTTGGCATT
Source organism: Sequoia sempervirens (assembly GCA_007258455.2). Taxonomy (NCBI): domain Eukaryota; kingdom Viridiplantae; phylum Streptophyta; class Pinopsida; order Cupressales; family Cupressaceae; genus Sequoia; species Sequoia sempervirens. Next base: position 194,880,309 of record VDFB02047230.1, on the reverse strand, counting down.
AAAAGACATCATTTTTAGGTTTTTCATAACATAATTAGTAAATTATCTTGTTTTAAATCTGAAAATTACACAATCCTTTTACATACTTGCATTGTACTTCATACTTTTAGGTGTATGTTGCATTTTTCTAGTGCCTACTATCCATTTTGGTGCACCTAGGTTTGATGAAACTTGTATGAGCTTGACAACCTAGTGTCCTATTACCAATACTGTAGTGAGACGTAGTTTGAGACTCATGCCATCTTGTGCTACTACATCCACTGTGGATCTTGAGTTTTCCAACTCTTTCACTCATTTTGTTGATACTAGTCAACCCACTATGGACCATAGCTTTAATACCTCATTTCTCATGCCCACCCTACCCACAACCAATGTGACTAATGTTGACACAATGGTTGCTAATGTCCCTCATGAAGAACTCAAACAAATGGATGAAGATTTAGAAAAATTGCAAAACTTTGTGAGTGTTGAATACATTGTTGGTACTATAATTCATGTCATAGATAACATGAGGAAAATACTTGATAATAAACAAGGAATAGAGATTGTATGTATCCTAGCTCACATTATTGATAAGCATGTTCCTACAACATCTAGTTGTGCTCAAACTTTGGGGTACACTCAAAGTCACGATGGAAATTTAATTCCTCCTCCTACAATAGTGACCTCTATTCCTGCATACACTAATCCAATTGTTACAACAACAAAACAACCCACTAGCATTATCAATACAACCTTAGGTAATTTCATTGGGAATCCTCTTAGTTTTGTGCATTCAAATCTCATATCTCCTAATCCATCTCCCCTCACAAACTTACAATCCACTTGTCCTTCGAATACATATACACCTCCACCTTTTCACCTCCATCTCATAACACAACCAATGATTATGTCCTTAACCAACTCTTACAAAATGTTTCATCCCTCCAAAAAAAAATTGTCACACTGAACCAAAGTCAAAATGGCCAACCTTCACAATATGTCAAAAGAAACTCTTTATCCTTGGAGATATTGAGAGCAAAAATTCCACAAGACATAGAAATTCCTATATTTGAAAAATATGGTGGAAAAGGAGACCCTAGTAACCATGTCTCGGCATACATAGCCTTATTTAGTGACTTCATTTTTTAAGACAAGCTCTTGGCTAAAATTTTCCCTAGATCCTTGAAAGACACTTCCTTGGAGTGGTTTTGTTCTTTACGAAATAACTCAATTTTTTCATTCAATGAACTTATTGATGCCTTTCTTAACCATTTCCAAGTGCACATGGGTCCGAAGATGACATTAGCTGATTTAATGCAATGTGAAAAAAAGAAAGATAAAAAGGTCACTCGCTTCATAGCACAATACCAATTGCTTTACTCACAAATTAATATTAATATTCTTGATGATAATCTTCAAAGAATGTTTTTTGAAAATTTGCAAACCAATATTCAAGATAAACTTGGGATGATGAATTTTCCCTAATTTACACACTTGTGCATGGCCCTTCATAACTATTAGAATTCGATTAGTCATTGTCAAGCAAAAACTCCTAACCATCTTGAGAAATTTGAATCCATGTCCCATAACAATTTTTAACCTTTCAAGAAACAAAATAAGGGATTTTTACAACTAAATACACCTCAAACAAGTCAACATGTTAACACCAAAGAGGCTACCATAAAAATGACAAATCCATATCCATTTAGGGAAAGGAGTAGACAACTTACCTCGTTGCTCGATACCCTTCATTCCACATTTTACAACTTATAAGAACTTAGTTACCTTACCTCATGTTAGATCCATTGATACCACAAAGCCCTTACCTCCAAATTTTAACTCAAATGCCTTTTGCCATTTTCACCAACAAAATGGACATGATACAGAATAATGTAAGCATCTTAAACATATTGTGCAAGACCTCATTGATTCTAATCACTTCCAAATTGGTGGTGTTAATGATCAAGGAAATAAGTTCATTGCCCCATCCAACCAAAATTTACAAATATTTACCAACCCCATGCCAAATCATAATCTCTTTTATGAAAGCTACTGATACTAAGAATGATGTGATGATTGTTGACAAACTTCAAGATACAAATAATGACATAATTACAAGTGCACCCAATGGTCCTCTTTATATCGCAAGAAGAATCAATGACTAGTCTACTAATGGGATATTAATTGATCCCGTATGTTTAGAGAATGTGATCACTAAGGAATTCTTATTTGTGCATGAAATTTATCAAGATTCTTATGAACAACTAAAATCATGGATCAAAACACATAATGGTTTTGCTTTCCCTACAATAGGTTTGATCACTCTTCCTTTAAAATTTGGACCGAAAGAATTGAATGTCTCATTCTCCATCATCCCATCATTGGACCAATTCCATGTGAAGCTTGGTTACCCATGGCTACGCTCCATGGATGTTGTCTCATTGGTGGTACATAAATGCTTAAAGTTTCCATTTGGAAATGATATATTTATTGTGCATCATAGTGGCTTTAATCATGTGTCTTCCTATGGGAATTTCTCATTGGATTTCTTTTTTCTTGAACCTATGGACCATTTAAGCCTCATCAACACTGTAATGATGTGCAAAATTGCACTTGGGGGAAATTTCACATTTTAGCACTTTTCCTAGCATTTATTACACCTAAATTCATTTATGATAAGAGCCTCATAGGTCAAAATTTTGTGATTCCAATTCCACAAGGTCCAATGACGAAGCGACAATATTCCACTGCCCTATTTCTCAAAAACTAATGTTCTAAATACCTGCGCAGCACACAGACATCTACGTGGCACACTAGCATCCTAGCAGTTTTTCAAGTTTGATATGTGGAATCTCAAAATCTTGACTCAAGACATATGTTTTTGTAGTCAAATTCTTGAATGTAACGGCTCCTTCTTCCCTTGCATGCAACAAAACTCCCTTTCACTCTCATTTTGGGGGGTTCTCTCTCTCATTCGATGACTTCTCTTCTTAATCTCACTTCATTCTCAACTACTTCTACTCTTTGTACTATCACTTCTACAAGCGAAGATCTGCTAGATTGAGGTCCCTCCAATAGCCAAAACTCTCTAGCTAGCATTCAATAGTGCATTCATGTGTTCAAGAGGGGGCCAAGGACTGTTGGTAATGATCTCTTGCTCTTATCTATCTGCGAATAGATTAGACCTCTTTGTTAATTTTTCTATTTGGTGGTGCAGGTTCTCCTCCTCAAGTGGGGATTATTTTCACGACTTCCTTTTTTCTATCTTGTTTACTCTCTCTATCTATCTGGCTATCCATAGAGGTGGGAACACAAAAATTGGGGTTTGACTATGACAAGCCTTGAAACAACCTGATGTTTTTCCCCATTCATTTTGTGTGCAGGTTGTCGAAGTGGAGCTTGGAGGAAGGATTTGAACACTTAGTCATTTGTATTTTCTCTTAGCTCTCCTTTGTATTGTCTCATTTTCTGCTTTTTTTTTAGTTATTCTATTAAATAGACCTCATATTTGTGCTAGATAGTGGCGTTTTAGTCATTTTGTTCAAGGTTTGAGTCCTTTATTTTTCGTGGATGCTAGCACATCCTTTAGAGCCCAATGCACTACACTCACATCCTGATACCACATTGTAATCTTTGGGTCGAGAGCTCCTCCTTTTGAGGTAGAAATCTAGAATCCTTGCTCTCTCGTATTTTGAAGCAGTCTTTCGAGACAATTAGTCTGTGTGTGGTTTCTTTGCAGTTTCTTCATTCAGCAATCTTTGAGGTGGTTAAGGGTAGTTCGCTCCTTGGGATTCTCTTGAGAATGAAGAGACTCATGAGCTTATCTCACATTTTGGTGAACCCAGCATAAACATGTTAGATCTTTTTCTACAATGTTTTAATATTTATGATAATGCTTTCTCTAAGGAAGATTTTGATATGTTGGATGATGCTCTATATGACTTCTTAGAAGCTTCTTCCTCTATCGGTATATCTTCTAAGCAAACTTATTCTTCGCAAGTTGAAGAGTCGATGAACATTGTTGTAGTCTTTGTGGCTTCTCCAAGTCCTAAGAAACCCATTGTTTACTTGACTCTGGCTAGCCCCTCTCTTAAGAGGATTATTTCATATCATAATGATTCACCAGATTTATATTAAAATTTTTTGAAAGCTATAGATTCTACTTCTTATAATATTGTTGGGCACACGTATAATATAAGGAGAAATAAGTAGAGGTTGGATCAAAAACCCTTTATTCCTACACCTCAACCTACTCAAGTTCCTACTTCTTTACCACCTTCTCAACCAAGTCTTCCTTCGGCACCTAAACCTACAACTAAAGTGCCTAGAGATTATGATCTAGTCGAGCAATTTCGTGTTACTCTAGCTAAGATCTCGCTTTGGGATTTGCTTCAAACTGCTCTAATCTATCAAGGTATGCTTCAGGAAGCCTTACAAAAGATCCTCTTTCTTTCCTCTGCTAGGTCGACGGATGTTAATGCATGGATGGCTCATATTCATGTGGATTCGTCAAATATCGCATTCTATCCACAAGAACTTCTACCCTCGGATGTGAAAAAACAAGTGGATCCTTTTATGATCATAGTTAATGTCAATACTATTGATATTAGGCGTACCCTTGTTGACACTAATTCAACTCTCAACATTTGTGGTATAGATCTACTACCTAAAATTAAAGTTGACTCTTCTTCCTTAGTTGCTTCTTCTTAGTATATTTGTAGATTTGATAACGTTAGTCGATAAGCCCTAGGCATGATAATCTTGCCTTTGCAATTAGGCCCTATTACCTTACCCACCTTGGTTTACATGATGTATGGCTCCTTACCTTACAATCTTCTCTAGGGAGACCCTGGATTCACGCTATGTGTGCTACACTCTAAAGTTTGTCACAAATAATTGAGTGGTCATAGTCAAAGTTGATTCAGAATCAGTTCACCTTTGTGAATTGGAAGTTGTTGGTCAAGCTTCGGTTGTTTCTACTCTTAAGAATTGTATTCCATCTCTAACCTTTGATGCGATGACATAATCCTCAGTGATACCCTCTATAGAGGCTATCCCCAAAGCAAATGTCACTAAAGAGGAACAGCCTAAAGCAAAAGTCCTAAGTCTTCCCCCTCTACCATTTCTCTTGAATCAAATGCATTCCTTGGTGATGATTGGGGATCCTTGGAATTTTATGAATTCTTCATTGGAGAGCACAAAGTGAATCTCACTCATCTTAAACTTTTGATAACCTAAAACTCTATGTTAAGGAAACGGATTAGACTCCCGTTAAGAAGGAAAGTTGTGATCCTATTCAAGAAACCAATCATTCCCCTACGGAGAAGGATAATCCTACTCCTACTAAGGAGGTTAATGTTTGTGAATCAAAGAAGGAAGATGGTTGTGGCCTTGTAGATGCATTTTACATCCATTGGTGGAATGATGCTCTCTACGTAGAACCATTGTCTTTTGAAGCTTTGCAAACACGCTATGGTCTTGAATATAGGCTCATTTCTCAATATGGTTATGGGCGTAAAGGCCTTGGATGTATTGAGAAAGGAATTCAAGTCCCTATCTAGTTTAAGCCTCACAAGTGTTATCTAGGATTGGGATGCCCTATTAAACATTCTAAGCAAAAACCTTGGTGGAGTGTTAACATGATTTTAGTTGAGCCTCTTGATCTGGTCCATCCTAAATTGATAGAGAATGGGGTGGAGGCCAAATAAATCCACTTAGATGTTTTCTCCTCAGAGGAAGCACTAGAAGAGTTCTTGGGTGCCTATTCTTGTTTTCCCTCCTTTCACCATAAACGATGATTCTCGTATTGTCTGAGCAAGCAGGCATACTTTGCAGAATCTTTTTTAGACATGGACAAGGAGGCCCCTCTATCAAATATAGATGATGGTTTCCCAATACTACATCCTAAAGACCATAGTCCCCTCCTCAAGAGGGATGTTGTTGAAGTTTTCATGAATCCTAAATCTTTCAAAAAGGTGATTAAGATCGAGAAGTGCCTTTCTTCTAAGGAAGTTAAGGATCACTCTAATCTCTTACATTATCATCCAAATATCTTTGCTTGGTCATATGAGTACATTCCTGGTATTGATGAGTCTATAGTGGTTCACAGTATTATCTTATGTCCCGATGCCAATCCTATTAAGAAAAAAATCCAAAAGATCAATCCCAAGGTCATTTTGTTGGTTAAGACTAAGATAGAGAATCTATTAAAAGAAAGCTTTATCCATCCAATCGACTACTCACCCTGGATTTTGAATATTTTTGTTGTTAGAAAAACTAATGGCCATATATATGTATATGCATTTACTTTAATGATCTTGATAAGGCTTATTTTAAGGATTATTTTTCATTTCCTAATATTAATATGATTGTATACTCGATTGCAGACCATGCCATGTTGTCTTTCATGGATGGCTTCTTGGGCTATAATCAGATTTTTATTAATCTAGAAGATCAATATAAGATAGCCTTCACTACCCCTTGGGGTATCTTTTGTTATGTGGTCATGTTTTTTGAGTTAAAGAATGCAAGAGTAACTTACCAATGGGAAATGACCTTAATCTTTCATGATTTCATTTATAAGATCTTAGAAGACTACGTTGATGATATCCTAGCGAAATCCATAACTCACTAGGATCACGTGGGAAACCTTAGTCTTATTTTTGAAAGGATTTGAATCTATAAGATGAGGCTTAATCCCCTTAAGTGTGTCTTTGGTGTGGACATGGGAAAACTTCTAGGATTCATAGTTTCTCATTGTGGAATCAAAGTCGACACGAATAAGAGCGATGCAATTGTTAACATGCCTCCACCTAGGAACATTACTAAGTTGCAAAGTTTACAAGGGAAGCTTCAGGAAATTCATAGATTCATATCTTAATTGGTCGATCGTACCCTTCCTTTCACTCATTTATTAAAGAAGGATGTTTTCTTTATATGGGATGAGAAGTGCCAAAAAGATTTTGACTCAATAAAAACTTATTTGGCCAATCCTCTCGTATTAATGCCAGCTATTCAAGATAGACCCTTCTTTCCTTACCTTACTACATCACAATACGCTTTGGTATTCTTGCTTGCTCAGTATGATGATGTCAAGTGAGAAAGCGCGGTCTACTACATTAGTCGTGTCCTAGTTGATTATGAAACTCATTATTCTTCCATGGAGAAATATTGTCTTGCTCTCATCTTTGTGATGCAGAAATTAAGACACTATCTTCTTCATGTTGAGACGCATGTTATTGTGAAAAGAGATATTCTAAAGCACTTGTTTTCTAGTTCCAACCTTGTTGGGAGGCTAGTGAAATGGGTAATGTTGCTTTCTAAGTTTGACATAAATTTTGTTACTCACAAGTTGATAAAATATCAAGCGATTGCTGATCAATTGGTAGATGCTCCCTCGTCTCACTCCTTCCCAAGTTTGGACTTGTTCCCTGATGAGGATATTTTTGCAGTAAATCATGATCTTGTGTGGAAGATGTATTTCAATGGGTCGAGATGTCAGACAGGTTCCAAAGCAGGTGTGGTTCTAATCTCCCCTGAAGGTAAGTCGGTCCCTCTCTCCTTTCGGCTAGAATTCCCTTGCACCAACATCGCTGAGTATGAATCCCTTATTGCCCGCTTGTGTGCCGCAATTGCATTAAACATAAAACATCTCTGTGTACATGATAACTCTGAACTTGTTGTGAATCGTATCATAGGAACCTATCAAGCTAAGAAAAGTAAGTTGTCTTAGTATTGATACCTTGCTTTGTCCTTGCTTGATCGGTTCTCCTCTTTCACAATAGATAGTGTCCCTAGGAGAGAGAACTGACATGTGGATGTCATGGCTAGCACTACCTCCCTAGTGCCTTCAGATAAGGATATGAAAGAATACCACTTTTTGGTTCATATTCTTCAATCTCCTATTGTTTTTGACCAATGTAAATTTGATGTTCTTGTGTGTTCCCACATAGACTCACGAGAATGGCATTCCAACATCTACAGCTATTTGAAGAATGGAAACTTTCTCAATGATGCGATGAAGAATGATCGCACTCGCATACAAAATTTTTCAGTCTGTTATGTTGTCTTGTCGGATGTTCTTTATCAAAAATCTTATAATGGCTTACTTCTTCAATCTCTCACTAAAGTGGAAATACCCCTTTCCCTTAGGGAAGCCCATTTGGGTTTTGGGAGTGGACATTTTGGTGGTAAATCCCTGGTGTGAAAATTGATTCACATGGGATACTTTTGGAAAACGATGGAACAATATTCCTTCAATTTTTTTAGGAAGTGCCTGTAATGTCAATAGCATAGTCACCTTATTCATGCTCCTACTCAAGAGTTAACAAATCAGACCTCTCCTTGGTCGTTTGCAAAATGGAGGTTGGATGTTATTGGAAAAATATCATCTCCTTCTTATAAAGGATGTGTCTTTATCATTACTGCTACCGATTACTTCATGAAGTGAATTGAAGTTGTCCCACTTCGATCCATGATAGCTGAAGCTATATGCAATTTTCTTCTAAACAACATCATTGCTCACTTCAAATTTCCTTCCACCTTAGTTTTTGATAATGGTACACCATTTAAGAACAAGGAAGTGAAGCAATTTTTGGAAAAAATTCATATGCAACATAGATTTTCTACACCATATTATCCTCAATCTAATGGCCAAGTAGAAGCATCTAATAAAACTCTTGAGATCATTCTTCCTAAAACAGTGAACAAACATGGTAAGTATTGGCACATTCAATTTACATACGCTTTGTGGGGCTATCGCACGAGTGTTTGTACTATGATGGGAACGCCTTACAACCACATGTATGGTGTTGAAGCTATCATTCCTTTGGATTTGGAGATCCCATCCTTGTGGGTTTCCCTTAAAGAGTTAATTCATGACTAAACTTACCAATCTAATCATTTACATCAACTTGAGATTCTCAATGAGCACTGATTACAGGCCCTCAACCATCTTAAAGCTTATCAACAATCATTATCTAAACAGCATAATCAGGGTGTTCTTCCTAGAACTTTCAAGGTAAGTGACTTGGTTCTGTACAAGAATCAGATAAATGTAAATGTGCTACCTAATTAAAAGAAAAATTTTAGTCCTAATTGGTTAGGCCCTTACATTGTCATCTTCGTGTATGGTCCTGGTGCTTATGGATAGTCATCTATGGATGGGATGCCTCTAAAAGAACCTATTAATGCAATGAACCTTCTTGGATACTATGTGTAGTGTCTACGTGTCACATGTCTAATGTTCACTCTTAGGGGTTGTAACATTGCACATTTTGACTTTCTTCATCAACACATTATGAAAAATGTTTTGTGTTATGATGTGGCCATGTGTGTATGAGAGAGACATACATATGTTTGTTTCTACTATGCTATGTATCCACGCATTACATTACATCTTTTGGTTAGGAAATTAGATCATCATTGTATTTAATTAACATACATCCATGTGTGTTTATTAAATCATGATAGCATCTAATCTAAACATACATCCATGCATATAAAATCCATTGCATCAACATACACATCAAGTAAATAACACCATGATATTAGAATTGGTACCATGTATCATGTCACTATCATCAAAAAATAAGTGGTTGTTATATACATATGTGTCAATGTCTATACACCAAAAATTATCTACAAAATATATAACATCGAGCTATAAAAATGATATACAAAATGGCTATCTAAGCCCTAGGCATATGGCTCCCTAAGCCCCTTGGCTTTGGCAACTGTAGTTGTGGTTGTGGTCGGGGTTGAATGATGGACATGGAGCAGGCCCTCTATGACTGGGAAATAGACATCATTGCATGGAATCCTCTAATCTCTCCCTCAAGGGAGGCTATGTGGATCTCTATCATCCTGATCACGTCTTGAAGTCATTGATCCCCTATCAGCTACCCTACAAGGTCATCGAGCTAGCTCTGAAGAGCATCATGTGCCTGCTCGACACCATATGCTCTCCTCATAGTCACATCTTGCTCAGCCAAGGCAACCCACAGCTCCACTGACACCTAGTCACTTTGTCCCTAGGTAGTAGTGGCATTAGTTGTCCTCTACATGACATCTGCTCATGCCTCCTCATAAGCCATCCTCAAGTGCACCACTGGATCGAAGAGTGGGGCATGTTTCCCTATTGCGACTAGTCGATATGTATCAAGGATGGGGCCCTAGACTAGCACAATAGGGGTCACCTCTAATATACATTGATTGAAGAGCCCTATCCATCCTTATGTGAACACTACAACCATAGAGAAAAGAAATATATTAGTATCTCGAGATGTATAAATACAATACTAAAGCAAAAAATATATATATGAGATGAAAATGGAAGTAATTAAATGAAATGATATAATGTAACTGCTATACCTGGATCCCCTAGCTATCAGTACTGACCAGGGGGTGGTGTAATGCTCATACCCACACTGCCTACCTCTAACAATGCTCCCAACGCTGCTAGAGCTACGGCAGAGTCGATGATAAGATCTAGAGGTGTAGGAGAAGACATCCTCTATTGTTGCCTTAGCCTCGCCTCTATTACCACCTCCTCCTCACTCTCCTACAATTTTTGATCTCCACCTCAATCTACTTGTCATTGCATCACTCATGGTGGTGCCTCTCCCTACAGGCCTGGATCCACCCTAGGGCATCCACCAAAAACATGGGAGTAGGACCTTATGCTTGCTACTAGGCCAAGAAGCTTGTCACCACACCTACATTGTCAATCAGCTGCATCTCTGACTGGTCCTAATCATCGCCATCATCATCAAAGAGGGTGATGTCAATGATGGTGGATCGTCGATGATCTCCCAGCTGAGTGACACTCCTCACATTCTTTGTATAAGATGGGACCATGGGAGAAATTATCTAAACTCAATCATTTTACCGTGTGAGTCAAGTCCAATACTAAGGCATAATAACAAAATATATGACCCAAGAGAAAATAGTCATGTTGTAGGTTCCTAAGTAACCTCCCATCATCTACCCATCTAAAAAAATAGTGGGGCCACCACCTAACCTAGATAGGTTGTAAAGTGTCAAACTGTAGCCACTAGAACTGCAAGTCATCATGCCTCCATTGTCAGGTCAGCTCATACCAATGAGCCATAGGTATAGAATAGTCTCACACCTGACCCCTCAGGTCATGTGCATGTAATGTGAGCAAAGGCCCACACTTGGAGCAAGGTTCCTACTTTCAAGCTCCATAACTCATAATGCACATACATGCCCAGCTCCTAGTATAGGTGTGCGAGAATGCTCTTCCCCCATGCAAACACCATCCTTCATTCCTCCATCTCACAAATAGTATACATGAGGCCCTCGTGCCGATGAGAGCCTTATGCATCTATCATAAACCAGGTGGCCACAGTGATCACCAAAACATGTTGCAACAAGGGCACTGCCCCACACCCCTACTCAAACTAGTGCATGTAAATATAGTCAGTCTCGTTGCCGCCATCAGTGTGGCCCGAGAAATACTCAACCCCATTCCTTCACTCCTAAGTCGGGTGTGTATCATCAATCATGACCCCCTGCCCATGGATGGGAAGGTCCAAAATGTGATAAACATCCTCGAGTGTGATGGTCATCTCACCCGTCAGGAGGTGGAAGGTACAGGTGGTAGAGTCCCATAGCTCCATCAATGCCATCAACATACAATTGTGGTAAAGCATCTCTGGCATCTAATAAATCTTCCAGAGACCCACCTACCATAGAAGTGTCTCATTGTCATCTGACAGGCTCTGATGCTAGTCCCCAATTAGGCGAAGCACCTACCTACTAGGATGCTCCCTCATCGCTAGATAATCCTACAAAAGTGAAAAGATCAAAGTTAGAATATATGATATGCAAAAAATTCTACAAAAAATTACTAAGTTGAGTCTTTTAGACACGCGTGTGTTGTGCAAACATCTGTGCACCACGTAAGTGTTTGAGACCTGCCATTAAAGTTGATGAGATGTCAATGCACCTGGTAGACGCCAACATGCACTAAGGTCCCCAATGTGAGGAGGATGCAGGCGCACCATAAGGATGCCTACGCTTTGAATCTTTCAAAAATCTATTTAAAATCACAAAAAAAGCACAAAAAGGTGGTTTATGGACTGACCTGATCAACCTCGAGGCCCTTGCGCACATCCTCTCATAGCTAGTCCAACTTGGGCTCTAGATAATCTCATCTACATGGCATTTTGCTAACTTTTCTCCCACAAAAGAACAAAACTCCAGTAGTGAATAGTGCAAATGACCCTTCTAGGGGCCCACCTGGGTATACATAGGCCCTGCAGGGCCCATTTTCTCGATGCTTGTGGACCCTTTGTTTCTCCTTCTTTTCCCCCACTAGACTAAGGGAAAAACCAAGAGGGGAATATCACTTCTTTATCAATTTTTTATTCCAAACCACCAAATTTTTTCTTTATCATTCTTCTTACCTTGGTAGCTTCTTCCAATTTTTGAGCTAACTTAAAATTTAGAGTTTTGCAGAACAAAATTTTGTGTGATTTTCACAACAAACGTATTTTCACTAAGTTCAATCATTGGGACCATCTTCAATACCTTTCGGCTCGACCTCTACAACCTCTACAGTATCCTTTTGGCACGCAAATCAATAAAATTTCAATTTTTTATGTTGAATTTTTCTTATCTACTTTAGTGTGGCTTATTTTTCCAAAATTGAGCCCACTAAAGTGGGGGAAAAATGTAATGTCACAAAATTGCACCTGGGGGAAATTTCACATTTTAGCACTTTGCCTAGCAATTATTGCACCTAAACACATTTGTGATAAGAGTCTCATGGGTCAAAATTTCATGATTCCAATTCCATGAGATCCAATGACAAAGCGACAATAGTCCACTACCCTGTTTCCTGAAAACTAACGTTCTAGATGCCTGCACAATGCATGGACATTTGCACGATGCGCTAGCATCCTAGCAATTTTCCAAGTTTGAAATGTGGAATCTCAAAATCTTGACTCGGGACATGTGTCTTTGTAGTTAGATTCTTGAATGTAACAGCTCCTTCTGCCCTTGCATGCAACAAAACTCTTGTTTGATCTCATTTTGGGGGGTTCTCTCTCTCATTCGATGACTTCTCTTCTCAATCTCACTTCATTCTTAGTTGCTTCTACTCTTTGTAATTGTACTTCTACAAGTGAAGCTTTGTCGAACTGAAGTCCCTCCAATAGCCAAATCTCTCTAGCTAGCATTTAAAAGTGTGTTCATGTGTTCAAGAGGGGCCCAAGGACTGTTGGTAACGCTCTCTTTCTCTTATCTATTTGCGAATTGATTAGATCTCTTTGTTCATTTTGTTATTTGGTGGTGAGGGTTCTCCTCTTCAAGCGAGGATTATTTTCACAACTTCCTTTTGTCTATTTCATTTACTCTCTCTATCTATTTGGTTGTACATGGAGGTGGGAACACCAAAATGGAGGTTTGACTACAGCAAGTCCCAAAACAACCCCAACATTTTTCCCTATTCATTTTGTGTGCAAGTCACCAAAGTGAAGCTTGGAGGAAGGCTTTGAATGCTTGGTCATTTGTAAGTTCTCTTTTAGCTCTCCTTTGTACTTTGTCTTGTTTTCTACTTTATTTTTAGTTATTTTTTAAAACGCGCCTCAAATCTATGCTAGATAGTGGGGTTTTAGTCATTTTGTTCAAGGTTTGAGTCCTCTATTTTCCTTCGATGTCAACGCATCCTTTGGACTCCAGCGCGCCACGTTGGCGTGCTGATACTGTGTTGTAGTTCATGGGCCAAGAGCTCCTTTTGAGGCAAAAATATGGAATCCTTACTCTTAGATTCTAAAGTAGTCTTTTGAGACTATTAGTCTGTGTGGTTTCTTTGCAATTTCTTCATTCAGCAATATTTGAGGAGGTTAAAGGCAGTTCTCTCCCTAGGATTCTCTTGAGAATGAAGAGACTCATGAGCAACGAATCCCCCTTATCTCACAAAGACTTATTTTACAAATCTTATCAAAAGTTTTAAGCAATGCACATAGTAGAATTATCCCTTAGTATCATGCTTCAACCCATGATTGAGCCTCCTATAATTGATGAAACCATGATTGAACCCAAAGCCCTTCCAAATAACCAAGACCAACCCATGACAACTCATTCACCTATTTCCTATAAAAGACCAAGAGATAACCAAATAAGTCCTATTGTCCCTCCTAAGATCAAACAAGTTTATAAAGCTAAAGAGAATGTGGTTAAACAACTTCCCATGGTTCCTTTTGTTCCTCCCTTGTAGGAATAAAAGAAACCTATGGTTGATAAACCCATTCCTACACAATCACAATGAAAATTATACAAAGAGAATAAGAAATGCTAAAGAGTGTAGGTGCAGACATCCTGCTATTGCTCATAAGTTAAAATAAGAGAATAAAATAAAAAATCAAGATCAAAATTTAACTCAAACAAAGCATGATAATTCTCCACCTTTTCCACAACAACAACAAGAAACTTTTATGGAAATTTCCATTAGGCCTCTTGTTGTGATTAACTTGGATGATGATGATGAGATTTCTAAAATTGATGAGGAATTGCATAATGAGCTAAATTTATTGTTTTCCTCTTCCATGAGCTTAGATGAGAACAATCGTGATGATCCTCCTAACAAGAGTGACTCACCACGTGTTGAACCTAGTGATGCTCCTAATACAGAACTTTTTGTTGTCCCTTTGGCTAGTTTTCTACCTTTCGTATATGATGAACAAGATTGGGATGTGGATGCCCTATTGTAGGTTGAATTGCATGTGCCATACTAGTATTATCTTTTTCTTATTTTCATATTTTTTGTGATTGCATGTGTGTAATGTGATCCCTCATACCGTGTTGCTTGGCATGTCTTCATATGTTTGTGAGCCTACTTTGGATGACCCTTGTCACTCCGTTGGTGCAAGGATACAAAGGAAGTGAATCTATTGTGACATTCTTTTATTTGTATCTACATTCTTCTATTTGTCATAAACCTTTATTGTTTCTTTGTCTTTTGTTTTCCTTTTGGTGATGACGCAAGGCATCTTCCACATTTAGGTCTCTTCCATGTTGACCCAAAATTTTCCCTGTGTTTTCTCTCTGTGTCATTATTCCTTTGTGCTCATTGTTCCATGAGTCATTTGGGGAATGATGACTATTTTGAGCTCGATTATATCACTGCAATGACAAATGCTAACCCCAAATCCATGGATCCCTTATGTGTTATCTTTGGATTGCATATGGGTGGCAACCCTCCTTTCCATGACGTATCTCTACTTGAAAACATATATTTGGCATAGGTATTTCTAAATAAATCTCTCATGTATTGGTATTTATTATGTTCTACTTTAAAGTAATTGTGCATAGCATGGTGTTTAGCAATTTCTTTAAAGTGGGGGCATACATGTCCTCGCTCATTGTTTGCTTCAAAGTGTGGCCTTTTTAGTTCACGTGATGTGTCTTCTTGGTGGTGACACTAGGTTTGATGTCCTTAAATATTGCTACCTTTCATGGCATCTGACATTCCTCTTAGTGGTAATGTTATGGCTTGCATTCCCTAAGTTGGGAATCGTTTATCCTCAGCTAGTCCTCTCTTGGTGACATTAAGCACTATGTTCCCTAAAGTGGGACCTTTCATGAACTAAGAAAAATCCTTTGAATATCCAATTTTATGTGTCAAGGCCACCAAGCATAACACAACTTGCTTGTCAGTGGAGCATTTATGTTTTTAATGGCCACCAAGCATAACACAACTTACTTGCTAGTGGAGCCTTTTTCATGAGTGTCTAGCATAATGCAACTTGCTAGCCTTGTGGAGTCTTTTTTGTGTGGCGCCTTATCAAATTTATTACAAGGTATATAACTTTTGTGTGGCTAGTACAAGGGGAGCCTATAGACCTGGCATGACTTTCCATTAGCCACTTTTGGGGCTCACCTAGTGGATAGCGGATTTCACTGGCCCGTGTGAATATATTTTGTTTGCATAGTGGACAACGGGTTTCCACTTGTAAATGTTTTTGGAGAAAAATATAAGGCTTGATCCATACCAATTGGACAAACAGTTGAGGCTTGATCCACCCCTTTTCTCTTCTCATTAATTTTGGCATTGTATGCTTGTGTATCTTGTCTAGTTGTTGCATATTTAACATAAGCATGTGTCTCTTTGTACCTTTTTTGGTTTACCATGAGATCTTAGATCTTGGGGGCTTGATCATCCTCCTTGACCTTTGTTGTCATATCTTTCCAACAAATGTATGATTAGACCTCTCTTGATGGTTATTTGACTACTTTAGTTTGAGTATGAATGTAGGGATCATCCTCTCAATAAAGTGGGGGCTAAATGTAATGTCAAAAAATGTACTTCTTTACATTTTCACACTATGTTTGGGTCCCTTAATAAATTGGACTTAATTAAGCCTCTTATTGGCCTAATTATGCATTTAAAATCTTAATTAATCTCATTTTTCGAAAGGGAAACTTGTATTAAACAATTGTAAACATTAATTAAATTTCCTTGAAATTGGTGTGTCCTAGATTTAGGTTCTAGGACCTATTCGCCCAAGGGAAAATGAGTCCCCTTAAGTTTAGGAGCCCAATTTTTAATATGTTTTTGACAGTATTTTATGATTCAAATTCAATTGGTAATTTTTGGCATTTGATGTTTAATTTTCAAGAAATTAGAAAATTACCTATAAATACAAGGTCTTTTTATCAATTCAAATCCTAGAATTTTTAAGAGATCAATTCCTAAAGCAAAGATTATTGTCAAAGTTGTTCAAGATTAGGTTTCTCGGTCACTTATTGCATCATTCAAGATATCAAGCATCATGTCAAATTTATCTTCATTCATGCATGGTTTTAGAGCTAACATTACGATGTAGGTTTCAAGCATTCAAGTCAAGATTCAAGCAACAAGATCAATATCCAATCAATCCATTTCATGCAAGATCAAGACCTTGGAGAGATGTGCTATATTTTAGTCCTCTAAGGATCTCCATTCAAGGGTTTGGTGAGTTACAACATAGAATTGTTCATTCACCATTCCTTCCATTCATGTTTCATTTCATTTCAAGGTTTAATTACCAAAATTGGATTTGACAAAAGCAAACCCCTATTCACCAAAAACAAACATTTTTTCTTTCTTTGTGTTGTAGATTTGCAGGTGAAGAAGGATTGAAGATTGATCAAAATGCAATTTTGCAAAATTATCAACATTGTCGTTTAGCCACATAAACTCATTTACAGAATTTAATTCCAACTTTTCAAAGTTATAAAATCCAAAGGAATCGGAAGTGAAGATCTAGGATCAAAGGACTGTGAAAATAGATTTTGGATCCTTGTATCAAGACCCATTCGCCCTAGGGCGAATCTATCCCAGGAGGACACTTAGTAACTGTTTTAGGTGATAGATGCATAAATTCCTACTTATCTCAGATCTACCATTTTTTTGTGGATTCTCTTAGATTAAGGTTTTAAATTGATGTTTCAAGTCTTACATTACATGATTGCATTCATTTAGTATTTTTCATTTACCTCCCAAAAGTGCATTTCAAGTTGATTTATCCCATCCTCAATCATAAGGAAAACAACAAGATCTCCATTAAGATTGACTCACCTAAGAGTTGAAAGTCAATCTTTTCCTAGGGGATTTTTTTCCTAATGAAAGTAGGGAAATAGGTACATTACCCCCATTCAAAACCTACCTCACCCTATTTTTAGTTAATTAAATAAACAACAATATCAAGAGCCTTTTCCCACATATGTAAATGTAACCCATCATGCAATCCCATGCTTCTTGCATGCTTCATTATTGTTCTGCTCATTCTCTTAGCCTCGCCATTTTCCTATGGGCTTCGTAGAATTGTTTTCTACCTACGAATTCCATTAAATGAACATTAATCTCTAAATTCTTTGCTGCAATACCCACCTCCATTATCAAATCTAAGACATTTTAACCTTTTATGTTTCATTTTCAACAAAGCTTTTCCAAATTTTAAAAGTTTCAAACATGTGATTTCTATTTAAGGAAATACACCCATATTTTCATAGTTACATTATCAATAAATGCAACAATAGCAAGAGCCACCAAGAGAAGATACTTGATCTAGTCCCTACACATTTATACACACAAGCTCTAATTTCTCAATCTTTGTTTGTTTCTCATCTTTGATAAATCTCACTCTCTTTTGCTTCCCATACACACAACTCTCACAAAAAATCCATGTTAATATGTTTTATACCTGGAAATAACTTCTTAAAATGAAGAATTTTAATACATTTTAAATTCATATGCCCAAGTTTGTAATGCCACAGTGTTGTTCTAGTACCTACAAAAAAAAATTGACTATGTTGTAAAACCCGCAACAACTATTCCTTTGACTATTGTAGAACCTGTAGCAATTGTTGTATTTATTTTTGCAGCAACTTTTTTTGTTGCATTTTTTGTTACAACAAATGAAAAAGGAACAGTATAACCTATACATATATATAAAGCTCCTACTTTAAAACATTTAGCTACTACTAAAGCACCTTTTGTAACCTTCCAAATTTTATCCATAAAAGTAACTATACAGCCTTCATCTCCTATCTGCCCTACTGAAATTAAATTCCTACTCAACTTAGGAATGTGCCTTACCTCCTATAGTAGCCATTGATTTCTATTCTATAACTTAATTTTAATTCTTCCCTTTCCAACAATCTAACATAGTTCATTATCCGCTAAATACACTAGCCTAAAACCTCCTTGGACATAATCAAGAAAATATTTTTTATGGGGTGTAGCATGAAATGAGGCCCCTAAATATAATACCCATGAATCATCAACATTATCTAAGGAAAGAATTAAAGCATCATCTTCAGGTTTACTTGCAACATTTGCTTCTTTATTTCCATCTTTTTGTTTGTCTCCTCTTTTGATCGTTTGAGACCAACAATCTTTCTTCAAGTGACCCGGTTTATGACAATACCAGCAATCTTTCTTTCCTCTAGATTGTTACCTTTTATTTTTCAATCTTCCTCCATATTTCTCGAGACCTTCAGGACTTCTACCTCTCTCTTTTGATCTTCCCTTGTTTTATACATTCAACACATTACTTGATATTGAAGTTTCACTTATGCTCTTCCTTTGAATCTCCTTGCTCAAAATCACACCAATGACATCATCAAATTTCAATGTATTTGAACTAGAAAAGTGTTTCTTACAGCCTTAACCAATATTTTCTATCTTTAAAGAAAATAACATAAAACCAAGAGAGCTCTAACTTCATCAAAACTAATATTTACATAATTTACTTGGTTGATGACTGTATTAAATTCATTTATATGATCTATAACAGAACCTCCTACCATTTTCATATTAAATGTTCTCTTCATCAAGAATACCTTATTTGAAGTTGAGGGATTTTCATATAATTTTGTCGATGCTTGCATTAACTCATATGTTGTCTTCACTTTTGATATGTTAAACACCGCAGGTGGTGTCAAGAACAACTAAATACTCCCCAATGCCTTTCTATCTAGAATTTCTCATTCCTCATCTGTCATTGTGGATGGTTTCTTCACTTTCCGTTGAAATGGTCACCACAAATCTTTATGATGCATGTAATCCTAGATCTGCATTTTTTATAATTGATCATTTTGGCCATTGAACTTCTCAACCTTTAATTTCTCCTCTTCAAAAATTGCTACCACTCAACTGTGAGACTTTCCTGCCAAACTATCAAACACCACCACTCTAATACCAATTGTTGGGATCTCATGCAAGATTAGAGCAATAAATTAATTAATTAAATAATGCAAATCATAAATAATTAACAAAGAGATGAAATTCATAATCACAAAAAAAAAACATGGTTCACCCTTTGGGCTATGTCCACAAACAATAGTTCATTTTATTAAAATTTCCACCGAAAGAATACATATTACAACATTACATAAAATTGTAGCAATTTGTTGTGTACTCCAAAAATAACTTCTTGTACACCTTGTGTTGTTGCAAGTTCAACACAAAATCTATGCTACACTTCCACGTACTCTATTGCGTGTCCATTTCTCTTAACCACAACCTTCCAACTTCCACCGCAGGTTACCTTGTTGTGTTTGTATTCAAAATATAACCTTTCATATCCATTGTGCAACTATTCACTTCACATACAATCCACAACAAGAAAGTAATCCAATTTCCTAGCAGATAGAAAATTGTTTTCAACAAGAATTTATTTACAATCTTCCCCCCTACACTCCCCCATTAATTATTTTGGAGGAAAATCATGCTTGGGAAAGTGGTCAAAAACTTAACCTAGAACATGATTAGGCTACACATACCAACACTAACATTAGCGTGAGTGTTTATCTTACTATTGGGCATGCTATGCTATCCCTCAGAAATGGCCTTTTTGGATACAGTCAAATTTGTACTATAGATGAATATTAGCACAAGACTACCTTCACCACCCTGTGGGGGACCTTTTTCTCTCAGGTGATTTCATTTGGTTTGAAGAATGTCAAGGCTACCTATTAATGAACCATGATCATTATCCTCCATAACCTCCTTAACATCATCATGGACGGCTATGTGGATTATCTTCTTGGTAAATCTAGAATAAGGGAAGATCATTCTCAAGTCTCAAAGAAAATATTTAATCGCATTTAGAAATATCTGTTGAAATGTAATCCTAAGAAGGTTGTATTTAGTGTCACTTTAGGTTAACTCTTGGGGTTTATAGTTTGCAGAAAAGGCATTGAGGTTGATCTTTCCAAAGTCGAGGCTATCATGGAAATTCCTCCACCAAGGAAACTTAAACAAATTTGAAGTCTTCAAAGGAAGTTAGAGTCTATTAAGAGATTCATTTCTTAGATTGAAAATAAGTGCCAACCATTCACTCATTCACTTCATAAAGATATCACTTTCAAATGGGATGAGACATGGCAACAAAGCTTCACCAAAATAAAGGAATATCAAGCTATTCCTCCAATCCTTATGCCTCCAATCCAAGGCAAGCCACTACTTTATATGCCAACAACTCCAATGGCACCAGGGGCACTGTTTACACAACATGATGAAATAAGAAAGGAGAGGGTCATCTACTCTATTAGCTACACTTTGGTTGGCTACAAGCTTAATTATACCCCCATGGAAAAGGCATGTTTAGTTGTCATCTTCAGTTCCCAAAAACTATGACACCACATGCTAAGTCATCAAATGAAGCTCATTTTTAAGGTAGATCCTTTGAAATCTTTTATCAAGGACCTCTCTCACAAGACACATGGCTAAATGGGTTAT
The DNA here is from genome assembly GCA_007258455.2 of Sequoia sempervirens. Classification (NCBI taxonomy): domain Eukaryota; kingdom Viridiplantae; phylum Streptophyta; class Pinopsida; order Cupressales; family Cupressaceae; genus Sequoia; species Sequoia sempervirens. The sequence goes on along the minus strand of VDFB02047230.1, from coordinate 194,859,074 downwards.
GTTATTTAATGAGTTTGACATTGAGTATGTGGATAGAAAAGCTATCTAAGGGAAATTTCTCACCGATCAACTAGTTGCAGCACCACTAATGGACACTCACCCCTTAATCACATATTTTCCTGGTAATTCTATCTTCATGGTCATACAAGATCCCATATGGAATTTATATTTTTATGGCTCCTATACTCAACACAACTTCATATTCGGTATCATCTTTATCACCACACAAGGGGATTTCATTCCTAAGGCATCTAGATTTAAATTTTTGTGTACAAATAACATAATTAAGTATGAAGCTTTAATTGTTGCATTGAAAATGGTTATGCAATGGAAAATCACCCAACTTCAGGTCTATGGGGATTCCTAGCTCATCATAAATCATGTCAATAATGAGTATCAAACTAAAGATAATAAGCTCCTCCCATGAGAATGCATGGTTTCCAAATTTAATACATACTTTACAAATATCTAGTTTGAACAGGTGCCTCAATTGAAAAATAGAGCTACATATGCAATGGCCATGATTAGTTCATTACTTGATATGCTCCCTAATAGTCACCGATGTGAGTTTCTTGTGGAGCAACTTCTAGTCCCAACATACGATGTTCTTGATATCAAGATGGTGTGTGAGATTGTTAGTCCTGAACCCCTTTAGTACTAGGACACTTACACTTAGCTCCACAAACAAACCCTCCCACCTAACCTTACACACAATCAATGCAAATAACTTATCCAACGATCATCTTGTTATACTATTGTGGGAGATACACTTTATCAAAGAGGCTTTGATGGTTCCTTGTTATGTTTAAATGTTGTGGAAGATATTCTTGCATTGCAAGAGGTATACAATGGTATTTTTGGTGCCCATACTAGCAGCATGGTCTTAGGAAAGAAACTCATCATAATAGGATATTATTTGCCTACTATGGAACACAATCCATGTCAATGTAAAGTCACCCCTCTACCGCATGTTCATACCTTGCCTCAAAAGGCTAGGTAGCATGGAAATATTTGTAAAAGTGTTGATCCTATCTACATGAAGGATGAAATTAGGATGGAATAGTAGTTGAGTTTTGAATTGATAAAAATTTCATGTTTTCATTGATAGTGATGGTATTTGATGTTCAATTTTTCTAATGTCTAGATTATTTTTTATTAAGCAACATTTACAGGGTGTTGTACCCTTAACATGGAAAGCCCTTAGAGCCAAAAAGAAGTTAGTTCAAACCAAGAATGAACTAGGAAAAAATAGGAGCCACTAGGGCCTGACAGAATAGAAATAGTCCACACACAGAAACAATTGACAGACAGCTTTCAAACAACACACGAGGACTAGAAAACCCCATAACCTAAAGGGACTAATTTGACTCCCTTCACCCTAGGCCATGAAGTAGCGATAGATTTGGGGAGTCCCTTCTTCCTCCTTCACACAATAGACCAAGAAGACTCAGAATCAAATTCCATCAAGCGAGCAAATCCTCAACAGCCACCACGGGTAATGAGCCACCTAGCAACACAGAAAAGGAGACAAGAGCAACAAATGACTAGTAGAAGCATTCAACGAGGGTTGGGCAGACTCTACTAGAGCATCAACACCAGTTTGAGGCAATAATGATTCCACGAATGGGATAGTCGGAAGAGGAGCTTGGAAAGACATGAGCTCCCTAGAAGAATCAGCAGGGTTGTCCTCCTCAGAGGAATCATCCAAAGAGAGAGAACCCACCGTGAGATGGTTTGTGAGAGCATCCTTCCACTAGGCAGCAGTGCCCTTGCAGCGAGCAAGAGGGAAACCAAAGGCCAAATGACCAATGGAGAAGTACCTCCTGCACTAAAAAGGGAGGCCCTCATAGTCCAAAAGTTGCTTCCAAGGTTTTTCCTTCACCAATAAGACCACATCACCATGGAGAGGTTTGGAGATATCCAAATCAACTAAAATACGAGCCACCATAGTATGTCCAAGATCTCGATTCATAGAGTCCACCTTCAAAAAGCGTCCAATGGCATTGCCAATAGCTTCATAACAAGAATCCTCCCAAAACTAGAAAGGGAGATTCGGTAGTTAGACCCAAACTGGTCTGGTATTCAGTGGCTCCGTAAGAGGATTGAAAGAGTGAGACCAAGGCCTGATGGATAGTGAATGAACACCCCACATCTACCCCCTATCCAACACACAATCACGCTCCATGGGGGAAGCGAAGGTAGCCAAGAACCCCCTAGCATTGGGATAGAGTTCAATTTGCCAAGAGACAATGGACTTCTAGGACACTGAAACTCACTCATGGAGATTGGGAAGGAAGGGCCACAAGCCGTTAAACCTGCAAACCAGACCCTACTTCAAATAGTAATACTCATTTTTAGCAACCTCAAGTCCACATACCACAATAGGGGAAGCACGAACACAGGCCAAGGGCTCATACATATTAATCTAAAACATGTTAGGATGGTATTTTCTAATCAATTGATTAAATTAAGTTATTTTAGTTTCTATGAGATTCACATGAGTAGTTGAAGTGATGAGTTGATCTTTAATGATGCATTAAGATATGTTACAAGTTCATAAAATATTATAATACCATTCTTATAAATTATGTTCTTAGTGAATTTCAATATTGTCAAATTGTGTGAATCTCTATACTAGAAAAATAAAAAAGTTATTGAAAAATAAAATGTTTCTATGATGATCAATGGGTTGATAGATAAGAAGTGTGTACTTAATTTTATATGAAAGATGAATGCATTAGCATATTTGATTAGAAATGTATAGTTGATATATGCAAAATTTGTTTGTGTTACTTATCGATGCTTCAACTATGATAATTATATATAATAAACTATGTTTAAGTGTACAAGTGAAGTGCCAATGGGAATTGGGGTCACATGGTAAACCCAAATTTGTATACTACCAATTAAGTTGATCTTAGTTCATTTGGAGGAACTAAGGTCATGTGTAATATGTGCAATATTGTGATGTGAATATATTTGTAACATAAATTTAATATGCTTTATAGTGTGAATTATTTGGTTGTGAGTAAATGTGTATAGAAGTATTATCTTTTCAAAGTTGATTTTGTGGTAATCCTTTTTTAGTGAGTTTAAAGGGTTTTTAAGTGGGTAAATTAAATCTTTTTAATTAATTTAAGTCTGTAAGTATTTAAAATTTTAGGTTGTTTTATTAAGAACTTTTAAATGGGTTTGAGTGAGTATTCTTATTCATTTTTTTTACTTTTACAGTATCTAAATGTTAGTACTATGGGTAATGAGTATTTTTAAGTGTAAAAAAAATTATTTCAATTAATCTTTAACCTCCTAAAACAACCATTTAAAAGTGACGAAATTATAGATAGTTTGAAAGTGGTTAGGAGAAGTGGCATCATCTCATCCCGTCCTCAAAATTAGTTTTAGGGTGGTTATAAAAGAAGTTGAGATTTATTGTGGAGATGACACAAGTGTCATAAGATAAATAAATTCTCTCTCCTATATATGCATTTCTCTTGAGGATGGAAAACACCTTTTTTTTTTTAGGCTTCATTTTTAGTAATTATTTTTTTTAATATGAGAGAAGGGAGAAGACAATTGGTAAAAATGCTTGAGTATTCATGAAAAAAAATTTAGCAAGTGTGTTGGGAAAGTATTTCTTGAGGCATGAGCCAATCCCTTGTAGTAGTTTTTCATTTGAAAATAAAATTTGTACGAGTGTCTAGTATAACTATTGTTAAATTTTGTTATGGTTGTTGAAATTTGTAAATTCATGAGAAAGTGATCTTGTCTTCATAAGTGGATTATGTTGCATATGTTGGGTAGGTTATGTTGCAAATTTTTGTCATATATTTGTATTGGTAATGTGTTGGGGTAGACTCTCTCAAAAATAGAGGCTCCTCCATGTATGGGGTTTGAGAGGGTGTGACTCCCATTTGGGAGGTCTTGGGTATGAGTACTCTTTTACCTACCTTTCCCATTGAAACAACTGATCTAAATTATACCTAGAAGTGGCTACTACATAGGAGGCTTCAACAAAAAAATTGCAAACACCTTCCTTTTTCTTGTAGGCTACATTTTCTCTTTTTTAAACAAAACAACTTCTAACTTCAAAGCCTTTAGACTTCTCTTTTGCATGCAATTATCCCTTTAACCTCCAATGTCTTGCATTGAAATGTGTAAAAAATAAAGATTAGAAGTTATTTCTCCATACAAATAATTACTAATATTTAAAATCACAACACATTGAATTTGTGAGTTTACACAAAAGTGCATGAGCAAGAAAGACTGGAGCAACCATACTAAATGTAACACTAATAAGGTATCTATGTAATTTAAAACAAGTCTCAAAAAACCCACCCAATAGAGAATCATATTAAATAATCTTTGAGCCATCCTAAATAAATGTGTTTTTCAACACTAATCATTACTATTGTGTCCAACTCAATAATCTCCTTCACCATTCTAAGAATTACCACATGTAGAGTGAGTATTGGCATGGTGATTTACAACTCCTATCTAACACACAACAAACACCCCCTCTATCATGTGTAATGCTTTAATGTCTACCTTGAAAGGTCTTATGTCAAAGTAATTAGGTCTCTCCCAAAGATGAACTCATAGTAGCATTTCCTAAACTAAACTCATTTTAGTCAAACACCATCAACCACCAATTCTCAAATTTTTCCTTGGTTCATAGCAATAGCACCAATGAATTAAATATGCTTCTTGTTCAAGTTAAGGAATGTAAATAAACAATTCACATGTGTTCTTTCTTGATTTGATTTAATTTTAATTGGTTATAACAAACCCATCACATAAAATTATCAAAAATACTCTTTATAAGTACTACATCTACTAATTTGGTTAGTGGTAGTAGTCAATTTAGACAATAATAAATTATACAATGTTTCCAAATGACCCACATTGATTTATGAATTTTAGATCTTTCTAGATGTCAATCAACCCTTAAATCTCAACTTTGTTTTGGCCAATCCAATTTTAAAAGTACAATTATATAATGCAATTATTGTGTAGACATTGTTAGTTTTAGTAGAGATCTTTGACAAAGTTTTTCCATTTATCATTTTTTTAAGGGTGGCAAGTTTGAAAGTTGTGTGGATTGAACTATTGGTATAAATTACAAAATTAAATTATGTAAAATTTATAAAAATAGCAAAATTAAATTTAAACTATAATAATTTCTCTTATGATATATGATTGTACCATAATAGGAGTTTAAAGACTCTTCAAACTTGTAAGTCTATTAAGAAAATACACCATGGGTACAAGTAAAGATTATTAAAGACCCACATTAATCGTGACTAAAAGCTTGGTCATGAGTTTTTACACCATACTCTACTCTTGACCCAAAACAATATCAAAATACAATTTTCATTCATTTTTTGTTGTTTTTCACTTGCTAAGGTGCAACACAACCACACCAAGGATAGGAACATCAAGATGAGTGTTTAGGTGTATTTGAACAATCATTCAAGTTTAGAGTGTATATATATCAATTGTCAAAGGCCTTTATCTTCTTTTTCTCAAATTCCAAATAACAAATACTAATACTAATTGGTCATAAAGCATACTTTTGTCTAGTTTTTGAAGTAGAGCAAACTGTCTAGGGTGAAGTGAGGCCTTTATCCCTCAAAGCAAAGGAGAGTGGGAAGAAAGGACTTCAATTGGCAATTTTATTCACTAGACCCAGAAGAAAAAAGAACAAAGCCCGCTATGTATATGCTATAGATAGCTATTACGATAATCTTCGTAATCGCAACTTTAATGAAAAGCAACAATATAAAGACTATCAAAGTAGGACATGCAAGAAGATACCAAAGGAAAAATCAATCCTAATATTTGTAAGCAACCTATGACAAGAATTAATAGGTTAAAAGACCAACTTGCTCAAATCCCTAAGCATGAAGAAAGCGTGGCCTAACGTGCCTAATAACATCCTAAGAGAAATCATTGCTCTACTTAACAATCATAGCTTAGAACACTAAAAATAATTGAAGGAAAGCAATGGTTGTAGTGATGAATGTCAATCACAACTCATCTACAATATCTTTTATTAGCACTTGCATTCACCTACTTTCACCTATTAGTGAGGCTCGTGACAACTCTAATCAATTTTCTTTGCCCAATTCCCTTATTCAAAATGTTACTGTAGTGATGAATGTCAATCACAACTCATCTACAATATCTTTTATTAGCACTTGCATTCACCTACTTTCACCTATTAGTGAGGCTCGTGACAACTCTAATCAATTTTCTTTGCCCAATTTCCTTATTCATCAAAATGTTCCAACATGAGGCTAGAATGGCAATGGTAATACTTACATAGTAAAATAATATAAAATCAATCATTATGTTATTATGCACTTGCCTTCTAATTTAAAGGCCAAAAGTTCTAGTTACACTCAAGTATGAAGGCATAAAACGTGTTTGATTGTTCTCTACATATTATAAATAATTATAATGTTGTTATCAATTGTTTATAGTTTTATAATAATACAACATATTGTTTGTAGCTTTAAAACTTCAAATGTTGAGAGTTCAATCATATCATAAATGATCCTCAAAATATGACAAATCGATGACAATTATAATATTTTTAATTCCCAAATTTGTATAGGATAGAAAGTGCAAGTGACTTGGTTATGTGAAATAAAAAACAATAGAAGCAAGACCACATGGAAGAAAAGAGGGGCACTATTTGTTTATTAGACACACATACCATGATCATGGACATTCATGTTATTGAATAGAATCATACACAATGCCTTTAGTTTTGTTGTCTTACACACTACTTTTAATTTGACAATCAAATGTGTTGTTATCTAAATGATTGTGGCAATCACAAACATGTGATAACTAATAATTTCTTATTAATTGTAAGATCAATTATGCATCAATATTAAGAAAGAAATTACTTTGAATGCAACCAAAGATATGTGTTTCATACACATTTCTAGTTCTAATAGAGTTAAGCATTTAATAATATGATAAATTACTTTTAATACGAAGGATACATGGTTCAGACCATAAACCAAGGGTAACAATGAGGATAATGATCAAAAAAATTACATCCATAACATGTTTCCTTTATTATGCTTCAATATCAATTTTAGGATGTATCTCATGTTTATCTTGCACTTAATACATCTTTTTTAATCATAGACCATTTTTTTAATATTATATTGTAAGAATAGTCATCATAGTGCTCACTTACACATCAATGGTAACTTATAACTATTTTGTTTAAAATTAGAGAAGCAACTCATTAGGCTTAAAGATCTTAGTTTGAGACTTTAAAAACTAAAAAAATTGGTTTGATTTACAATAATACTTCTCAATTGAAAATAGATACGTAGTTAAGAAAGGTGTGATAAAATTTTGAACCACTAAAGTTTTCATCTTTTAATTTGGGTTTTATTACATACATTCAAACAATACTTTGAATATTTTAGTAACATCCTTTGTGAAATTCTATTAAAACTATTATGAAAAATATATGAATGATATGCATATACTTTGTTCTACTCATTTTTCATCTATATGGACTTGTCAAATTCAAATTTTGTGGATTTAATGTAGAGATTGAAACTAACATTTTTATTAAGTAAAACGTATGAATACTTAAATGAGATTATCAAATTATGAGAACATCCCTGCTTTCAAGGTCTTCAATAGAGAAGAAAGAATTATATTCAAGATTCACAAGGAATAGTAACACATACGAAAAAAAAAAAATATAGTTAAATGTTTTAAGTTTTTTAGCAGTAAAGTATCTTAATTGGTTAGCTTGCAACAAGTTACTATATCATATTCCTGGAAGACAAGTTTATCATTCATTTTCATACATTTAACTGTAAATAATTTTTAAAAAGAGTAGTTCAAACATGTGACTTCATTATAGATAATGCATATGGGTAACAATGCCTCTTTATCCTACACGAAAGCATAAACACTGCACTTCGAAGTACTAATTATATAGATCATTCTACCTCGTATACCCATAACATCTGATTGCACATTGGTTTTCTTTTACTCAATGTCATCTGAAGTGTCCTTTAAGTTGGAAGGTAATTATTGTCCCAGAAAACTTCATCGTAGATTGAAAATTACTTTATGCAAATTAATTATCTTATAGAACAAATGAAAATGAATTCATGCTTCTATCCCATGTGATCTCATACTATTAATCTTTGAAGCCATCCACTATTAGAATTAATCCCCCTAGTCCCTTGGGGAGATTAAAACATGTATTTCGTTACAAAATTCAGTAGAACACAATGAAGAATATAATAGAATAATTGAAAAAACATGAAGTCAATTAACCACAAAAATATAAATTTTCTAAAACTTCTCAAAGACAAAAAAGAATTGCCACCAGATGTTTAATGGTCATCATACCAATTGAAGGAAAATGTGCCTTCAATTCCCTAAAATCGAGGATTAATTCACTTCACCTGCTCATCTATTAATTAAATACGTATTGATACACTTCCTTTTTAGGGGGATTTATCCATAAAAGACCTCGGAAAAGATATAAATTATAAATTTCCCCAGTTTCGTCAAAAAAATTATAAAATGTCGCCACAATTGATACTTACGAACCAATATATAGATTGAACTCACTCCAAAGAAAATTAGACGCTGCCTCAATTGACAATAAGGAACTATCATATAGAATTTATCCAGAATAAAACCAAGAAAAAGTGTAGGAATCATAAATCTCGTACTTGGAAAAACAAACATGATGGATTAAGTCCCATACTGCGTAAAAACAACTATGAAGGAAAGATAAAAAAAAAATCAGCGCAGCTATGTTATAACCTACCATATTATCCCTTTTCACCACTGCAACAACTCGCCAATGTCGGCACACCTTCAGTTTACCCTCCAAGGTAGCAATCAATTATTATTTCCGATGGAAGATTTAGTATGATGATTTTTTTGGTAATTGCAGAGAGAAACTATCACATGCAATTTTGGATTGCATGCTGTAAAATATTAAGGGAAAATCATTCCTGAATGGTTTTACCAGAAGAAGAAAAATAATGAAATAGAAACACAGGCATCAAAGCTGCAATTCCTTCCCTAAGGCAGCTAAGAGATGAAGGATGCATAATTACTTTTACGGATAAAATTTCAACAATACCAGCAATTTTTCTTTCTTCTGGATTGTTACCTTCTATTTTTCAATCTTCTTTATGATTTCCCACGACCTTCAGGACTTCTTCCTCTTTCTTTTGATCTTCCCTTATTTTCTACATTCAACACATTACCTCATGTTGAAGTTTCACCTATGTTTTCCTTTGAATCTCCTCGCTCAAAATCACACAAACAACATCCTCAAATTTCAATGTATTTGAACTAGAAATTACTTAAAACCATAACCAAGCTTTTCTATCTTTCAAATAAAGAACATAAAACCAAGAGAGATCTAACTTCTACATCAAAACTAATATTTATATAATTTACTTGGCTGGTAACTATATTAAATTCATTTAAATGATCTATAACGAAACCTCCTACCACTTTCATATTAAATATTATCTTCATAAAGATACCTTATTTGAAGTTGAGTATTTTTCATATAATTTAGTTGATGTTTACATTAACTCATCCGTTGTCTTCACTTTCGATATGTTAAACACCGCAGATGGTGTCAAGGACAACCAAATACTCCCCAATACCATTATGTCTAGAATTTTGCATTCCTCATATGTCATTGTTGATGGATTCTTCACTTTCCCTTGTAATGGTTGCCACAAATCTTTCTTCACTCTTCCTTGTAATGGTCGCCACAATAATGTTTTATTAAAATTTCCACCAAAAGAATGCATACTACAACATTACATAAAACTGTAGCAATTTGTTGTGTACTCCAAAAAAAACTTCCTAGACACCTTGTGTTGTTGCTAGCTCAACACAAAATCTATGCTACACTTCCACGTACTCTATTACATGTCCATTTCTCTTAACTGCGACCTTCCAACTTCCACCATAGGTTACCTTATGTGTGTATTCAAAATATAACCTTTCATATCCAATATGCAACTGTTCACTTCACATACAATCCACAACAAGAAACTAATCCAATTTCCTAGCAGATAGAAAATTGGTTTCAACAAGAATTTATTACAATCTACCCCCCTGCACTCCCCCATTAATTATTTTGGAGGAAAATTGTGCCTGGAAAAGTGGCCAAAAATTTAACCTAGAGCATGATCAGGCTACACGTACCAACACTAACATCAACATGAGTGTTCATCTTACTATTGGGCATGTTATGCTATCCCTTGTGAATGGCTTTTTTAGACACAATCAAATTTGTATTATAGATTAATATTAGCACAAGACTACCTTCACAACCCCATGGGGGACCTTTCTCTCTCAAGTGATGATATTTGGTTTGAAGAATGTCAGGTCTACCTGTTAATGAGCCATGATCATTAACTTCCATTACCTCCTTAACATCATCATGGAGGACTATGTAGATAATTTTCTTGGTAAATCTAGAATAAAGAAATATCATCCTCAAGTCTCAAATCAAATCTTTAATTGCCTTGAGAAATATCAGTTGAAACGTAATCCTAAGAAGGTTGTAATTAGTGTCACTTTAGGTTAACTCTTGGGTTTATAGTTTCGAGAAAGGCATTGAGGTTGATCTTGCCAAAGTTGAGGCTATCATGGAAATTCCTCCACAAAGGACACTTAAAAAAATTAGAATTCTTCAAAGGAAGTTGGAGTCTATCAAGAGATTCATTTCTCAACTTTCAAATAAGTGCCAACCATTCTCTCATCTACTTCATAAAGATATCACTTTCAAATGGGACAAGACATGGTAGCAAAGCTTCAACAAAATTAAGAAATATCAAGCTAGTCATCCAATCATTATTCCTCCAATCCAAGGAAAACCACTCCTTTATATGTCAACAACTCTAGTGGCACTAGGGGCACTACTTGCACAACATGATGAAATAAGAAAGGAGAGGGACATCTACTATATTAGCCACACTTTGGTTGGCTACAAGTTTAACTATACCCAAGCATGGAAAAGGCATGTTTAGTTGTCATCTTTAGTTCCCAAAAACTATGACACCACATGCTAAGTCATCAAATGAAGCTCATTCCTAAGGTAGATCCTTTGAAATCTTTTATCAACAACCTCTCTCATAGGACACGTGGCTAAATGGGTTATGTTATTGAGTTTGACATTGAGTATGTGGATAGAAAAGCTATTAAAAAGCAATTTCTCACCGATCAACTAGTTGCAGCACCACTAGTGGACACTCACCCCTTAATCACATATTTTCCTGATGATTCTATCTTCATGGTCATACAAGAGCCCATATGGAAGTTATATTTTTATTGCTCCTATACTCAACACGGCTTAGGATTTGGTATCTTCTTTATCATCCCACAAGGGGATTTCATTCCTAAGGCATTTAGATTGGAATTTTCATGTACAAACAACATAGTGAAATATGAAGCTTTAATCACTGCATTGAAAATGGTTGCGCAATGGAATATCACCCAACTTTAGGTCTATGGGGATTCCTAGCTTATCATAAAACATGTCAATAATGAGTATCAAACTAAAGATGATAAGCTCCTCCCCTACAAATGCATGGTTTCCAAATTCAATACATAATTTACAAATATCCAGTTTCAACAAGTGCCTCATTTGAACAATAGAGCTACATATGCAATGGCCATGATTGGTTCATTACTCGATATGCCTCCTAATAGTCACCGATGTGAGTTTCTTGTGGAGCAACTTCTAGTCCTAACATATGATGTTCTTGATATTATGATGGTGTGAAATTTTTGGTCCCGAATCCCCTTAGTACCATGACACTTACACTTAGCTCCACAAACAAACCCTCCCACCTAACCTTAAACACAATCAATACAAATAATGTATCCAACAATCATCTTGTTATACTATTGTGGGAGATACACTTCATCAAAGAGGCTTTGATAGTTCCTTCTTGTTATGTTTAAATGTTGTGGAAGATAATCTTGCATTGCAATAGGTACATGATGGTAATTTTGGTAACCATACTATGGTCTTAGGAAAGAAACTCATTAGAATAGGATATTATCGGCCTACTATGGAACACAATGCATGTCAATGTAACGTCACCCCTCTACCGCATGTTCATACCTTGCCTCAAAAGGCTAGGTAGCATGCAAACATTTGTAAAAGAGTTGATCCTATCTACATGAACGATGAAATTAGGATAGAATATTAGTTAAGTTTTGAATTGATAGAAATTTCATGTTTTCACTTATAGTGATGGTATTTGATGTTTTATTTTTCCAATGTCTATGGATTGTTGATAAGTTGCTTGTACATATTAATCTAATACATGTTAGGATGGTATTTTCTAATCAATTGATTAAATTATATTATTTTAGTTTCTATGAGATTCTCATGAGTAGTTGAAGTGATGAGTTGATCTTTAATGATGCATTAAGATATGTTACAAGTTGATGAAAGATTATAATACCAATCTTATAAATTATGTTCTTAGTGAATTTCAATATTGTCAAATCGCGTGAATCTCATATTCCAAAAAAAAATAAAGTTATTGAAAAATGAAATGTTTTCTATGATGATCAATGGGATGATAGATAAGAAGTGTGTACTTAATTTTATATGAAATATGAATGCATTGCATATTTGATTAGAAACATATAGTTGATATATGCAGAATTTGTTTTACTTATTGGTGTTTCAACTATGATAATTATATATAAAAAACTAATATTTATGTTTAAGTATACAAGTGAAGTGCCAATGGGAATTGGTGTCACATGGTAAACCCAAATTTGCATACTATTGATTAAGCTAATCTTAGTTCATTTGGAGGAACTAAGGTCATGTGTAGTATGTGCAATATTGTGATGTGAATATATTTGTAATATGAATTTAATATGCTTTATAGTATGAATTATTTGGTTGTAAGAAAATGTGTATAGAAGTTTGATCTTTTGAAAGTTATTTTATGGTGATCCTTTCTTAGTGAGTTGAAAAGGGTTTTAAGTGGGTAAATTAAATCTTTTTAATTAATTTAAGTCCCTAAGTATTTAAAATTTTAGGTTGTTTTATTAGGAACTTTTAAATGGGTTTGAGTGAGTATTTTTATTACTGTTTGTCAATTTTTAAGTATTTAAATGTTAGTACTATGGGTAATGAGTATTTTAAACTATAGAAAGTTTTATTTTAATTAATCTTTAACCTCCTAAAACCACCATTTAAAAGTGATGAAAACTAGAGATAATTTGAAAGTGGTTGGGAGAAGTGGTATCATCTCATCCCATCCTCAAAATTAGTTTTAGGGTGGTTATAAAAGAAGTTGAGATCTATTGTGGAGATGACACAAGTGTCATAAGATGAATAAATTCCTATCTCCTATATATACATTTCTCTTGAATATGGAAAACACATTTTTTTTGGGGGCTTCATTTTTAGTAATCATTTTTTAATATGAGAGAAGGGAGAAGACAATTGGGAAAAATGCTTAAGAGGAGAGGAAAAGCTTAGAGTCTTCATTGAAAATGTTTTAACAAGTGTGTTGGGAAAATATTTCTCAAGGTATGAGTCAACCCCTTGTAATAGTTCTGCATTTGAGAATAAAATTTGTATGTGTAGTATTATTGTTGTTAAATTTTGTTATGATTGTTGCAATTTGTAAATTCATGCAACGATCCCTTCAACCCTACAATGTCTTGCATTGAAATGTGTTAAAAATAAAGATTGGAAATTAGTTTCTCAATACAAATAATTTTTAATATTTAAAATCACAATGCATTGAATTTGCGAGTGTTTACACAAAACTACATGAGCAAGAAAGACTTGGAGCAACCATACTAAATGTAACACTAATAAGGTATCTCTACAATTTAAAACGACTTTCAAAACACCCACCCAATAGAGAATCATATTAAACAATCTTCGAGCCATCCTAAATAAATGTGTTTTTCAACACTAATCATTACTATTGTGTCCAACTCAATAATCTCCTTCACCATTCTTAAATCACCACATGTAGAGTGTTTTGGAATGGTGATTTCCAACACCTAATCTAACACACAACAAACACCCCCTCTATCATCTGTAATGCTTTAATGTCTACCATAAAAGTACTTATATCAAAGTAATTAGTTCTCTCTCCAAGGATGAACTCATAGTAGCATTTCCTAAACTAAACACATTTTAGTCAAACTCCAACCACCAATTCTCAAAATTTTCCTTGGTTCATAGCAATAGCACCAATGAATTAAATATGCTTCTTGTTCAAGTCAAGGAATGTCAATAAACAATATACATGTGTTATTTCTTGATTTGATTTAATTTTAATGGATTATATAATAAACCAATCACATAAAATTATCAAAAATACTCCTTATGAGTAGTACATCTACTAATTTGGTTAGTGGTAGTAGTCAATTTAGACAATAATAAATTATACAGTGTTTCCTAATGAATTTTATATCTTTCTAGATGGCTATCAACCTTTAAATCTCAACTTTGTTGTGGCCAATCCAATTTTAAAAGTATGATTATATAATACAATTTTTGTGTAAACGTTGTTAGTTTTAATAGAGAACTTTGACAAAGGTTTTCCATTTATCATTTTTTTTAAGGGTGGCAAGTTTGAAAATTGTGTGGATTGAACTATTGGTATAGATTACAAAATTATTAAATTATGTAAAATTGATAAAAATAACAAAATTAAATTTAAACTATGATAATTTCTCTTATGATTATTATAAATAATCTTCACTCGTACCCGTCGTGTATTATGATTGTACCATAATTGAAGTTTGAAGACTCTTTGAACTTCTACGTCTATTAAGAAAATACACCATGTGTACAAGTGAAGATTATCTAAGAGCCACAAAAATAGTGGCAAAAAGTTTGGTCGTGAGTTTTTACACCATACTCTACTCTTGAACTAGCACAATATCCAAAAACAATTTTCATTCATTTTTTGTTGTTTTTCACTTGTTACGCTGCAACACAACCTTACCAAGCATAGGAACATCAAGATAAGTGCTTAGGTGTATTTGAACAATCATTCATGTTTAGAGTGTATATATATCAATTATTGAAGGCCTTTATCTTCTTTTTCTCAAATTCCAAATAACAAATACGAATACTAATTGGTCATAAAGCATGGTTTGGTCTAGTTTTTGAAATAAGAAAAACTATCTAGGGTGAAGTGAGGCCTTTATCCCCTGAGGCAAAGGATAGCAGGGAGAGAGAACTTCAATTAACAATTTTATTCACTAGAACAAGAAGAAAAAAGAACAAAGCCCCCTATGTATATGCTATAGATAGCTATAACAATAATCTTAGTAATGGCTAGTTCAATGAAAAGCAACAATAAAAAGACCCTCAAAGGAGGCCATGCAACATGACACCAAAGGCAAAATCAATCCTAATATTTGTAAGCAACCTATGACAAGAATTAATAGGTTCAAAGACCACCTTGCCCGAATACCTAAGCATGAGGATAGCATGGCCTAATATGCCTAATAACATCATGAGAGAAATCATTGCTCTACTTACCAATCATAGCTTAGAACACTCAAAGTAATAGAAAGGAAGCAATGGCTATAGTGATGAATATCGATCACAACTCATCTACAATATCTTTTATCAACACTTGCATTCACCAACTACTTTCCTCTGCTAATGAGGCTCATGACAATTCTAATCATCTTTCTTTGCCCAATTTTCTTATTCCTCAAAATGTTCCAACATGAGGCTAGAATGGCAATGGCAATTCTTACATGCTAAAATAATATACAATCAAATCATAATGTTATATTGCACACTTTTTCATTTTGAAGCCAAAAGTTTTAGTTACACTAAAAGTATGAAGGAATTATGAAGGCATGAAACGTGTTTGATTGTTCTCTAGATATTATAAATTATTATAATGTTGCTATCAATAGTTTATAGTTTTATAATAATACAACATCTTGCTTGTAGCTTTAAAACTTCAAATTTTGAGTGTTCAATCATATGATAAATAATCTTCAAAACATAACAAATTGATGACAATTATTATGTTATTTTTAGGTTCCCAAATTTGTATAGAAAATAAAGTGCAAGTGACTCAATTATGTGAAATAAAAAACAATATAAGAAATAGCACATGGAAAAAAAGCAAGCCACTATTTGTTTATTAGACACACGTACCATGCACATGGGCTTTCATGTTATTGAATAGAATCATATGCAATGCATTTAGTTTTGTTGTCTCACAATAATTCTGTATCTAAATGATTGTGTCAATCACAAACATGTGATAACTAATATTTTCTTTTTATTGCAAGGTCAATTATGCATCAATACTAAGAAAGAAATTACTTTGAATGCAACCAAAGATGTGTGTTTCATACATATTTATAGTTCTAATAGAGTTAAGCATTTAATAATATGAAAGAAAATACTTTTAATGCAATCGAGGATATGTGGTGCATACCAACGACTAAGGGTAACAACGAGGATATAATGATCACAATACTCACATCCTTAACATGTTTCCCTTATTATGTTTCAATATTAATTTGAAGATATATCCCATGTTTATCTTGCACTTATTACATCTTTTTTAATCATAAACCATTTTTATTATTATTATATTCTAACAATTGTCATCATAATGCTCACTTAAACATCAATGTATCCCTCGCACATCAATGGTAACTTCATCTATTTTGTCTAAATTAGAGAAGCAACTCATTAGACTTAAAAATGGTTATTTGGAGACTTTAAAAACTAAAACTTGGTTTAGGTTACAATAATACTTCTCAATTGAAGATAGATGCGTATGTTGTTAATGTGTTTCAGGATAAAATTTTGAAGCATTGAAGTTCTCATCTTTTAATTTGGGTTGTAATCCATACATTCAAATAATACTTTGAATATTTTAGTAACATCCATTGTGAAATTCTGTAAAAACTATTCTGAAAAATAAATGAATGATATGCATACTTTGTTCGACTCATTTTTCATCTATGGGCTTGTCAAAATCAAATTGTGTATTTAATATTAAGATTGAAGCTGATATTATTATTAAGCACTTAAGTAAAACGTACGAATACTGAAATGAGATTATCAAATTATGAGTGCATCCCCACTTTCAAGTTACTTCAATAATAGAGAAGAAAGAACTATATTCAAGGTTCACTTGGAATAGTAACACATTTGGAGAAAAAATAGTAAAATGTTTTTAAGTTTTTTAGCACTAAAGTATCTTAATTTGTTAGCTTCGAGCAAGTTACTATATCATATTCTTGGAAGACAAGTTTAGCATTCATTTTCATACATTTAACTGTACATAATTTTTAAATAGAGTAGTTCAAACATGTGCTTTCATTATAGATAACGCATATGGGTAACAAAAAAAAAATTTGCATAATTCATATGGGTAACAATTGCCTCTTTATGCTACACAAAAGCATAAACAATACACTTCTAAGTATTAATTATATAGATCATTCTACCTCGCATATCCATAAACATTTGATTGCGCATTGATTTTCTTTATCTCAATGTCATCTGAAGTGTCCTTTAAGTTGGAAGGTAATTATTGTCCTTGAAAACTTCATCGTAGATTGACAATTACTTTATGCAAACTAATTATCTTATAGAACAAATGAAAATGAATTCATGCTTCTATCCCATGTGATCTCATACTATTAATCTTTGAAGCCATCCACTATTGGAATTAATCCCCCTAGTCCCTTGGGGAAATTAAAATATGTATTTAGTTACAAAATTCAGTTGCACACAATGAAGAATATAATAGAATTAAAAAAAAAAAAAAATAGGTCGATTAACCACAAAATATTAATTTTCTAAAACTTCTCAAAGGCAGAAAATAATTGCCATTAGATGTTTACTGGTCATCATACCAATACTTACTAAATTGAAGCTAGTTCCAATAAGGTAAACATTTTAAGATAAATGAAAACATGCTTTTCATAATTAGAAATTAACACTCTTCATGAATAATTACTATAAAAAACACAAACCAAATGAAATATTTCCAGATTTAAAACACTGTTCTAACTCAACATATCATACATTTACTTTACAATATTGGTATACTTCGTGTCCCTTCCATGATACCCCAGGGGTCCCTTGCATTTAATGTAACCTTTGCATTCCGTGCCCTTAACTACCATGAACTAATTTAACAGGTTAAAATACATCGATAGTTTCAGCTTTCATCCTGTAACTACGATTATAACCACTTAAATAAAGAGGCACTAATAACAACAAATCAGATCACGAAAACTGAACAGGTTGCAGCAGAGACCAGTAAATAGAAAATTAGGAAGAGCATAAATATGCTAAGGAAAATGTGCCTTCAGTACCCTAAAACCGAGGATTAATTCACTTCACCTACTCATCTATTAATTAAATACGTATTGATACACTTCTTTTTAGGGGGATTTATCCATAAAAGATCTCGTAAAAGATATAAATTATAAATTTCCCCAGTTTCGTCAAAAAAATTATAAAATGTCGCCACAATCGATACTTACGAACCAATATATAGATTGAACTCACTCCTAAGAAAATTAGACGCTGCCTCAATTGACAATAAGGAACTAACATATATAATTTATCCAGAATAAAACCAAGAAAAAGTGTAGGAATCATAAATCTCGTACTTGGGAAAATCAAACATGATGGATTAAGTCCCATACTGCGTAAAAACAACTATGAAGGAAAGATACAAAAAAAATCAGCGCAGCTATGTTATAACCTACCATATTATCCCTTTTCACCACTGCAACAACTCGCCAATGTCGGCACACCTTCGGTTTACCCTCCAAGGTAGCAATCAATTATTATTTCCAATGGAAGATTTTAGTATGATGATTTTTTTGGTAATTGTAGAGAGAAACTTTGATTTTGGATTGCATGCTGTAAAATATTAAGGGAAAATCATTCATGAATGGTTTTCCTAGAAGAAAAAGAATGAAATAGAAACACGGGCATCAAAGCTGCAATTCCCTGGGGCCACAATCATTCCCGGATGGTTTAACTGCAAGAAACACGGGCATCAAAGCTGCAATTCCTCAGGCCCCAGACAAGATTAATTCCAGAGTTTTTCAAACACCCCATAACAAATTTTAAAGGCATTCATATAAAAAGTGGACTGTGAAGAAGAAACAGGAAGCAAAGCAAAAGCGAAAAATGCTGCTGGGCATTCTGTAGAAAATAACTACCAAAGTAAAGTTACTCCTTTCAATTGCCACCTCAAATAACTTGATAAGCAATTTATGACACATATTATGCCTTGGGAAAGTTTATCTAGTCATTTTTTTTAGCTAGAGAAAAAAAAAAGATTTTAGGTAAGGCAATATATTCAACATATTATGCCTTGGGAAAGCTTGCTCCAAGTGCTTGAGTTTGGAAGTTTACTCACGTCATAGATTCAAAATTTGAGTTAACAAATTTTGATTAGAGTACTAAAAGAATAAAATATGGTTGTTGGTATTCATATCAGTTGGATGGCTTAGTATTTGGATGATAATAATAGTCAATGACTCGCTATTAGAATCAAGGAGGGATATCTTGGAATTATTTTTAAGTATATAAGATATACAGACCTTGTAACAACAATTGAGCAATTGGATCCGAAGGTGATCATGTATCAAGGATTAATAGTTTGGAAAGTTACTGGATTTATAGACTTGATTTCTAAACTTAAACACTTTTAAGTCAGAAATTAAACTAATCCCTAGGTAGTGTGAGACAAATGGCCACACCATCGGAGACATTAATTATTGGAGAAAATAGGCACAAGTACTCTACCGTGCATAACAAGTTGAAGCCACTTAACCCATTAAGTATACACCAAGAAAACTCAAGGATATTTAGCATATGAAATTAATGTCTCTTCCTTGAAATTCATTAAGTATCTTCCCATGTTTTATGGTAAATTAGTATATCATCAAAGAATACCAAAAGAAATTTCCTTAACTGTTTAAGGAATATGTGGTTCATGCAAGATTGGAATGTGGTCAAGGCATCCAAATGGTAGGACTAAAAATTCAAAATGTCCAAAATGAAACCTAAAAGTAGTTTGTTGAACATCTTCTCTCCTCATCTTTATTTGATGGCATCCCAAACGTAAATCAATCTTAGAGAAGTGTATTGCACCATGAAGTTGATCAATTAATTCATCAACCCTAGGGCTAGGGTATTTGTTCTTCGTAGTTTTTTTTAGTAAGTGCCCTATAATCCATACACATCCACGTAGTACCATCTTTCTTTTTTACCAATACTATAGAGGAAGCAAAAGGACTAGAACTAGAATGTATATTTCCTTATTGTCTTCTCAATTTCTTCCTTATATCTCTTTAGGTGGCAATAAGGTGTGGTAATGACTAGTTTTTCTCCGTCTCCTAGTTCAATGGTGTGCTCAAAACCCCTCTTACGAGGTAATCTGGGTGGAATATTGTTGAAACATTGGATATTAATATGAGTAGTCTTCCCTTCTTTGGGTGAAAATCTATCAAGGATCATACATTGTGCTTCCCATTCTATTTGCCCATATCTAAATGCTCTCTCCATCCTTTTGGATGACACAACCCTTGGAGATCCATCCAATTCCTTACCATTATGTTGGAAACATAATTCCATCTTTTGAAAACCTTGATAGCATCTACCTAAAGAATGTAACCATTAAATACCCAAAACCACATCTGTATCAGCCATGTTTACCACATAAAAATCTTCACATATTTGATGTCTCCCCAAGGTAATGTTGAGTTGTTGAATTCTTTGTGTACAAGGGGTAGTGAATACGTCAATGATAACTACTTTGAAACCTTCAAAGTTTTTGGTCTTTAATAGCATCCCTTCATTAATGAAGTTATGCATAAAATCATTATCAACTAGTGAATACGTCAACCATAACTACCTTGAAATCTTCAAAGTTTTTGGTCTTTAATATCATCCCTTCATTAATTAAAGTTATGTGTAACATCATTATCAACTGATACAATCATTCTTTAACCTTGTAAAACACTACAAATTCTAAAAGGGTAAGGGTGATACTTACATGCCCTTGAAAATGTTGTCAATGTACCACTTGAAAATTATTCTTCTTGTTTCCTCTTTTTCCTTTCAGGTTTAAGTTCTTCCTCCTTCAATTCTTCATCCATCATTGCTTCTATGTTGCATACTTGTTCCTTTTTGGAACATCAATGACCTGGCTCCCATTGTTCCCTACAAGTAAAACACAATTTCTTCTTTTCAAGCTCATTCTTGGTTTCTTGGTTTTCTACCATGTTGGATTAAGTAGGTAATGCCCTTGGTTTCCAATTATCTTTGTAATGAGATTGCTTATGCAACCATGATGGTATATTCTTGGGATAGGCCTTGTTTTTAGGTGTGGGGTCTTCCACATTTAAAGCCCTTTGAATAGCATCTTGTAGAGATGACGGTTCAAAAGCTCAAAGCAATCCCCTAAGTGATTTGGAAAGTCCTTCGATAATTAAAAACTCCAGTCTATTTTCAAAAACATCTAGCACCATGACAAATTCTTTGGAACTCTACTACATATTATCCCACTATACCTCTTTGCCTTAGTTGTGCTAATTTCTTAAAATACATCTCCGAATTTTTTCTATCAAACCTTTCTGTGAGTCTTTGTGTGAAGTCTATATGTTAGAATTAAATGATACCAATGTGTTACTAGCCCATGATGCCAACATTCATGTGTTATTCCCTCTTAAGAGAAGAATTGCAAATTTAATAGCTTCATCTTCCCTCATGGGACTAAGAGAAAGATGGGTATCTAGTTTTAGAACACATGCTCCTAGAGTGACATTCCATAAACAATCGAAAGCAGGGAGAGTCATCTTAGTCTTTGGTGCAATTTTTTGTTGGGTTGCCTATTTTCTCTTTTTGAGGTATTTCTTGATCTTGCATTATAATATTCTCTAAATGGAATTTGTCTTCTAAGGTATGGAAGAAGTCTTGAGTATGCATCTATACATTCATCAAAGTCATTTGTTGCGATGTTTGGTTCTTCTCTAACTACTCATCTCTCGGTAAGAATGTATGTTGTGTTGTTCTAGGTGGTGATCTCAAGTAGTTCTATTGCTATTTTTGAAATGGTTTGAATTAACATATCCCTTCCATTGGTTTGTGTAGGCCTAAGAGAATTGATTGTATTATTCATATTTTTGAGTGTTTGGTAAAGTAATTGTGTTGTTTGTGCTGCTTGATGCATAAAAGCTTTCAATTCATTCTCTTGATCTACATCATGATCACCAATTTTATTCTTTCCTCTACTTTTAGTTTGGTTGCTAGTTGCCTCTAGTTTTTTCCTTTCTTTTTCAATGGCTTGTTGAGCTCTTTGGCTCAATTGCATATACTACTTTTAGATCAACCCGCACGGGTAGTGGAGTTGGCCTAGGCCGTGGGTTGGCTCCCCATAGGTTACGTGTTCGACATTGAGGCCCGGGCTTACCCGATGCATGTGATTTGCAAGTGATTGCGTGCATCCCCAAAGCTCACCCCTCTCAGGCCCCAACTTGGCAAAAAAAAGTAAGACCAAGGCAAAGGCTGGTTGGGCCGTTGGGCTAGGTCGTGAGGATACCTCTGGCGCAACAAAAAAAAATACTACTTTTAGATCTGCATGCTGACAAGATCAATGCTTAGATACTATTTGTAATGTCCCTTATTAGGATATTCCTGATTTTTGCCTTAAAATGATAATCTTACTCCAAATGATAATAGCTTTGTCAAAAATTATGAATTTATTATAATATTCAGATCAATAAGTCATAGCATAGTTCTGAAAATCAATCATATCTTGAGTTCTTTGGAAATGCTTTCAAATCAGCTGAATCAAAGGTTTTCATCCCTAACTCACCAATGGCAATATCAAGCCATGATTATTCAAGGGTTTTCATCCTTGAAACTCTTAGTCCACCTTGGATGGTTTTTGTCTTCCTTGATCAAGATTTGGGTTTTTGTCCAAACTTAATA
Source organism: Sequoia sempervirens (assembly GCA_007258455.2). Classification (NCBI taxonomy): domain Eukaryota; kingdom Viridiplantae; phylum Streptophyta; class Pinopsida; order Cupressales; family Cupressaceae; genus Sequoia; species Sequoia sempervirens. The sequence goes on along the minus strand of VDFB02047230.1, from coordinate 194,836,039 downwards.
AGAGAAATAATGGTTTTCATCATTAATATCTGGAGAACTACTTGATGTATTGATAAATTTATTACTATTTTCTTTATTTATCTTTACTGATTGATATTTCTCGATGGATTGATGAGTAAATGCTTGAATGACTAATTGCTTGCTTGCTGATTGATAGATTGTTTGCTTGCTGGATTGCTTGTTTGTTTGATTCTTTTATGAATTTATTCTTTCCCTCTCAACGAAATGAACTCCATTTTATACCTTATTGGTGAAAGACTCGACACCTTTCACAATCGCTGCCCCTGGAAGGGTTACAATCCTTCATCTTTAATTGCTGCCATAAAAAACTCTTAAATTTAGTTTTAATTAAATCCTTTTATAAAATTACTAGCATCTTGGAGCCACCTTTATTTAATCCACCTATGTTATAATTTTAAAGGGCTGTGATCATGGTACTTGATGGGGGCATGACAGAATGTTAAATCTACGACACATTTAGGATTGTTGGACCTTGAATTAGTGTGCTAAAGTTGATTCACAACCTCCCAGATATAACAGAGAAGATGTTAAATCGATTTCAATTCAATGTTAAATCTACGACACATTTAGGATTGTTAAGACCTTGAATTAGAGTGCTTAAGTTGATTCACAACCTCCCAGATATAACAGAGAAGATGTTAAATCGATTTCAATTCAATTCCAATGGAGTTGAGCATATAGCAATTCTAATAGACTCCTCTCAACCATGCACTGAAAACATATCAAGTTGTACAACTCTCAATGGGTAAAATGTAACAAGTCACCTAGTTACATATCTCTTTTCCTAGGGGAAGATCCCATTCCTAAATGACCAACTTCAAGAATATGAATCTACTGCCACATACTAAAATTATCAGACCATCTTGATGGTTTCTGAATTGTATAAAGAATGTCATGCAACAATTCAATAATACGATATATTAAGTCCTGTGCCCAGCTTTAATGTCACGCACATTTGCAGGTCAAAAGTATTGACTGCAGACTAGTTCAAAGAGGTAAGAATGCACCTACTTATGCTTGCAACACAGTTTTTGTTAAATGGCGCAGGTTTATACCAGACAGGTTACAGAATCATAGAGTGTTGCCATTTGGCTGGAAACATGCATGTGTTATCATTAACCAAATCCATTACATTAGTTGCTACTTCCGATTGATTTATTACCCTATTTATTTAGTTATCTATTGGTTGTCAATGTGAGCAAGCATTTTAGAGTTTCTTGAACCTTTGTCATTAAAAAGTTCTAGGCTTGTCATAAATAACGTCAATTTGGTATCACACCACATTTTTTGAGCCTAGAAACTGTGGCTACACAGCAAAGCAGTCAAATACCATTCAGCTAAATAAGACAATTTTAAGAACAGCGAAAACATTAACTTAGGTTAAATAATCAATCCTAGTAATGCTACCTTCTGCATTCTCTTTACTTGTGCCAGTCATTCTTCAGGGTGAGAAGGTGAGAAGGAAAGCACGTTATTGAGCAGTTTAAATATGAAGGTTAAATCTATAGACAAATGTGGGGATTGACCATCCTTCAAAGACAATGTAGCCAGCACGGTTGAAAACTAGGCAATTAGTGTACCAGAGTTGTTTCACAGCCTCACATATATGACATAGAAGCTGTTAATCGAGTTAAATTCAGTTCCAATAGAGCTGTGTATAAACATACCAGAATGTACAACTCTCAATGGGTAAAGTGTAACAAGTAATCTGGCTGCATATCTCTTCCTAGGGAATGATCACTTTCTTGCATGGCCAACTTCAAGAGTGTGAATCTAAAGTATCTGGCAGACACCATTACCAGATCATCTCAATGGTTTATGACTTGGATAAAAACATATAACAATTCAATGACTAACCCTCCAATGCTAAGATATCATATTAAGTCCCACGGTGCCAAGCTTTTATGTCGTGCACATTTGCAGGTAAAAAATGTGTTGACTGTAGACCAGTTAAAAGAGGTCACAATGCACCTACTTATGCTTTCTACACCATTTTTATTAAATGGTGCAGGTGTATACCACACAGGTAAGAACATCATACATTGTTCGCATTTGGCTGCAAGCATGTATGTGTGATGATTAAGCTCAGCCATCACATCAGTCACTGCTTCCAATTGATATATTAATATTACCCAATTTATTTAGTTATATATCAGTTTGTCAACACGAACAAGCATTTTAGAGATTACTGACCCTTGTCACAAATAAATTCTAGGCTTATTGTGAAGGTCAGATTGGTATTACACCCATTTTTTGACCCAAGAGATGCAAAACGGTCAATCTACCATTCAGGTTACCTGAACCATAGATAAGACATATATAAGAAACAGATAAAAGGAGGCGGCTAAATCTACAGCCAATATAAAATATAAACTCAGCTAATAGAAGTAGATGGGAGGGGTGTTGACCTTTAGACCTGTCCCCTAAGGTTTAATTTCAATCTAAAAGACACACTCCTCCGAAGAGCCTGGCAACCAGTGTCGTTCCACAATTTTAATAGGAAACTAGTTAATGTCTGCAGGACAGAGGACTAAGGCCAGGATAACAAGTACAGAAATAAATAAATATGGCCTCTTGGGGACAAGAATGCCCTCAATATAAATCACATTGTGCATTTTTATAGATCTGACAAATGCTGCTATCTTCAACATCATTAGGAAGATGAACATCCAGTATGATAAACTTATATCCTTGAAGAGAATGGGATTTTCCCCAGCTTCTAGTAATGAATGCTCATGCAATATCCCACCTGATATTTTATAATAGTAGCTGCTGCTTAAGGGCCCATGGAGGCCCTCCAGTAAATTATCCAAGATAGCAGAGTGGAAGAGCCTTTTGTCCAGTCTAATGCAAGATACAGTCTATGCTAAGGCTACATGATAATTGCATGTTACAATGAAGCCAACAAAGGATCTAGTAGTGCTACAGGAAAGACCAGCATAAGATATGCATTTTTTCTTTATGTACATCAAACAGTAAACAGTGTAAAACAAGGGGGAGATCACCTATAAAATAATTTATTGATAATGGCAGACCAGCTAGATGTAGTACCCTTAACTAACTATTGCCAACTACATGTTACCTCTTCATTTGTAAAGTCATGCCTCTTCCCAGGATGTGACTTTCAAGAGATGAATTTGCAAAATAAGGATGAATGATTACATCTTTAAACAACAGGCACAACCTGATCCAGTTACTGAATAAACCTCAGAGAAAATTTAGTTGCAACTTTCTCCAAACATCAATTAAGTAAAATATGAATGGTTGCAGGAACCAACCACAAAGAATATGCTCTACTAAATTGCACCCACAATCAATTCATGAAGCTGCAATTTTATTCCAAGAGTCCAGAGAGCAATGGTAGACCTTCCTAGCAAGTAAGCCATGGGAAATTATGATTCGCCAAACTCATTGATCCTAATAGAATGTATAAAAGGAAAATTTATAGGATTACTCAGATTCTCTGCAGTGTTTCAGAAGAACCTTTGTTAAGATTCCTTGAGACTTGCATAGGAAATAAAACAAACATAGAAAGAGGAGAGCATAAATAGAAACATATTATCAATCAAAGATTCAAATACATACTTCCAAAACACTATCAATACTTTGAAGTAACATACTTAATGTTTAGACTGCAAAGGAGGAGGTTAAATGGACCATAAGGTTGTGTAGCTCAATGGAAATCAATTCACAAGTTTGGACACGTGCCACATAAATGATGGAAACAAACCTATGCCTTTACATAAAAAAAGTTCCCACAATGGTACGCATGTCTGATTTGAAAACACAAACGCTAATTCATATTTACCATTCGGAAACATACTAGCACCAAAACATGTACATCTTTCCAAACAAAACCTGGCATCCAAATGATACAGTAAAATGACTTCAAACAAAGCTTAGCTAATCCTCATGGCTAGTCCATGGCCAACCCAAAGAGAAGTTCGGAAAAATCAAAAGCTGAACCTTTTTCAAGATCTGCTGTGAACACTGACTAACTTAAAATGGTTATAGTGCATGAGCAACTATAGATCAGAACCTGACTTTGAGGAGACCTTATGAAGCATCTTAACGCAAATATGAAGATGGATAAGATGCATTAGCTGATGGCAGACCAGCACCAAGGCTAAAACTGCCATAATTGCTAGATGCTCCAAAAGACCCAGTCCCATATAATGAGGAATGCAGATTGTCAGATGGAAACAAATGAGACCTTGAAAGAGGAACTGCACCCCTGCTTCCAATTCCATAGGGTGATCCTAAGATGCTTTGACTTGACCTGTCATAAGCACCTGGGGTAGGCAAACTATAACTTGTCAAACCAGGGCGTAGGAGGCTCCTGTCAGCAGCAATAGAAGAGGCATATACAGTGGGAATCCTTTCAGCAGTGGATGCTGCAGCACCACCACTATTACTTACACGAGGCCGTTTAGTCTGAGACTTAACAGCTTCTGCAGCAGATCTTTTTCTGTCAGCCTTAGCTTTCTCTAACTGAGCCACACGCTTTTCAAGATTTTCTGGAGACATCTGCGACTCAAGTTTGTGCTCTTGAATGCACTTAATTACAGCTTTCACGGCTGCAATTTCTTTTGAGGCTCCATCATTCTGCCATTACACACAGAATCTACAAATATTTATGCCTGAACCAAGGTTGAGATATTGGCAGTTGATTTGATAAAACTTATAGCAAAACACATCTAGCCCAGACATGAGAATAAGCATACCTGCGCATTAATAGAATTCTTTCCACTTTTTGCTGTATCCTGTGACAATTTCTTTGCATCCTTCAGATATGCCTTCAACAAAGGCACAAGTGGATATTTTTCAGTAAGTCCAAATGTATGGACAAAGTTTACAGCCTCAATTTGCTTTCCCCCACTGATCAATTTTTCCACAATATCTGCGACAGACAAGACCATATGTGTCATGCAAAAGCATGTTACATCTGTAAGAATAGTAAGCTGGTGAAAAACCTTGATAATGGGAGCTTCAAAACAAAGCTGAACCAACAAGACAATAGCCCCTGAAGGCTAATAATCATTTCAGAATTGAGGTACAATGGCCTTCTGTAGTATGGCAGACCAGAAGTCCTTACTACTCAAATCAGTATTATAATTCACTTGTAATGAGTATATACACACCTATAAATGCATTATATCATGCATCTCTAAATGCATGAGAAATGAACAAAAACCAGTTAGCCAACCCCCAAAACTTAGGTGCCTTACAATACTCTCAAAAATACTACCATTAAGATTTCACTTGACTTACTAAGAATATTAGAGTACAGGCAGGCGATGTCTACAGGCTATCATCCTAGAAGTTGAAGAGCCAAATTAAAGGAGACATAAGAGGATTAGATGCATCCCACATGACCCATTCTACATATTAACAGTTACAGATGCAATACTTGAATCCTGCAATTAAGAATGCATCTGTGGACAAAGTACCAAATAGCATGATAGCAATTGATCTTTAAATCTACAACAGGCATTCCATATTCTGAAACCTACACTTCCTATTAATTTAACCTGGCCATAAACTTTTTGTTACATAACTTGAGTTTCTTTCCTGGCATCCTACATGTTCAGTTGGAGGCACAGATATAAGTGTTGGGCATAATGACACACTAGAGACTTCCAGATGGGACAACTTATGCTATTAATCCATGTTCATAAATCTTTATTAGTAAAAGCAATCACCAGTTAGAAAATGAAGACCATTGAAGTCAAAAGTCTAAAAAAATAAAAACAATGATAAAATTAGACATTTAAGCTTCACTGCAACATTTCAGCTCCTAAGAGAAAAAAAATCATGTAGTAGTATAGAATTTGGCATTTTAACTAAAGGGAAGATTTATTTTACCCACCACTCACTAGGGACAAGATATTCTCCTAGAGCCACAATAAATAAAAGAGGAAACCACATTAATGTACACCTACTAATAAGCAATTATTCTCAGTGAACCAATTTCCCTACAAATGATTATGATAGGCATCTATATCAGAACCAATTCTTCACATTCTAGATCAAACTGCGAAGGACATAAATCCCAGAGTTTGTTTTGCACCACAAGCATAATAAATGGCTAGTATGAAATTGATCACTGGGTACTTATCAAACACCCTCCAAATCAGTGTTGCAGTATCACTCATCATCTTAATGTTAAAATCAGAACCATAACACCTTGAAAACCAACAAGGTTAACAAGGCGAAAATAAACTTCTACATAAATCCTATAAGCCATATGAACACACATCATTGAGAAAATGTTTACATTGAGTGCACATAAATAATCTACTCAGAATGCACCCATGTAAGAACCCTATTGCAAAAAACAAGCCCTGAAATATATTTCCCAACCCTTAATTTTGGCAGGTCAAAGCAAAAAACTTACTAATCTATCTCCAAATATGCAATAATGTATTGCACGTGTTAGAAACAAACCTCCATGTACTCAATGCGAAACTGTAATGTTCACAAACTCATTTTTTCCTTTTTTTCATAGCCTATAAGTAGATGACATACATATGCAACAAGACAGTTATAAATAGATCAGAGTATGTTAAAAATACTAAAAACAAAATTCTATTTCTGCCAAAATCTGTGTATGAAAAATACTCAAACCAGCATTACCAAAGCAAACACAAAAGAAAAACATACCATGTAAACACAAAGTATTTTCAGCAAAAATAAAGATCAATGAGTACCCTGGAGTAGGTTGTGTTGGCACCTAGCCACAAGGGCCCAAAAAATCTATTATTCCCCACAATTGGAATTGAGCCCCAGGTGTTCTCAGGCATTTTCAGAATGTTTACAACATGTTTGGATGGTGAATGAAAGCAAGAACTGAATTATCCTAATTAAAACCATACAAAAACCCTAGAAAACCCAATGTGTTAAGACTTTTAACATTCTCACTAGCATTTTGTTATGTTTCATTGTTGACTTTTAATGACCCATTGCTGAAATGCCCATGTGTTTCATTCTGCATCATTGTCTTACCAAGAACCAGCTTTGTGCATCGCTTCTTTGTTTGCATTGAGTGCCTTTGGCGGGTCATGTCCCACTCAACACATTGGTGCATAGGATTCATTGCCTTTGTTAACATTTGTTACAACACTTTTAAACATTAATTACTCCTTGGCCTATATATTATCTTTATTCTATGTAAACTGAGAGGTGGCAGTTAAGTCACTTTGTATCGGCATTGAAAATTCATCAGAAATTGCAATTGCGCATCATTTCCTTGTTTGCATTGAGTGTCTTTGGCAATGATACATCAACTTGCTGCTTTTGCACAGCAGACCATGCCTGCTTACATATTAACTATACAGAATGAATTCAATTGCTAAGTCGATTCACTGAGTATCCAATCCTTTTGATTCATCTCCTTGGACCTATTCCTACACTACCATGTCAATAACACATATACCTTGCAGTTAGTTTAAGGCTTCGCTATGGCTCTTGCACATCTAAGCAATGTCTACTTTGAAAGCTTGTGTGTTTTGCTTGTTACTAAGTGTCTCACCACATCGCTAATTTTCATTCCTACATTGTGCATCCTTCATTGCAACAAGTTAAATTTTGCATTAAACTTCCACTCATCATGTTGTTGCAATACCATTGATTTTACTAGCACAATTCCTTTGATTCACAGTTGTGTATGCTCAATGACCAACTTTTATCCATTCCTCAAAAGCTTTAACCATTGTTGAGTTTGCCATATTTTTTCAACCCTAAACAAGCAACACCATTAATGAGCCTTTCATTTAATTGAAATGACCCTTTCGTATTAAACCACACTAAGAGTAAGGAACTACTATTACAGTCTTGCATTTCACATTGTGCCCTAATTTGCAACTATGCATTATCACGCTAGTATATGCAAGGAAGCCATTACTACGAAAACAAATAGTCAAAACAACAAGTCTTAAGCATCAAGTTAAAGAGTGAAATAGTTGCCCCACTATAGAGTTAAGGGAGTAGACCAAAAAGTGTAACATCCCTAATAGAGGGGATTGTTGATCTTCTCAATAGGTGTATCTTATCCCCCTCACATGCAATCTCTAACCTTGACGACCAATAGAACATAAGTGGCGTTAAAAGTGCTCGCAGCTTTATAAATGATTGTATAACTAAACAATAACTGTCAATCATCCAAGTGAGATAAGCTTTATCATTTAGCTACAAATAAAGTTATTGGCAATAAGACTAGGAATTAGAAATATTGTTTACCAACTCTAATGCAAAATGTCTTAAAAAATAAGCATGTCTTCTTTCTTCAAAAAATTGATTTAAGGGTTGTTTTCAATTATTTTCTATAAAATTGCCTCCGTGATTCAATTAGTTATCTTAGGAAGTTCTATAACTTCATAGAACACATTTGTTGTAATTAAGCATTGCATTTCATTTAGTTTGCAATTAAATATTAATATTTTTGAATGCATTATATGGGCTAAGCAATATGAATAATGGATCGTTGAGCATGATTTATATTTTGATAGGTCGAAATGCCTTTAAGAGCTTGAATTTTGCAAGACTAAGCCTATATATAAAGCTTTCCTAAAATTGGGGGTGGCATATGAAATTTCTCCAATGTGTTTATTTTTTAACTATGTTGCGTGGGCCATAAGTCATTAATTGCGATCTATTTTAATCACACACAATTTACAAATGAATAATCATTTACATAATTTATTTTGTTTATTTGTTTATGGCTTACTAACGGGTACAAGGGATGTGTTTCTAAAGATTTTATTTGTCTACGACTTACTAATGGGTACAAGGGATGGCTACAATGGATGCATCATTGTAAAGAGAGGGCCTTCCCCGATTGGGGGTGGGGCCTTCCTTCCCTGGTTAAGTGTGGGGCCTTTCCAGCCTTCCAATTAAAATATCTTGTTCCTACTCATGCATCGATGGACACTTCATTTTTTGGAAATTTCAAGATGCCATTGAAATTCTATGGTGGAGTACCACATTGAGGAGTATGGGCAACCAAATTGAGTCTATCTTTGTATATTTGAAGGTCCAATTACACTCGTTGACATTCTCAAAAGGATTGAGTAACATTTCTTAATCTTAGCTTGTAATTTCTTCTAAAATGATTATGACCACTTATTTTGTTATTAGAATAACATTTGTGATCATGCTAGCATACATCATAAGATCTTAAAGTAACACCCTCTTGTGCCTTGCAAAGATTGGAGTGTAGGAGAGAGGACCTTCTCTCATCATTGAGCCTATTCATTTAACCATTTTAATCAAAGGAGCTCTTTCAAAACCCTTGGACCTAACAAATCCCCAAAAGCAACAAGCAAATTATCCAATTAAGCTCCTTAGGAATGGTTGAGAATACTAAATAACAAAAATCTGCAAAAGGATGTCATCTCAAGACAACGAGACTTGTAAGATAAGATGTTTTTTAGAAAGAAAACAATGGTAGCAAGTGCAAATGTCCCATTATAGATTGCTGCAATGTTTTTAAATGTCCCTTAGAGTTGATGGTTGTCTAGATGTGCCATGAGATAGAGAGAAATATCTTCGATAGAAATGGACACAATTCCACCTTGCCATGTTTTAGAAATTCAAGGAATGATTTTTCCCATCATTCTCTCTATAGGAAGGCTATTTTGAAGCCATAAAGCTTGTTAATGTGTGAACAGAAATAGTAAAGCAAGGTGCATCCCCATCAAATATACAGTTTCTACAAGAAACACATACCAAGCCAGCCCCAATGGGTGAGGAGAGTAGCTACATAAAATTGGGCGTTATATGATCAGTTCAGCCCTTGCTTTTAGAATATAGACCATTTAATTCTTTGTTTGATCCTTAAAAACTTGCTCAACAATTTTATTTTCCCTCCAAAATATAATGAGAGAATTCAAAGATGTGAATATTGCCATGTGCTCACGGCTTTCACTCAATCACCCTCACCTAGCAGTCCCACGGAAGTCGATTCTTGTATCTTCCCAAGAAGAGCTTCTAAAAAGTTCAAAAGCCTAGAGACTCCATCCAAAACCCCCATAAAATTTTGGAGGTTTGGAAACAAAAAGCAAAATCCTTAAAGACTAGATGGGCACTACCAATTGGAAATAAAAAGCTTACATGTACACTACAAAATTTTGGCCCCTTCCCCAAAAGCTACTAGAAACCCAAAAACGGGCTAATAGTAAATGTCAAAAAGCTCAAATACCCTCAACATATATGATTAGATTAACCAGTATGAAGTGCAACTATAGTTTAAAATAGCACAAGTTTAAAACCCCTTACATATGGTTATGATGGAATTAGCTAAGAAAGCATTGGCACTTACACTACCTTAACATATGCTATCAGGGGCATTAAAAGCAAATACTAAAAGAACTAAATCCCTAAATAATGTTTAAACTCACAAACCTTATACATGTCATATAAGAATAATAACAAAGTAAAACGAATCTTATACAATGTAAAGCTTCTCAAAACAAAAAACTTAAAACCTTGCACAAACAAAAATTAAGTTTCAAAACAATACCTAAACATTACTTAAATTTTGAAAAAAGAAACCCTCCTAAAATTCCATATAACGTGACAAACAGAATCTTATACAATGCAAAGCTTCACAAAAAATCTTAAACCCTATGCAAACAAAAGATAAGTTTCAAAATATTACTTAAACTTTGTGTTGTTTTTAAAAAAGAGACCCTCCTGAAATTCCATCTAGCATGCCTTCTTCTGTTTCTCAACTTATTTAATGTAAACACCAAATTACAGCTAAAAGAATAATTTATATATGCTGAAAATTTTTAAGAAATGAAAACTTTATTGTGAACTTGAACCTAAAAGTATTTAAAAAATGTGAGCAAATTCCCTTGGAATTTTTTCAGCTGTCAAGCTCTAAACTCAGCTACGCAAGATCTTGCACTGGAGCTGTTCCCCAAAAATACTTGGACTGAACAGTGAATTTTGCACCTTGAACACCACTCACACACAAAACAAATAGTATGAAGCACATGGGTAAAGAGCCAAGGCCCATGAGTAAAAGGTGACAGCCATGACAAAATTCTAACCAACAATAAGCTTCTCACAAGAGTCATGCAAAAAACACACAACCCTAGTAAAAAAGAAATTTAAAATGAATTGAAAAAATTGTAATCCTTAAATGGCATGCCTTCCTATGCTTCCTTAGCTACATAAGGTAAACAACAAATTTTGCAGCTCCAAGACCTAATACAGCTCATATAAGCTACTGAAAATAGTGACCAATTTGAAGCACAAAAACAAACAACTGAAGCTCCAACAAAATTTGAAAAAAGAGCTTAAAACCTAACCAAATAGAAGCCTTAAACCCAAAGATTCTGCAGAATTCATGTTGAAAAACAGGATATCACAGCTCAAAAGCCTCAGATGTATGGTAACTGCCAATATAAACCTGAAACTAAAGAGCTGAAACCCTACCAAAAACAAATCTTATCTGATAAACATAAATCCTATAACCCTCAGAGAAAAAAGCTGAACACAAACCTAATCAAAACCATAGTCACAAGAACCCATGTGACACAGTCCGCACCTATGACCGAATTCTAACCAATGTTAAGCTACTAAATGGAATTATAAACACCAAAAACATGCAAACCCTGTTGAAAAAGAAATTTAGAATAACTAGAAAAAATATAAACCTCAAACGACATAAAACATGCCTTCTTACGCTTCCATAACTACATAAGGTAATGAAATTATTGACCAATCTGAAACACAGAAACAAACAACTGGAATTCATACAAAAGCAAAACTTCTCCACGACCATATTTTGTAGAATCCGAAAGGAATCCAGACTCAATGAAGTTACCTAAGAATGCGGAGCAGTCTCGAACACAAAAATAAAGAATTTTAACCCTAACCAAGTAGAATCCACAGAGAAATTATTCTAAAACCCCAAATTTCGCAAAACTCATGTTATACGACAAGAAATCACAGCCCAAAAATCTACGCTGTCCGCAAATTGTCGATATGAAGCTAAAAATAAACAGCATAAATCCAAACAAAACCATATCTCATCTAATAGATATAAATCGAATAGCCCTGAATCAAAAGCACAAAATGCAAACCTAACACCCTCGCGGAAAGGAAAAGGAAGCAAATTAAAGGCATTGAAAAAATACCTGGCATCTTATCATTTAGTCCAAGGTTGCGGCAAAGTTCGGGCGCCTGCTGCCGCCTTGCAACGGCAACAACAAGATCTACTAAATTACCGTCACCCTTGAACTCGCTCGCAAGCCCATAGCAAATCAAGAGTTGCAGAAATGCATGCGCCTCCAAATAGCTACTATCCACGGGCTTAATCTTGACCTTCCACTCTCCGGCAAGCTTCCTCGCCGTCTTTTTGACGTCAGCGGGCATATCCTCTGCCTTCACAACCGCCGGCAACGTCTCAAGAAGCAAAACTCCGGCCCGCCTTCGCTGCATAAATAAGGTATGCTCCTTATCCGATTTGTGCTCTTCGTTATGAAACCCTTCGATAGCCTTCAGCACGAGCTCCGCCGGCTTGGGAGCTGCCTTGAGGGCCCCCGGTGCCTCGTTGCGCAGCGCTGAGAGGTCTTTCTTCTTTTCAACTAAAAACTTCACCAAGCCCTCTGCGTCCATCTTCTCGCACAGGGTTTTGAACTCGGCACGCGGCTTCACATCCTTTTCCGGGGCCTTCTCTGTGGTCTTATCCACGGCCTTCTCTGCGGTCTTTTCCGCCGCTTTCTTAGACTCGGCCGGACTCGAACCCTTGGTTGCTGCTTGGGATTTTCCAACTTTCGTTTCTTTTATTTTTATGCCGAGCTCTTGGGAACGCTTGTTCATGATCTCTTCTAAATTGTCGAAGTGATCTTGGAGCTCCTTCCATTGCGTTTTGAAGTTCACGAGGGCTGAAGTGTGTGACTCCAGTTCCAGGTAGGCCTTCTGCAGGAGCTCTTTCTTTGAGGGCACTGCATCCATGGCTGCCGATATCGAATCTGCAACCGACATATCCTGTAGAAATTCCCACCTGAGGTTTTATTTATGCCAATGTATCCTTTTACGTCGTATAATTGAGGTATACAGAAGGCGCTCCCAAGGATTCGAAACCCTAACCCGTCGCCTGCTTGCTATGCTCTACTGCGTGGTTGGTGTGATATAGAATCCTTTGTTTATTCGAGAGGGTTCTCGACCGTGGGATTCGGATCCTGTGGTTAAGATTTAATTAGTTTTAAATATCTAGCTTATCTAGCTCCTTCTCATTTATTAAAAAGATATTTCATATTTTTTTCACCTGAAGTCGGTTAGCGTGGTTTGTACATAGAACTTTCTATTTTAGTTACCTAGCAAACATTATAAATTTGTTTCTTCTAGGTAAAGTATAATGACAATCTCTAACATTATATAACATTAAAAAATGTTACACTATCAAATTCAAAAATATGTGTATATTTTTTATTTTAATTTTTTAATATAAAGTATAATATATTAATGAAAAAAGTAATAATAAGAATTATAAGGAACAGTGATTTAAAGATCTTAAAGACTACTGTAGCATTTTCTTTTATCTAGTTTATATGTGGAAGAGTGAAATTGATTTTTATGCTAGACATTGTTTGTTAGTTTCTTTGGTAGAGAATTATAGTCAGGGGATGTAGTTAAAGAGTGATTATTAGTTTGTCTTGCAGCCAATCAAATGTGCAAATATTGTTATGTAAATTTGTTTACAAATCATTATTTTTTTCATATTTATCTTTTGTAAAGTATAGATGCATTTTTTTAACCCTTTTTTTAAAATTATTTATCATGAATTTTATTGGTCTAAAAATTTTAAGCGATATGGGCAGATTTTTCGCAATGGTAGACCAAAAACAATTTTTCCTCAGTTTGTTCAAGGCAGTTTGTACATCAAAACATAAGGCAAATACATAGGATGAAAGGTCAGGGGGGTGACTGTCTGCAAAAATTTTGAGAAGTTTGATAAAAGTGAATAAACTATCTGTTCAAAGATGAATTAACTACGCGATGAATGGAGGGTTAAACATGTATACACAATAACAACTATTCAAGAGTGTAGGTCAATTTTGAAAATAACATCGAGGGTGAAGACTGCACATGCCCATGTCATCTGCAAAATTTACGAACAAACAGTACTCCACACCATGAATGGCTCAAATAAAGATTGTATCCTAAGCATACTCCTCAACCCAATTAGAAAAAGGAGGTGGATTAGAAAGCAATGCACAATAGAGCATCTGGTCATGTGGCTACATTAAGAATGTCTCCTGCTTAAGCCATGAACATATGTCAAACCTAGAAATAGCCCTTTTTGCTTCTTGTGAAAAAAAATGGGCTTTCAATTGCATAGTTAAGAGTTTCATCAAATTGGGTATTTGCATTACTAATTGTAGAAGAGCTAGAAGAACTATATCTTCCACTTGCTACAACGGTTGCAAATCCCTGAATAGACCTAGGGGACATAACCATAGGCTCTTTGTGAAAAATGTTGTCTAGAGTAATTGCAGAGTCAAGGAAATTCTAAGTAGTATCTAGGAGCCCTTGAGATAGAGAAGAGTTGCATCATAAGCTCTTGCAACATCCTCTGCAATTGAATATGAAATCAACCATATTCTTATTTGTTGATTGGATGCCCCAATCTCAAACACCCATGATCCCCAACTCCTCATTCTCACACCCTTGTATTACTTCACAGCTTGGGTTCTCTTCTTTATACCCACTTTAGGTTTCAGGTTCAAAACTCCCCCTAACAACTAACTTTTCTTCAATCAAAACATCTTGCTTAACTTGCCTACTACTAGCCTAGGACAAAGATATATAAACAACATGCTAAGGAGTAAAGGTGAAGATAATTTATGGAAAAGAAAGACCAACAGCACATAACAGAGGGGTTGGATGATTTAGCTTTGTAGTGACTTCACATATTCCAAGTATTTCACATTGCTCAAGGCAAGCATGCTCGTTTCCACACAAATGTTTTGCATATGGATCTCAAGCATGGAAATGATTCTTCTCTCCACATGTCCTACAACAACTGCTTATAGTGCACATGTTGCTATGGCAATATCTTTCATGGCACCGATGCTTTTTGTTTCTAAACTCAACAAACAAAACACGCAGATTGTTGCAGCTTGGAAAATATCAATCTTTAAATGGTGCATGATTATATTTTATTTTCTTTTTTCCACGACATCAATCTTTCTAATTATGCAAGTTTCAGACAAACCGATTTTCTGGATCTAAGCTGAAAATTGTGGTTTATCTTTGATTTCTTTTGAGTTATGATTTTAGTTTTTGCTGCTTGTTTAAAGATTTTTGTTCAAATCTTAGTTGTTCATCATTTTTGTTCATTTCTTCAATTGTTTCTTGGCATTTTTTACTGCTTCCCTACCTGTATTGGTTCTTGTTCCTCCAATTTGTTCCTCGATGGTATTGACCTTTTAGTACTCCAATTTGGCGAGCTGATGCCTAAAAATAAGGTTTCAGCAAGGGTTTTAGAGTACATTTATTAAAATGAAATAATAGTCCATTGGTCATCTTTTATATGTTTTGTGAATGTTCTTTCTTTTGGAGTTTTTTGACCCCTTCCATACTGTCATCCTTCAATAAATTTTTTGATGCAATTTTAATTAGTGTTGGTCAAGGTTGCAAGATACGTTACCCCCATCCCCTGGTATGCATAGTGGCATACTTGATATAGATACAGGTATGGCATGGCCCAGATATGGTCTGGAAACTGTGCCTACCTGTGCCCAGAATTAGGTTAATTTTAGAGATGTGCCAGATACAACTAGATTTGGCATTCTGAAAATTTGTATCATTTATAGGTAAAAGCATATTATTAACTGTTCTTATCTGAATTAACACCCATATCTGTGTCATGAAATTTGAAATATTTACATTTCTTACTATTTTTGACCCTCAAGCTTCAAGTGCAATAGCATGATAGAAAACAAGATTGAATAGCCTCAAATTAGAGACTTAAAGAAACTTTATTGGTAATGTTCGTTGAAATGGATGGTTTCACCATTGCATAACATTATTATGGGCTTAATTTTTAATTTTCAACTATTGTAAAAGCTAGAGTAGAAACTCTAGATTTGTGAAATATTGAATATGATCTATAGAAACAAAATTCCTTTTGTAACCTGAGAATGTTGTAGTTTTATGAAAGATCTAATTCCTTAAAAATGCAAAATAAACAGAACTATTAAAACATCCATTCAGGTAATATATAGAAGAGAAGAGACCTTGAAAACAAGGTGTTAGTGTTAACTGAGGTGAAAAATGTGTGCATGCAAAGTATGGTCTTTGTGCTTGGCCATGGCACAATCACAATAGATTCTTTTTGGAGGCTTCATAGCTCCTAGTCAAGGGAAAATAATCTCAAAAGCCTCTATCCCAATGATGCCAGTGGCATATACTCCATCACTTACATTCTCTAAATCTTAAACTTTGTATCAATCCCATATTTAAAGACAATAAAATTGAACAAAAGTGTCTAATATCTTCATAGTTGTTAATGGAAAATATTATAGCTTGTCTTCAAAAGGACCTAAAATCCTAATTATCTTTGTTTGACAGGACACATTTTCATAATGATAGTGGCTCCAAAAGTTTTTCAAGCTCCACTTGACTCTTCCAAGCATGAAAGATGATTATTAAAGTCCCATGTTGTCAATTTGTTATATGAAAAGATGTCACCATGTTGAAGATCTAAAAATACATGATTGAGTAATAATGAACTTTTCACCCATATGATGTTGTGTTTATATGGCATATTTTTTAATACCTTCTTAGATAGATTAAGTGAACATTAGATATACATTGTAAGCATACAAATATACAAATAAAAGAGTACTAGCACTTGCACTTGGGGGAGGTTCAAGGAATACGTTGATAACTTATTATATGGTTACCTAGAATTTATGGCCTGCTTCTCCCATTAGTGTTCAGATATGTTTGAAGGAATTATTGAGCCTTTTTGTGTAGAAGATTTTCATGGAATTTATGTTATTGCATGTGAGTTACTATGAATCACCAATTAATTTATTTATGCATGCATATTTTCTACAGAATGAGATCCAAAATTATATTGAATCATCTTCTCTTTAACACATTGAATAGAAATGCAAAATAGAAAATTGCAAAAAACTTCTCAAGTCAAAAATCCCTAATGTATTGATTCAAGAAACAAATTACAAAAATAAAACTGAATGTGGGTTTCTAGCAAGGCCACAAAAAACCACAACTATAGAATAGGATATTGCCTACTTCAAAGTGAGCATTATTATAGGCAAAAAAAGGTTTGAATTTGTGGCCTTCTCAGCCAGCCAATTGAGGGAAAATTCAGTCTAGATGTTTGCTCTCTTCATAAAATAATGCACTAGACAACTACCTGAAATCAAAAACCATCTCCAGATTAGAGCAACCCAACATGTTCAAATATGTGAGAGACTTGAGTTGACCCAAATCATCAAAAACCATCTCCAAATTAGAGAATTATTACATGTTCAGAAATGTGAGAGACTTGAGTTGACTAGATGCATCAAGAAGTCTTGAGATTCTTGAGTAGAATGATATATCCAACATCTTCAAATGACTCAACTAACTGAATGACTGTGGGAGGCTTTCTAAACATTCATATCTACTTATATCTAACTCTTCCAAATGACTAAGCAAGCCAAAGCTATTTGGAAGGCATTCTAATCCACTTCCCCTTAAATTCACCATTTTCAATGCAGAGAGATTGTTGAAGCTTTCTGACAACACAAAACCTGGAGATTGACTAACAGCAACAAAAATTGAAGAATTTGTAATAGCAAAAGCTTGTTGTAGAGGAGGTTGCTTCAAATCTCCATCACCTACACTTGTTATATAATTTGAATGTCTATTAAAAAATTTCCCCATCACGTGATACAATATCCTAAAGTTTTCATTGCATTTAATGGTAAAAATTGTTAAATAAAATGATACAACCATCAAATTTAGCCCATGGATTATTACCCAATTGGCAGGAGTTTGATTCTTTTGATTCAAAACATATTGGTAATCTAAATAAAATTTAATCCATGGGTGGTACACGATAACAAGGAATACATAGTTATTGAGTGTACCAAGTTAAGCTCTATCTTGTATGCTTAATTTGGTTTACTAAAATATAGTTTTGTGTATTTGGGATTGCCTTGTGAGGTCAAATCTTCCTTATGTATAGGAAAGGCATTATTGATTGCACTTCTTTCCCTTTGTTAAAAATTGGGATAGGTATAGAGGAGGGTATTTTTGTTACTTTTTGAATATTTAGATGGCAAGAAAGAACCATTTGCAACATTGATACTCCATTCTTTTGTGGAGTTTAACACTTACAATTACATGATTTCTAAATTTATGTGGGCTTCGATAATTTGGTAATATTCACCCTACTATCTCGTATTGCAATGAACTTGTGTCTTCAGTTGTGGAGTACTATTTCTCTCAGAAGTCATTTCCGAGGGATTTATGTTGCTCCAAAGTTATCTTGGAAGGTACACCAAGTCTTACTTGATTGTGGACTACATTATTTTTTTCTTTTTAACCTTGCTCATTACTGTGTTAATTTTTCCACCTTGATTGATGAACTAACAATAGGTTTTCACATCCTAAAGTAGAGATCAAAATTTTAATCCATGTACAAATCTCACATTTTTTACCATGTTGATTTTCTTTGAATAAGTTCTCTAGAAATGCAATTATCTTCTCATGCAATTTATTTTTTTGTTTAATGGTGTTCTTAAATCATTATAGCAACTCTTTTCAAGAAGCCTCGAAACTTGCAATATTATTTAACATAATAAGCAAATTGATATATAATTGAATCCTTTAAAATTTTATTGTGAAGTGTTAGGGTTTAGCCACAAAACTAAAAAAATTACACACTTAATTTGTGGCCTTAAATCACACTCATCGACTATCCCAAAGAATTGCCAAGATACATTCAACATAATAGTTATTTAAAATGTTGATTCTGCAAATCTAAAAAATATATATTTTAACATTCTCACAAAGAAGGTAGATGAAGACACTCAATACATAGTTAAGTGATGTTTGAAACGCCAAAACTATGCTTTCAAGGTCTATGAAAATGTGAAAAAAAGAAAAGATTAAGATCATACTATTAAAAATTCTAAATAAAAATGTTGTTGAAATTTGAAATGACTAGAAAAAATAAATGATTTAATGTAATGATTCATTTACAATCAAATATTGAACCACACCTTAAGAAAATGTTCCATAGGACACCAGTTGTCTAATCCTATAACAAAAATACCAAACTTAAGACTGTTAGAATTTTATCTTACAAAATCCGCGAGCATAAGTTGATTTTGCCATTACTTACCTAAATTCTAATTGAGTGTGAGCTTTAGTTAGAAGTCAACATCAATGGGCTTCAAGCTCAAAGAAGGAAGAGGAACAATTCACAAAGGCTATGGCAAAGGGCTTATGTCTTGGTCTCCTCTGTAACTGAACTTTTTTGGGAACAAAAATCTCCCAAGTGTAAAAGATGCATCTTGGATCAGGCTAGATATGATTCCATGTTTGACAATTTGAACAATCACAATAAGATTCCAAGTCTCTATACATGACCAATAATTTGTTTCTTTAACAAATTGATGCTTGAGTGGCACCATGTTTTAACATGGAAGGCCCAAAAACATTACTTAAATTCTATAAATGTAATAGGTAATAGGTGATTAGCAAAAGAAAATTTAGTGTGGATCTATTCCATAGCTATATACATGAGTGAATATTCCAAGAGAGGCAACACATTAGTTTGAATTAGAGACATTGTTTTGAAAATAGTAGTTTAAGTTAATGAGGTTTGAAACCTTAGGTAGTTTCCTGCAATAGATTAGTTTTTATTTTAGAGATTGATTTAGAAATAATAAATTAGGTTAATGAGAGTTAAGGCAATAGGTAGTTTGTTGTAGTAGTATAAAGTGTCAAGATCATATTGTTGGGGTTTAATTGATCAAGTAACTTAGGGGAATAATATTATGGTTTTTATTCCTACATGGATATGGGATCTTCCAGAGCTTTTTCATCTTAAGCTTCCATCTAACCAATTAACTGGTTCATTTCCATCGAGGATTCAAGATTGACATCCAAGCACCTTCACTATTTGGATATGCACAATAACAATTTACAAGGTACTCTTCCCCTTCCACCACCATCTGGTATTATACTATTGTGCATATCCAATAATAGTTTACATCTTCAATTCCTTCAGATATTGGGGAATATCTTCAATATGTGTTATTTCTCTCTCTATTTGGGAATAATATTAGTGGAAACATTCCAAATTTTATTTGCATTAACTATATGCAAGTTCTAGACTTGTCAAACAACATGCTCAATGGTATTGTTTCTATTAATTTAATAGAAAACATTTTGAGTCTAAGGGTTCTGAACTTGGGTAACAATCGTCTGCAAGGTCACATGCTAGGATTTCAAAATTCTATAAAGCTTCAAATACTATATCTGAATGGTAGTATTTTCCAAGGGGTTATCACATTGTCTTTAGCAAATTGCAATTTCTATAGTGTTCTTGATATAGGAAATGTCAATCTAGAAGGAAACTTTCCAGACTAGATTAGAAACTTATCAAATCTATAGATTTTTATTTTGAAGTCCAATAAATTTGAAGGTAATATTTTGAATCAAATAATTGGTCTCTAAAAACTTCAAATTTTAGGCCTTTCTCAAAACAATCTTTCAGGTTTTATTCCAACAACCCTCCAAAATTTATCAACAATGGTAAATGCATCATGGAGCAATCCACAAAAGCTTGGCTATTGATCTTATATATACTATAATCTTCAAGTAACAATTTGTACAAAAGATGGGAAGATTTCTTATAAGATAGTTCAAACAATTTTAAAATTATGAGATTGAGACTCCAAAGTGTTATGATTTCACCTTCAAAATTCATTTGGTACACCACTCCAAAAATAATAGAACATGCTATATGCATCAAATTCAAACCATACAATTTGAAACCCTTTAATTTTAAAACCTAACAAAATCAAATAGAATTGTTTTAAGGTCGCCTACAGATTCCAAAAAGTTAAAATTTACTGAAACTATGGCAAGTGATTTACCTCAAGATTCTGCACAAATTGTGTCATGGTGCCAATGATGCCGATGAGCAAAATGGGTGAAGTTTAGAGGAAAATTTTATGAAACCATCCCACAATAGAATATTTTCCTTCAGTTGTTGTTTCAATCTATTCACAATAAACAGAGGTAGAGTAAATGAAAGTAGGTTTGAAAATATGGGAGTTTGAGGGCTACTAGAGTTGGATTTTATGTGGAGATGGGTGAGATTTTTTCAACTTGTTGCATTGTTATGGCAACAACACACTGCCAGAGCTATTAAGATAAGGATTACTAGCCTTAATTTTTATATTTGTATTAGTCAAATTAAAATACATGTTTTGAGTTATATTTTGCATGAAGCATGTTCCAATCTTTTTTTGTTAGTTCTTAATTTTTTTGTTATATTTTCATAGTATTTGGTGACAAGTATGGTCTCCTCCTCAAAAGTTCATAATCTCTTTTAAAATTCTAGATATAATACCATGCTAGGGCTGCAAATTTTCACATTTTATCAAATTTCTTTAGAAGAAACTTTGCAGTAAAAGTAGGATGACGATTTCTCCCATTGAATAGAATACCTGTCACCAAATACCTTGAACAAAAGTTGTATGCTTTTATAGAATGATTTTGGCTGATTTATTAATTTTTTTTTTTTTTAAACATAACCTATTATTTTATTTTTAAATTATAATAAAAAATTAAAACAAAATTATTAGTCAGTTTTAAACATACAATACATTTCATGTTTAATATATAGATTTGACATTTAAGTGTCATTATATTGTAATATATAATTACTAATTTATCAGTATATCTAAGGTGTTAATGGTGCAATAGCAAATGCTTTCAAGTTGGGTTCATTTTTCTCAATCTGAATACTGTGGAACATAGTTTCGATGGAAATTTAAAAATATAGATTAAAATTTATTCATACGTAAAAAAAAAATCATTAATCTTAATTTTCATTTGAGCAAGGAGAAACAAATTAAAGACAAAAAATTTGTACAATTCATGATATTAGCTTAAAGTTTTTGGATTTGACTATGTAAGCATTTTTCCATCAACGTTTTCGATAACACTGCATGATCTGCTATCAGGATGTAGACATCAAGAGGAAATAAATCTTGATGATGAATAATGGAATGTGATCCAAAATGTTGATTAAAATCATTTACATAGACAAATCCAAAAACTTCAAACTAAGAAATAATAAAATTTAAAATCAATTATTAATTATATAAATTATTTCATTCCTATATATTTTTTATACTCTCATTGCATATAAGTTAAAATTTACTTGAAAAAATATAAAAGATCCTTAAAATTACTTTTCACATCTCTTTAAAAAGAAATAATACTAATAAATTGAAGAAACAATAGTTTTTAAAAAATGTAACAAAAATAAAATAATGACACACCATAATAATACTCATTGTATTAACTCTGCAATTCACAATACAATAACATATTTCTTGTCTATGTTTAATATTAATCAATATATAAATATTTATAAACATCTCATTGAAAAAAAAATACTACTAAATAATATTAGAATACAATAGGTTTAAAGCATGGGCTGAAAAATTAGCTATAATAGCCCAACAATTTTCCTCCCAACACATAACCCCTCATATTTCCCAAACAATATGTATGACAACACATATTGAACAATTTTTTGGGTTGTTTAAGATTGATCTCTAAAGTTTGTAGATTTTGATGGTACACCATTGCATGCAAGCAACAAGATCCTTCAACTACTTCTCACAATTTTTTTGGTCTTAGTGTTGCACTGTTTTCAAAAGTCACAAATTTTATTTCTACCTCATTATGTGCAATCTGAAATTTGTTGAAATCTACAGGAAACAATGTGGAACGAAATGATATTTATTGTTACCTCATTGCGTGCAAGCTAGAATGTACATGAAATGTGGAAGAAGAACAAATTTATTGTTACCTCATTGCATGCAAGTTGAAATCTACATGAAACAATGTGGAATATGATCCTTAAAACTACTTCTAACATCTATTTTTTGGTTTTTTGGTTAATGAATCTCATTGTTGTACTGATATCCAATTTCCACTTGAAAATTATTTTTGAGGCTTCTCTTCTACAAGGGAGTTCACAAACCATTTGTTCCCCAACTACGACCTACTCTCCAAATCTTGATAGACCAATAGTTTTATTAACATAACTTGAACCACAGATGACTAAAATCTAAACACTTTAGATCTTTTGTAGTTTATGACATTGATTCAAACTAAATGAACTAAAATCTTTGCTTTCTTACGAAAGTTGATGATGAACAATCTCCAGAAAGTGTATTTTATAATTTCAATCAAGTTGATCTAATTTTAACTGATATACAAGTCGACTATAAGAAGCCTTACTTTGGTTATAACTTGCTTAGAATTGAGAAGACAAAGTTGTACCTTGTCCTCAAATGCTTTAGCTTGGCCCACAACACGTGGGAAGCCATCAATCAGAAACTTCTTGTTTGCAGACTTCTTCTTTAACAACTCCAATGATGTTTCAACTAGAACAAGTCTCCCTTCTGCCATGCAAGTCTTTGCCTACTTTCCTATGTTAGAATATTTGCTAACTTCTTCCCACAATAAATTTCTTAGTGAGAGGTGAACAAATCTGTAATCTTTGACAATTTTCTCACATTGTGTACCCTTCCCAGAGCCTAGACCACTTGCAGTAGAGAGAGAAAACCTTAATCTTCCTAAACCAAGTCCTAGGAGACCCATTTCCCATAGGAGCATAAGAAGAGTATTTATATTGGATTTATTATGAAAATTCAATATTATCATCAAAATATTTACAGAATTCATGAATGACTTCTACTTTTTTGTGGATTCTATAGATATGGATAGATAACTATACTTTGGCTACAATGGGGCCAAGACAAGAGGTGACCTTGTTGAAGAATATACTTAAGGTTGTAAAAGAATGGGAGACATACTTCCATATATGATCAGATACTCAATGCCATAATAGATTTGGAGATTTAGAATATAAATGTCATTTTTTTCCAATTCATGTGGTAACAGAACCTTGTCTTCATAAAGGTACTCCCTTGCTCCAAAAACATAAGCCTACAATAATCTTAAAGCTAAAAAACAAGAGCCTTGAACATAAAATTGGTTCCCACATGATTATATAAATGAGGTAGCAAAAGAGAGGGGCTCATGCATAAGTATGTGCTTTTTGAGGATTTTCTATTTTTAAGAGTCTTACTTCTAAATATCTTATTCTAAGAGATGTGAAATGGATCCTCATCTAGTGGATTGTTTTAGTTATAGTTATATAATCAAAAAGTAATTTTTATTTTATATTATAATTTATTGGACAAAGTAACATTTTGGGCTTCCTTTGTGCACAAGCAAATTATTATTTGCTTGGAAGTTCTAGTTACCTTTTTATTTATTTCTTATTCAATGTTTTGAAATCCTTATAAATTAGTGTCATTTGCATTTATCTTTTCAATAGTAACATTCCAACCTACTTGTTGCTCAAATTGTTGTTCACAAAGCTCCTTACTTTATGTACAATTCTCTTGTGAATTAAGTAAACTCTAATTATTAATGCAAGATTTATATTGCAATTTTAGTAGATTTGTATGCAATCCTTGTATTTGATACACAATTCTTTGTATTAGTGTTTTATTTCTATCTAGTCACATTTTACCTGTTCTCAATCTTTACATTTAGTTGAAAAGTACAAGCATTCATTAGCTATTTTTAGGTGTTAAAATAGATGAAAACATTAAATCTCTTGTAATGAGATGTCTAGATTTTCACTACATGATAATTTTTACATCAATTTTTTGGATCATAATTCATGATCCATCATTAGAATGAGTTAGAGCTAAAGAAGAGAATAAAGTTCCCTCCCATTAAGGGTATCAATTAGCAAGATCATGAAATATAAGAGACTGTGGAAATTTCATCTTGTTAGCTAAAACTTATCTAATGCAGAAGTGTTAAATTGTCTAAGGCTTAAGCCAAAGAACAAAAAGCTAGGGTTTTGTTTTAAATTTGTTTGTATTGCATCCCTAAAATCCCAGAAGTTCAAGGTTCTAATATTTTCAAAATAGGAAAACATATCGTTTCCTTCACTCTTCTCAAAAGGGAACTTCCCCTCACAATTTGAAAAAGTTCTATCTTGCATGTTTTGTTTTGTGTTGCACTAAAATGTGCAAATTAAAACACAAATAAGCACAACAAAGGTAAAACAATGTAAATTCAAAACCATTTCAGTTCATTTGTGGGCTATTATATCACTTAGGGAAGGATAATATTTTAAGGTCTATTATGGAGAAAGAAGATGAAATTATTTTCAAGGAAGCTCATTAGGGTCAAGCGGGGCAACTTAAGAATATTGAAGATGCAAGAGTTGTGACCAAAACTTGTGATAGGTGTCAACAAATTAGAAGACCATTGAAGGAAACTTTTCAACAATTGAAACCAATAATACCACAAGAGTTATTTGAAAATTAGGGTAAAATTTTTGTTGGACCATTCAAATATCTATCAAGAAAAAGGGGGACACAAGTACTTGCATGTAGTAATGGAGTATTAACATAACAAGAGGAAACAAAGGCATTGCCTTTTAGCACAGCAAGAGCAAAACAAACTTCTTGTATGAACATATAATAACTAGAACTAGATGCCCCATGTACATAGCAAGCGAGGGAAGCATAAATTGTACAAATAAGGAGATAAAAATAAATAAAGAAATTATATTAATGTCCACGAATAACCAAAGTTGTTAAATGGGACTCAAGAGAACAACAATTTAAAATAGAAAGTTTTAGGAAGAGAAACCTAGAAAGGCCCCACCAAAGGAAAGAACAAAAGTAAAAAATACAAAACAACAAGGGACCACAAACACAATTGATAAGGAATTGGTACAAATAGCCGAGAAGGGGGATAAGAACCCCAAAGAGCAAAGAGCAACCACAAAGAAATGATAATAATATTGAAGTTTAAACATAACAAGACCATTGAGTATTTATCTTGGGGTGATCAAGCATGCAAAAGCATCAAATAAGTTCCCAATAACAATTACTTGTAATGAGTGTATAATAGAAAATAAAAAATGTGCTAAAAAACAAGCAACAACCTTATAGTCTTATGGAAAAACTTTTAAGATTGTAAACAGATTATATCATTTCATCTTATCTACAAGCAAGAAGTTGTATTGATGGAATTTGTGGTATGCAACTTGAGGGTGGCAATAGAAAGTTGACTAAGCAACAACTAAAGTTTGCAGAAAAGTTTTTTTCAAACTCAATAAACTTAATGAAAAGTGAATTGTGAGCACAAAAACCAATAGAAACATAATAAAGAAGGCAAAAGTACAACCATAACAAGAAGGAAATGCATTTCAAGCCACAAATGGTAGTTATGAAATACATAAGAAAATTAATTATGAAATGATAAGAGACAATCTAGTTGAAAGGCACTTCCAAATTTTAGAATTGTTCAACAATGAATCAACAATTAGAAGGCATAGTGAAACCAAATACCCAATAAAGTTCATCTAAGTTATGGAAATATAGCATGAGAAGAAATATCAGAATAACTTTTAAGATTGAGCCTCCCATACTGACGAGAAAAGTCAAGCAATGTCCCAAATGGAAGCATTTTGCCATTTAACAATATTATCCAGCAAGTGTTGATCAAAACCCAAGAAAAGCAACTAAGATACACCTTAAGTCACAAAATTTTAGGATATTATGTTTTCCAATTAGTTGTAACAATAAATAATTCTCAAACACCGTCCAAGAAAAAGCTACAAAGAAGGTAGAGAAAATAAAAGGAATGACAATTAGCAAATAGGGAAGTTCATTGACAAATGTGGACAAACATTACAAAGTGATGAAGGAAACACACAAGAATATAGTTCCAAAAGATGGAAGGTTTTGATATTGGGCTAATAAGGATCAAGGCTCTAGGATCAAAAGCTAATCTATGCTAGGGCAGGGGACGAACAATAGCCTATTGGAGGCTAATCAATCAAATTGACATGGGAATTACAACTAATTGCAGAAGGTACTGCCCCAACCCTACAAACCATAGAATCCCAATTGTCTCAACTTGTGTATACCTAGTAAGAGGGTTAGACCAAGGAACCACATTGACATGGGGATTGAAACTAATTACAGAAGGAATTAACACTACCTTGCAAATGGTAAAATTCCATTAGTCTCAGCCCCATGTAATCAGAAAAAGCTTTATCCTACCGAAAGGTGCTCTCTCTACTAAGCATCAAAAAGAAAAAACCAATCAAGGAGAAAAACAAATCGAAAGGGATTCACTCAATTTTTAGTACTATTACCCAACAAATGAAAAGTAGATCTTAAAATCTTTAATAAAACCTCAAAACCAATGCCTTCAATTAACACATAACAAAATAAACCACAAAAAAAACATATAGATTCCCCAAAAAAAACTCATTGAAACCATGGCAAGTGACCTACCTCAAGATTCTGCACAAATTGTGTCATGTCGTGCTGTCAACCATACCGATGAGTGAAAATGGACAAAATGTTTAGGAAAATTTTATAAAAATGAAACAAACCAAAACCAATCTCCTTATAGCGGCTAATTCAATCTATTCAAAATAAATGAAAAGTAGATCTAAAAATATCGGGGGTTTAGAGCTAGTAGATTCTTGAGCTCCAGGAAAGATTTTTCCTTCAGAATAAATGAAAAGTAGATCTTAAAATATTGAGGGTTTAGAGCTAGTAGATTCTTGAGCTTGAGGCAAGAATTTTCCAATGGTGTAGTTTTTTATTAGTTATTTTTTTGCATAGATACAAAAACAACACAATAGCAGTGTTGTTAACATAAGGATAAGGTGGGGTGAGGTGCACTTTTCCATTGCGTTAGACTAAGGAATGGCCCGCCGAATTTTTTTAGTCGCCTAATTTTGCAATTTCCTGATGGAATTTCTCAAGTGTGAGACAATTTTGGTGGGAAAATCCCATAATAAATAGCCTATCGGCTAATTATATTATGGTACACAAAATGCATGCCAGGACATCATGAATCATACTTGATTTTTGACACAAAAATGGGGAAATAAGTTTTAATAATCACATGGTCTTGAGTTCTAAAAGTAAGCCTTGCATGACTTGGATAATTGATAGAATACAGAAGTAGTAAAATACAAAATGGTTAAATTTTAAACCATGCAACTACAAATTGTAATGATTGGCACAGTTAGTTATGTTGTTTATTGTGGTAATTCAGTTGATTAACTATCTATCATATAGTTTTCACTTTTCATGATATGCCTAAAGGTGTTGAAAAGAAGGTTTTGTAGGATGCCATGAATGACTTAGGATATAAAATTAGTACTACCTCCCAAGATGCCAAAAGAAAATTCTAACACCAAGTATAGCACCACTCAAAAAAATCACAACATGTTCAATTAAATGCTAAGCTTTCAATGTGGCTATGGAAACACAAGGTGAACAATTTTTGTTGAATATGTGTTATATACTTTGCAAGTTTTATATCCATTATAGGCTATTTTTTGGTCCATACTTTTATACCAATTGTATTGTAATACCGCTTAGCAATTTCCTATATAGTGACGTGTCTATAAATAATCGCACATAGATTATGGTTAAGTACAATCAAGAAATATCTTATTGTATTGTGAATGGTTGAGTTAATATAGTAGGTGTTGTTTTTTCTTAGTTTATTCCTCAAAGGGTTTTCCAAGGTTAATAAAATCATGCTATATTATGAGTAAGTCATTTTTTTTTTCTATTGCATTTAAGGTGCTCCTTTCTTCTCCTAGATTGGTTTATTAGTATTATTTCTTTCAATTTCAAAGGGATGATGAGATTCTAATTATGGATGTTGGACCACCCCAATAATCCATGGTGGCATAAAAACAAAAATTAATTTAATTTTGTTGTATTTAGCACAAAGAGATTTAGCTCACCACATTTGTCTTGTAGTCCAATGTGATGAACAAAAGTCCAGCTTGTGGCCCAGTTGGCCCATATTTGGGATTCCAAAAAAATAGACGTAATGACAAATGATTCTACCTAAGACAAACAAATATGATGTGGAAATTTTCTTTTAGACAAAATCGGTGAAGAAAACCTTTGTTGAGTTTATTTTAAGTGCAAGAACAAAGACACAACTGTGATAGCAAAGGGGAATGTTATACTTGAGCAAATTTTTAACCCTAAACATCCTTTCAACAACAAAAATCAAAAGCTATAGTTGGGATGCACCAAACACTTGGATATCATTCGGTCATATAACATAACCCTCCAAAAAATTTCTCTCAACACTAAAGAAATAAAGACACAATAGGTCATTAAATTCAACAGGAGTAGGAAAAATAACATTTGTTGGGAATACTCTTTCATTTCCAAAGTAAGTGTTTAGGCTTGGGGAATTGAATCACAAGATTATATAGTAAACATTAAATTCTAATGTATTGGTAGAAATAGAGGATATTTTGATAACTTATACCAATGCAAACTTGCTTTTTATGTACTTATTATTTGTTTTTTCCCTAATTTATTCATAATCATTATTTTTCAAGGTGTGGTGTTATTTGTATTGTCAAAAATCACCTACTTTGCAATTTCCATTATATGCCATGACATTACATATGATACAATTTACTGGGAAGAAACCTAACATTAAATGTAGAATCACAAAGTTCCTCAATCTTCAGTATTCAGTGCAAATATTACAACAGTGTCAATTGTAAAATAAACCAAAAAATTGACAAATTTCAAGATTATTAGAAATTTATTATATTATCAACATTGTTGCTAAAACATAACACATACAACAAATTAAAATAGGTCTATTCTTGAACATTTTGGCAGGAACTTTGTTGCTCTGCAGCTCTTGTTACTTTTATGATGTCAAAAAATTTGTAATTATCATGTTTATGAATTATTTATTTATTTTAATTAATAGCAATTATTATAAATCTTTATTCGAGTAAAGTCAAATTAGAATGAAACAAATGTTAATAATTACATTCTAATGATAGGAATTTGTTAATCAACAAATTTTAAAATTAATTTCCATTGAAAGTAAGTACATTGTAGAGATTAGTCTTTTTTATTTTAAAATGTTAGAAATTATGGTTCATATTAAAAGTAGACAACAAGCATTGATTATTGAGCTAGTTCAAAAAGAGCCTCGTCCATATATGGATATACTAACTTAGTCTCTAAAGAAAACTATCAATTAATCATTCAAAAGTGCACCCTCATCTCCAACTTAGAGAGAGTATCATTCGTTACTAGCTTAGTATCCATCCAAAAAGAGCTTGATTGATGAAGACACTAAAATTGAATAGAACATCGAAACCAATAAGTTCACTTCATCATGTCGAAAAGGACTATATTCAACTATAATAACTTTTCCACTAAATAAAAAATGAATATCAAGTATTAAATAATAGTTATAGTATAATATATAAGAAAATAATTAATCATATTATATAGTATAATGTATACTAAACTAATTAATATATATACATATATGATAAAGGTAATTTTTAGTATAAATTTTAATCATTTAAGAATTACTATATCTAAATCTTAGTTGCTTGATAAGAGGCTTGTGTCATGTGGTGGAAATAGATAGTATAAAGCAAAGGTGGAAAATATCTTTCTATCAATCATATCTTTGGATGAAGGTTTGTAGGCTAGAAGGGTTTGGGGCCTTAATGCCTCAATATTTTATCAAACTGGGGAGGGTTACTATAATCATTACTTTATAGGCATGAGAAATTATGAGGAGATGTGTTGGTTTGTTTTAAGTTCAAAAGATAACATGTGGCCTCTAGTGGTGAAGGGTTTTGTTTCAATTATTTGGCTTAGATTTTCATAGTTATGATGGCTTCTTCATCTTGTAGTGGGAGAGGCAAGCATCACAATTTGGAGGAGAAAAGGAAGATCAATATTGAGGGAAATGAGGAAGGTTCATGTGTGTGGTGAAGATGTGATCAATAAATTTGTGAAATACATAGAGAAATGATTTTAAACCCCAATGTAAGGGCCTAGGTGATGCACATATTGGATTTGTATTGCTTTTAAATAAAAATATTACATCATCTTTCAAGTTTAGTACCCACCAAAAAAAATCATCAAACAGAAACCAAAAGCACCTTAACATTCAAATTTAGATAAACACTAGCCACCTAACCCCTAATACTGCTAAACATTGCGAATTCTACCAAAACAAAGCTTACATCATTACCATTCACTAATACCAGAGCACCTAAGTTTTAACCATTCATTCTAAATTCAACCTACCACCCTTCTTTGTTTCATACACAAAGAAATTTTAAAAATAGTTTAAAATGACGAGACCAAATTTAAAGTACTCCACCTAGACCCGATGCTTCCCTGGCTATTAATTGCAGAGGCTTCCTCTTCAGGTGTCTCCTTAACCTCTTCTTTTGGCATTTCCCTTTCACTTTCTTACCCTGCATCTCTGCCTTTGCTCGCTCGATGAATTCTTCAACCTCCATGAGTTCGATGAAAACCTTGAGCACTTTCCAACCTAAATGAGCTTCCTCTAGGCAACGTGCTTTGTAATTACCTTTTGGCCAATGAATAAATGGTTTGAGCCCCGACACCCTTGAAAGCTCCTCCATTTCCTCATCTACTAAGCGCTAAGAATAATCTAAACCAACACCTAGAATTTCCCATTCAAAAATTGACTCCAAATCCACTAGAAAATATTCCTACACTATTTTCTTCATTACCTTTTTCACGAATTCCACTGGTTCACCTAAATCCAATCCCCACGTCGCAATCAAGGAGTAGACATCCATGTTGGTTCTATAATGGTGCTTCAACGAGCCGAAATCCCTACCACAGATCATTCTTGTACACTATGCTAGCCTCTCATCTTTGCTGAGGAATAATCCCATTAATCGCTTTCCAGATGCCTCTCGATGAAATGGGCTTAACTGCCTTCACAAAAGAAAGGTAAAGTTAGCATCCATACTTTTTGACAATCCAGTGCCGCCACCACCAAAAATTACTTGCAGAGCTAATTCCAACCGCTTCCAACTACAAATGCAAAACCTTAACTGAGGGATTGAAATAATAACCATCTTGAAATGACCATACCAAATTAAATGTTTCTTGTACTACTCTGCCACCACTCACCTTCCCTGCATCTCACTTGTCTTTTCAACCACCTTCACTCTATCCACCACCTTGTGCATTTAAAACCTTGTACTCAGTAATGTTATCCCCAAAGCTCTGCTAAATTTAGCTCTTTGAAATCTTCCATTTTAAAATCCCCAACTTCACTAAATTTTAGCACCCATTTAGATAGAACATCCGATTCCATATTTCCAACTCTTCTTATATGGCTCACCATAAAAAATTTACAAGTGTTTAACTCTTCTCTAATTAACTCAATGAAATTTTGGAGGTGCCATGCATGTATCATCCCCTTCATAACCGCTTGAACTATTACCATCGAGTCTCCTTCTAAATGTTTTTTTTTGCACCTAAAATTTTTCCACATATGACTGCTAATAAGGCTACCAAAGCTTCTGCTATGTTATTCATTCCATCAGCCAATTTCTTTGCCCTCGAGCTAATACATCTACATTCCAATCTTGAACTATAAAACCAACCCTTGAGGGTCTAGGATTTCCCTTCAAGGCCCCATCAAATTTTGTTTTCCACCAACCTTCTATTGGTCTTTCCCAAAATAGTTCCTTGCACTCCAAAGTAGTTGGATTCACCCAACCAGGCCCCTTAACGGGTGATATAAATTTAATTATTGATAACACTCCATGTGTGGGTATAAAAGAATGATTAATAAAGCTATTATTTGACCATTTCCAATCTATCGAGTAAAGAAAATGGTTGATGTTGCTTAATCCTTGAGCTATGCATCTATGCTATCAATGGAAATATGATCCTACTTGTTGCATGATGATATAGATGAAGTTAGAATGCAAATGGAAACATTATTCAATTGCTAGTTGGAGCACTTTCATGAATCATTGGACAATGTGTAGGGTGGTCCCATAGTACTAATTTACACTTTTTGGCCAAATTGGGCATTGAATTGCATTTTTTTAACTAAATCTCCACTTTTGGGCACCTATAGTTGCTAAACCATGAGGAATTTGAAGATGATGTTGTTAGAATTGACTGATTCAATCCACAACTCTCATGAAACACCTACAATGATAAACCTATCACACTATGAAGAAATAAGCATAGGGGCCAATGTGGTGACACTGATGTCATTGGGAACAACAAATGATGCATGTGCAATCTCAGTCTGAAGAGTAGGAACTAGGAGACAAGCCTCAAATCCATCAAAACATGCAAGATTTGCTAGATACTCTAGGTCCTCTAATGTAGCATCATTGATGGGTATACAATTTGTAGTAGCCATAGGTAAGAGACAATCTAAAGCAAGATCCTCTGGGTATGGAGAGACATTAGGGTCTCCATGGATCTCCCAAAGATGAGTCCAAAGTGTATGGGGACAATCAGTGTCTGATACAACACACAGTGTCAAAATTGATACTAGAACATATAAGTCATACTAAATGATCTCTAATGATATCCCAAGCTATTTTTCTCCCTGGTGTGTTTGGTTTAGATATGAGGTCATATAAATGAGGCAAAATATTAAGCCACCTACATTGTGTAAGTATGCCCTTTGCACATGACTCATAATTATCCCATTTTGGGATTACAACTAAAGGGTGAGTAGAAAAACCCGTGATTGCTCTTTAGATGAAAAATATGAGAAAACTAACTTTATTGCATGAAAATAATGTGAAATAGAGCCAAATGATGCAAATAGAGCATTCCCAAGTGCCAAAACGTTCAAGTAATTAAGAAAATTGTGTAAACACCAAAAGCTGAATAAAATGTACCTAGGGAAAAATTTGGGAAAATAAGTCTGATCACTATGTAGATCACTCAACTAGCTTTCCAATGCCTATTCGTTTTTGAAAAATGGAGACCGTATGCAAAAGATATGCCCCTGAAAGCACGAAAAAGATGATTTGACTTTAATTAGAAAAAAACTACAACATAATAGAAAGATTAAAAAAAACCTGCACCATTGGATAGGGCTCGAAACCATATTTCTGGAGATATTTCATTTTCAAAAATCCGAGTTTGGACACAAAAGTTATGGCCAAAATACCAAAATTGCTCCAAAAAGGTTTGGAGGAAAATCAGGTGGTTAGACTAGCTGCTAGCATTAACCGCTAGAATTAATCACTAGCGGTTAATAACCGCTAGTAGTTTACTAATGGCGATGCCATTAACATAGTTTTTTTCTTGGATTGTGTGTCGTACCATGCTGGACGACCCAAAAATGAATTTTTTTGGCCTCTCGGAGTCACGATGTCCAATTTTGACAATTTGATAGTTGATTTTGAGGTTTTTGGGTGCGCTGAACGTGATGGTGAGGTCTATTTGCGCTCAAAATGCTCTAAAATTGTAGGTACACTCTGGATCTAGAAACCCTTAAAATCTTCAAATCCTCACAGATTTGACAAACAAAGGCCTCTTTCAACAAAATGAAAGGCAAACCTAACTATTCTGGCAGCTCTGGATTCAATGGAATGCTCAAAATTTGACTACGAATCACATATATTATTGCAAGAGTTGATTTCTTTGAAAAAAGTGGACAAGGTGGCTATAGATCTGGTGCTTTGATACCATGTTAAAATTGATTGATTCAATCCACAACTCCCATGAATCACTTGCAATGATAAACCTATCACACTATAAAGAAATAAACAAGATATGATTGCCCTACAACTCATATTTGATAAAACATCAAATATGCATACTGTCATGAATGTTGTCGTACATAATTGATAATACAATTACAATGAATCAATCCTTATGAAAAGGATGAAAGTTAACCCTAGATTAGGGTTAGATTAGAACATGACAAGTGTCCTCATAGGAATAAATGAGACAACATGTTCTAATATAAGAGGCTTTAATCATGTAGAAAACAACTAATTAATTAAAGGAAATAATGAAATAAAAGCACTCCTAAGTTTAGCTTAAGTGTAATAAAGCATAAAGTGACCCAATTAATTAATGATTAATTAATTAATTAGGTGATGACTTTATTACCCTAATAGATGCAAACTAGTGATTTGTGATATTTTGTCTGTAGATTCTAAATATATATATTTTTTAAAAACTGGAATCAAATTGCATTTCTTTTTCCATCTCCTCTTAAAACTAGTTTTTAATAGTAAACACCATTTTTAAAGAGTGATGTTCACCATAAACAACATAACTTTTTTTCTATGAAGGATAAAATTCTATTTTTTTCGAATTTAGCTTTGTAACTACGATATATAGCACATTCATTTGGTTTCATAATGTTTTATTGATTTTTTTTAATTAAGTTTTGAAGTCAAACCAATTACAATTTAGGCATATGTGGACCGTATACAACATAACTTTTTTGGTATCAAAATTCAAAATTTATTTTTGTTGGATCAAGGACATCAATGCCTAGCACAAACTTATTTTTTAGAATATTTTGTGATAATCTACTAGTTTTCCACATGTGTAGAACATAGAGTTTGATTTTCGATGAAAAACCTATGTTTAATTAAACTAAAAAAATACATAATAAAACCAAAATATATTAAAATTATATTTGATGGATAGCTCATTCTAAGGACTACCATCATCCAATTGGGTTTGTGAGGTTGATTCCATTTTCATCTTCAACCCAAAATTAAAAAGGATTTTTTTTGTAGAAATTTGCTAGAGGAGAGGGATAAGGGAGAAAAGGGGGGTTTGAGCGAACCCCCTTCGAGGAGTGAACCCCCTTTTTTTGCAATTTTCCTTTCTTTTCATTGAAAAAAATGTGTGAAAAGGGGGATGACATCACAAATGGGTTTGCTTGAAGGGGGTTTGAGTAAACCCCTTTTGGGGTTCATGCGAACCCCTCTCCCCTTTGAGCGAACCCCTAAAAACTCAATTTTTTTTCTTTACAGTGTTTTTGCAATTTTTCTTCGTGAAGGGAATTGTAAACCAATATTGTGGGATCACCTTGTGTAGGACTCATGAAGTAGTTGATGAGGTGGTAAAGGTTTTAAAGGTAAATCTTATCTCTAATGCATGTGGGAGATCCTCTAGATGTTGTCATGATTTTGAGTTAGATGAAGATTCAAAGGGTGTTTCCCCTAGTAAAGGGGACGTGATAATAATTGTAAACGCTTATATGGAGGTGTAGGGGGCTTGTGTATTTGCTCGTGCCCTAGCTACTCTAGTTTTCTCTTTTGTTGGTGGCTAAGGCTCAAGGTTTGGTTGTTGCAATGTGTCCCCTAATGCCTAAATTTAGACTAGGATGGGCCTTATTTAATTTGCTATTGCATTTCTTTTTTTTCTTGGTCTATGTGTCCCCTAATTCCTAACTTTAGACTATGATGGGCCTTATTTAATTTGTGATGTTATTTTATTAATCCCTTTATTGTGCATCTCATATTGTAACTGTTAAAAGGATTAAAACTGTACATCTCTCCTCATTAGATCAATGTTAGGAAGTGTTTTTGCATACCTTGCTTCCTTCTAGGATGGAACGTTGGCACTGTTGTGCTAGCCGTGTGACCCAACATAGCCTAGGAGATGAATATTGTTGTGCCACTATTTTTACATGTTTAACCAAGGCATTTTTTCTTTGTTCTGTGACCAGTACTGTTGCATGGAACATTGATGATTGAGTTTTTAGTGTTTCATGGTTTTCCTTTGCTATGTTTGTGAATCTTTTTCAACTTGGTCTACATTTTTTTTCTCTATTTAGCTCCCACTTGCATGGCAATAGATGGGGGTCTAGGGGACCCCCAATTTTTGTCTTTTAAAGAGGTTCTCAATAGTGATGATCCTCCATCTTCTACTTACATGGATGTTATTAATCTGCTCTTGCATGTAACTTGGGAGTTGAGATTGGGCATTTCCAAGGGGTCTTGTCCAAAATCAAATGGTTTTTTGGAGAAATGTGTTGAACATCCTATTTTGGCCATTAATCTAGAATCCATTGTAAAGGATTTCTTGTATCTCTCTGAACACACTCTTATCTACAAGTTTATGGATCTACATATTTCTTTACCTTTCTTGGAATTTTGGATCAGGAATAATTGATCTTTGAAAGGCGATTTGAAAATTATTGTGGAAACTAATGGGTACTTTTTTGTGGTGTTTTCTCGAATGGTAAATTATAATTTTTTTTAAGGACACCCTTATTTTCATCACCAAGCAAGCCTTTTCATCAAACCATGGCATGTGGGATTTGATCCTTTGAAGGATACACCCTCAAAAATTCCTATTTGGATCCATCTTCTAAGGCTCCCAATGGAGTTTTAGTGATATGATATTTTGTAGTCTATAGAAGCGATCATTAGGAAACCTCTAGGGACTTCTTATCAAACCCTTGACCTAAAGATAGCCACTTTTTTTTACATTTATGTTGAAATAAATTTGAATAAACCTCTTCCTGGTTCTTTGGAGATTGGACTTAGGAGCATGAACTAGATTCAATAGGTTGATTATGAATCTTTTCCTTTTTGTTGTCAGATATGCCATAAATACAAATATTTATAGAGGAACTATTCTAAATTGATCCCTTCTCCTTCTCCAACTTTTGAGGTTCAAGTTGCTAGTTTAAAGGCTAAAGTTAAATCACTCATGCATTCCATTGTTCCGTAGTCAAATGGTTTCATTCATACCAAACCTCGCTCAAAGACTAAATGCTTTAATTTCCAAAATAAAGGTACTTCAAAGCACATTCTAGCAATAGATTTGATGTTCTTGAAAGTTTTGAGGAGGGGGCTACTAGGGAGTTAGATATTTATATGGTAGATTAGGATATGTGCCCCCTAGTTTTTTATTCCTTCCCTCTCTCGAGGATTAATTTGGATATTTATAATTCTTTAAATGAGGGAGGATTCCCTTCCCCTAGTCTTCTTAATGCAAATCATTCACTACATGAGGTTATTGAGGTTCTTATAGAAATGGTAGGTTTAATTCCTTTTATAGGATGTCCTCTATAGCCTATTGAAAATAATGACATTGGATTCAATCAAAGAAGTGGGGGAAAAAGAAGATACCAAAAGGAAGGCCCCCATGGTCTTGGGCCTTCAACAAAAGCCCATTAAAAAAGGCAATGTTGATAAATTATCAAAGGTAGGGTGAAAAAAGGACCATGAGAAGGTGAAATTAATAAGGAAATCATTGGTGGAATCTGGTGTCACAAGGACACTATACTCTCATTTTTATAACCCCACAAAATGATCATTGTATCATGGAATGCAAGGGGTTTAAGAAGCATCCCTAAATAAAAAGCTACTTGGGATCTTATATAAGGGAATGCAATCTCAATATTGTCTTCATCCAGAAATTAATATGTCTCACGAGGATACATATGGTAAATATAGCCTCTAGGAATATAATCTCAATATTGTCTTCATCCAAGAAATGAAGATGTCTCATGAGGATATGGTAAATATAGCCTCCAAAATATGGAAAGGTGGGAAGTGTATTGGCATATGAGCTAAAGTATTCTCAAGTGGGGTGGCTTTCATTTGGAATCCATGCAAAGTCATTCCATCTTGGTGGGTTGGAAGGAAAAACTCAATCTTCATAGATGTTTCTTGCTTTGATTATGGAGAACACATTCTTCTTATGAATGCATATGTTCCTACTAATTTTCCATGTAAGATTACACTTTGGTCTCATATTAGATTTATTTATTCAATAACACTCACTCTTCCTTGGATTTAAGCTGTCAACTTTAATGCCATTACTAGTCTAAATGAGAAAAGAGGGGGGGTTAGACTATCTAGGCCTAGCTTCTACTTGCTGAAAGATACTATATCCTTCTTGAACCTTGTGGAAATAAGGTTTAGAAATGGTACCATTGCATGGAGTAACCATATATGTGGAGATGAGTCCATTTTCGAAAGGCTTGATAGATTTCATGTCTCTGATTTTTGGATTGGCAACAATTGGTCTTCCTTTTCTAAGATTCTTGGTTGGAAGGGATCTGATCACTAGACTATTATGTTCCAATCCTCTATGATTCCTAGTCCTAAAAATCCTCCTTTTAAATTCCAACTTATGTGGCTTCAAGACCTTGACTTGTTCTATTTGATGGAAGGATGGTGGAGGGAAGGTAAACCAAATTTTGGCACAACCATGCACTCGTTCCATAAGCGCCTTTATTTTTTCAAGTACAAGCTAAAGATTTGGAACAAAATTTCTCTTGGGAAAATATTTTAGAAAAAAAATAGTATTTAAGAAAAGATTGAAAAATTTACCTTTCAAATTAAAGATATGTGTATGACTGAGGAATTGCTAGGAAGAATTCTTCTATATCAAGGAATCAGGAGAATAGGAACTCAGGGAGGAGATCATAAAACAAAAATTCAAGATTTATTGGTTAAAGGAGGGTGTTGTCATAATAGTGGTTTACAATTCCTGAGAGGAACGAATTTTAGCTGAAATCACATATTTTTAGAAAATATAATGATTTAAGCCTTAAAAAGTTCCATTTAAGGATTCCAATTAAAGAGGGTTTGAACAAATCACCTTAGATCAAACCCCCTTGGATAGAACCTCGCTAGTTTTAAACCATACCTATAAATGCGTCTCCTTTACACCTATTAAAATGCTGATAAAAAATCACTTTTGATTTAGCTTTTGGGGGATCAAATGAATTCATTTAAAATTTATTTCAAATGATTATGGTATTCCCTGAACAAGCTATCTAATGAATATAATTTTAATATGTTTTGGTTTTTTTATGTATTTGTTTTTAGGTTTTATTAAACATAGGTTTTTCTAATCAAAATGAATTTATTTGTTCTTCACATGTGGAAAAATAGAAGATTATCAAAAATAAAAAAAAATATGAGTGCACCAGATATTGAAGTCCTCGATCCAACAAAAAACTAAAAAATTTGATATATACAAAAAAGTTACGGTTATATGTCGCTATGTCTGAATTGTAATTGGTTTGACTTTGAAACTTGATTAAGGAAAAAATATTCAATAAAAAACTATCTAACCAAGTGAAAGCACTAGATATCAGAGTTACAAATCTAAATTTGAAAAGAATTAGAATTTTATCCTTCATGGAAAAAAGTTATGCATTATACTTAAAGGCCACTTTTTAAAAATGGTGTTTTTCAAAAAATCAATTTTCATGGGAGATGGAAAAAGAAGTGCAATTTTGATTCCAAAATTTTGAAAAAATATTTGTAGAATCTATAGACAAAATTTGATGAGACTCTAGTTTGCACCATCTTCAAATTCCTCACAGTTTAGCCGCTATAGGTGCCTGAATGTGAAGATTTAGTTAAAAATAATAATTTCAGTGTCTAGTTTGGCCAAAAATTGTAAACCACTATTATGGGATCACCCAGGAAGGGGATGGTAATAATGCTTTCTTTCATAAATTAGTTAAGGATTACAGTAGAGGTGGTAATGCCTTAGTCTCTCTCACTTCCACTCAAGGGACTCAATTATCTTCATCTCTTGATATCTTTGGAGAAGTTGTGGCTCAATTTTTTCATTATTTTCAAATCAAGGTGCCTATGACAAAGTAAATGGAAGAATTGTTCTTGAGTGAATTCCATCCTTAGTTTTTGAGGACATAAATAAACAACTCACTAATCCTTTCTCTATGGGGGAAATAAAAAACAATTATTTTTCAGATGAGAAAAGGTAAGGCTCTTGGGCATAATGGCTTTCCTATTGATTTTTTTAGGAGTTCTATAGAATTTTAAAAGATGGTCATTTGGTAGTGGCTAGAGAATCCCAAAATAGTAAGCAGATGTTGAAGGCCATTAACTCTACTTTCTTATCCCTAATCCCCAAAAAAGAGAGTGTTTCCTCCTTGGATTTATTCTACCCCATTTCTCTATGCAGTGTGTCCTATAGGATAGTAACTAAGATCATTGTTGAATGGTTGAAGAAATTTTTAACTTTGTTAATATCCCTTAAGCAAGGTGAATTTGTGAAAGGTCACCAAATAATGTACAATTTTGTCATTGCAGTTGAAGTCATACACTCTATGTAATCTTCGAAAACCAAGGCCATGCTCATCAAATTGGATATGTCAAAGGTTTACAACAGGGTTAGTTGGTCTTTCCTTTTCCATATTCTACAAGATTTTTGATTTTTCTCTAAATGGATCAAATGGGTTATGAGTTGTGTTTCTTCAACTTCTTTTTCTGTGCTTATCAATGACATTCTTTCAACCACTTTTTTTGCCTCCAAGGGTCTTAGACAAGGGGATCCACTCTCCTCTTATTTATTTCTCTTGATGGAAAAAGGTTTAGGTGAATATTTTAAAGAACTTCTAAGGGAGAGGTCTTATTCAGGGATGGTCTTGGGGTGGAAGCATAAGCACTCAAACTCATCTCTAGTTTTTGGTTGATTCTACTTTGATGGGGCTAGCCAAGATTGAGGAGGATTTAAATTTCAAGAATGTGTTAGATATTTATCTTTTTGCTTCATGTTAGAAAATCAATGAAGATAAATCTACCGGCTTCTTTTTCAACATCCCTTTAACCATTCAACATAGAATTGTGGATATTCTTCACTTTCAAATTGATGCCCACTACTAATAGAGTATTTGGGTATTCCTCTTTCTACTTGTATCTTGAGAAGAGATCTTTGGAAGAAAAAATTTGATAGGTTTCTATTGAGAGTTAGCCATTGGAATCTCCAATGGATTTCCTTGTTTGGGAAATTAACTCTCCTTAAATATGTTCTTCATTCTCTTCCCATATAGTAGTTTTCAATCTTAATAGAACTTGAGTGCTTTCTTAAAGAATTTAATGCTCTTTCACACATATTTTTATAGACTGGAAATCTTAAGATTATAAATTGAAATTTGGTTAATTGGAATTTAGTTTATAGCCCCAAGAAGGTGGGTGGCCTTGGCCTCTATAAATCAAACCTTAAAGATTTAGCTACTAAACTCTATTGGAGATGGTGTAAAAATTCAGATCAAACCTAGGCATAGATTCATAATCTCAAATATTTGGGGGAGATTGATATTGTTGATATTTCACAGATGGAGTTGAAGGGGGTTGGTTCTTCAATATGGAATATGTTAAAATAGGGGTTTTTCTCATTAATAGTGGTCTCTTCTAGATTACTAACAATAGCAATAATGCCTTGTTTTGGGATAATTCTTGGGATAATCATCCTTCCATTATTTATTTCTTTCCCCAATTCTAACATTTGTGAAATATTTTTCATGGATTTGGCTAGACTAAAGTTGCAAATTATAAACTCTCCATCCCTTTTGGGAATCTTTCAATCCATTAATGGAAAGAGCTTTCAAATGGCCAGTGGGAGGATCTCTAGAAGATCGTGATACTTTAGCATCCATTTTGGTTGATCAACCTTGTTATTTTCCAAAGATCCTAATTACCTAGATTGGGTTCATGAATCAAAAGGAGTCTACATTGTTGCTCATGGTTATCAAGCTCTTGAAACTCAACAAACAAGGTTGGGGGACTTTCCTTGGTGGAGAAAAATATGGAAGGTAGGTTGGGCCAAATGTAACTTTTTTCTATGGCTATTGTCACATAATAAATGTATAACTTGGAAAAAAATTAGGAAGAGAGGCTTCTATGGGTCGTCCCTATGCACTCTTTATAAATGCAATGAGGAAAGCACAAATCATCTTTTCTTCTTGTGTCCTTTTATAGAGTTATGGAATCTTTGAAAAAATCTTTGGAAAATTCCTTTCATTCATGTGACTTCCTTGAGTGATTTTTGGAATATCTTGGGTCAATAGGTCCTACATTTGCTTCCTTTTTGTAAGCTTATTGGAACATTGATCCTTGTTTTATTCTTTGGAAAAATTGTTTGGAGTGAAATCATTGTATCTTTTGAGATTATTAGAGAAAAACATTGTAAATATCGTTCAAAGTCAAAAGAATGGTTAAGGAAACTATCAAAGCCAGATTCACTCTAGAGGGTTCTCTTTTCTCTTTTGATCTTCACTTGGTCAGGATTTTGGAGTTATCTCTCTCATCTCCCTCTGTTTCTAGATCCAAAATTTATTCTCAAGTCTCTAGGAAGGTTAATATATATGGTTATTGGAAGCCTCCACCTAGTGGATTTTTGAAAATTAATATTGATGGTTCTTCCTATTATCAACTAAATGTGCACCCTTTGTTGAACCTTGTTCAACCACTTAGTGAAACATTGGAAGACCTCTCAAAGTGTGGGCTTTGAAAATAGAGATCAACCTCTGGAGAAGGCCAACTTCCTAGCTGGTTATCATCTAAAGCTAATCTACTCTATTGATTTGACAGGGAAAAGGGTAGAAAGAAATACATAACTTAAAACTAAAAATTGAAAATAAGGATGATACACCAAACTGAAAAGGACTATGAAACTCAAAATTTCATACACTTTCCTGCAATAACATAAACTAAAGATGCATGTAACCTATTACTAAATGTCTTTGCACAAATATTTCACAAAAAGGTCCTAGAATTCAAACTTCTAGTAGGAAGATATCTTCATAGCTAAAAGTTATTTTGCACTTCAAGAGACAAGTTGCAACCTGCATTGACACACTTTCTACATAAAGACCATATCAAGAAACATGAGACAAAGTTAAAAGGAAAATTATCAATACCTCATAGATAATTGATTAATCACTTAGGAACACACAATAATGCAAAGAATTGGTAGGCAAAATATTATATCAATTGCATCCAAGGTTCTCATTGTATTTCATATCCAAAAGAGTTACAAAAATATGCCAAAATTTTTCAAAGGATTGAAAAGTCACTAAGTCCAAAAACTACACTCAAAACTAACTCCAAATGAGTCAACAAAGTGACTATATCTCACAACTCGCCCCCAAAACCCACCAAAATATGATAAAAAAACTGAATTGGGTTAGATGCCTCCAAAAAGCCAAAAATGTAGCAACTAGATCTCCTCTCCAAAAAGGCTCCCAAGTGTGGAAAAATCCAAACTTGACTATGCCAAGCATTTAGGCATGCAAAACCACCCCCTATATTCTCTCATAATCTCCAACAAGGTGAGAAAAAGTCCCTATATACTCT
This sequence comes from Sequoia sempervirens, assembly GCA_007258455.2. Lineage (NCBI taxonomy): Eukaryota > Viridiplantae > Streptophyta > Pinopsida > Cupressales > Cupressaceae > Sequoia > Sequoia sempervirens. Next base: position 194,791,746 of record VDFB02047230.1, on the reverse strand, counting down.
CATATGTTTGCAAACCTTCCTCAACTCCCCTATATGCTTGCAAAAGCATTAAAGCTCATAATGAAACATATAAGAGCATTACAATGCATGACACTCTATTTCTACATTTTTAAATAGCAATATGACTTAATGATTTATAACAACATCATTGGAGTCAAATGCTTTACATTTTTTAAATCAATGCAAAAATAAGAACAAGGGTTCAACCCATATGAGAAAACAAAAGCAAACATAAGTCTTAAAAGACTTGGTGAAAAAACATATTCAAGAGGATAAAAATATCATAACCCATGTCCTACATTAGTTTGATGAAATGTTTAAAATAAAGTGATAAAATACCACTTTATACCATTGTCCAAAGGATAGGGTTTGAAAACCCTAAGCAAAAAATTGATTAAAGAAGCAAAAGTCCTTTTATTTTCACCCTTTTGAACTTTGGAAACTTCTTTTAATCCACCATGAAGACTAGGGTTCGAGCATTTTGAAGCACCCCTTCTCTACAATTTCTTGTTGATTCTCAGAGAGAATCATTGGTAAGTTGTTTGTAAAGCAAAACAAAAAGAATATCTTCATTTTTTTGCTAATCTGGGCCTTCTAGGCCGCGGCTATTATGGCTTTTCTTACTCATCTCATGTGCTTCATTTCTCTATTGATACCATCCATCTCTTGGCCACCATGGAGATCTCCATTTGATCTTTGGGAATGCACTTCATACACAATTTTTGGAGAACAAAACCAAACAACAGTTGGGTAAGACATTTTTTGCATACAATGCACTTTTCATCATGTTGCCTTTTGATATGATAAACATGTCTTTAAATCTTTCTGTGCATTCGCTTATACTTGTAGAATCTGCTAAAAAGATAGAGGAGTTCTTTTTTGTATTTTTGATAATTTTGGGTATACATTTACTTACAATTTTATAAGCTCTTTGTATATTTCACATTTCACATGCTTGGCCTACACTTTTTTAGGAAAATGAGGGTTTCATTTTTACAAGTTTCTGACAAAGCTCATTGTCATTTTGCACTCAAGGGCTTTTGAAAGCATCTCTATTCACGTTGTTTTTCTGTTGTTTCCACACATTATGAGTGTGGTATTTCTCACTCAAACCCTAGTAAGAAACATGAGGGTTTTGGCTAAGTTCCAAGGCCGCAAGGGTTTGTGATTTCTTGCAAATTATGTTCCAACACAGACCCCAGCTTTGCACTTTATTCACTTCTAGGTTTTCTTTTTCATGCTCAGTTTTCATTTGTATTTATTCCAAGGGTTTTCTCTACTTTTTTTAACATGAAAGCTCTTATGCATACTATGAAAAAGAAAATAGAAACCCTCCTTTCTTGTCTCAGCCCCTAGAGATACATAGACTGTATATTTGCATTCTCTAAAAACCACGACCCCATCCCCTTCACTCTAGGTCTACAGTCTTGAAAACTAGGATTTGAAATCTTAATTTCAAGGGTCTCATCTATTATATTGGAACTCCACTCCTCACTGTTGCTGAGAAATTTTTTGGACAAGGCATTCTGGGTTCTATCTTCTTGCAAATACATGAGCTCTTTGTGTTTATTAGGCCCATGACTTCACTTCTCTTGTAGGAATTTGAGGCTTTATTCTTACTTTATAACTCAGATTTCTCCATGCTCATAAAAGTCTAGTTTTCTTTGTTTTTCTCTTTTGCTCGAGGGCTCTATAGAAAAATGGAGAAACTTTCTTTCTTTGTATATTTACTTATGTCACATATCACTATTGTATTTTTTGCGTTTCTCGTCCTTCTCTTGCTTTACAACATTCTGGGTTGATTTGCAATAAGATGTGGCTTCCATCTATGCATATTTATCTTTTGGACCTATATATTTGCATTCTTTATTCTCGTTCAGTCTAAAACCCCAAACTAAACCTGATGCTCTTGTAGGTTTCCATCTGGAAAGAAAGGAAAAACTTGCATTTGATTGTTTCCACTCTATAGAGCTTTCATGAACAATTCTTGCATTGGCTGTAGCTTCTTCATTTTTCATTCTTTTTTGCCTTGTTGAGTGTGTTTTCCTTGCACATAGCTATAAAAATAGTTCATATCATGAAACTCCCAAATGCTTACTATTCATTGCCATCCCATCATGACTGTGTTTAATGATTCTATGACCCTCACAATGCATTATTTGACTGTCATATTCATATGATTTCGCCATAGACTACCATAAAGAGTATGATTATCTCTTACAATTATAGTCTAATTCCTTTAGTGCAATGTTCTAAAACTTAACCTCCTCATGGCCACCAAGTATACACAGGTCTGTTTCATATGAATTTCCATACCATTATTACTCCATCCACAACTTTTGTTCAAACAAAAGGATATAGTCTATTAAGATTTCCTCAACACAATCACAACAACCAAAGCCAATTAAGGACAAACAATAGTCTTAAGACTAGTGACTATTATTCCACAGTCACTTAAATCAAACCTATCATAGCCATCCATTTTGTTCTAATTCAATGCAATAGGAAAGAAACTTATCCATGCTCATAACTATTAGGACTTCCCCTCATTGCAATGTGTGAGGTCCTAATGACAATCCCTAGAATTGTATAACTATATTTCTTAATTGATGGGTCTCCAAATGATTATTTCTGCATACAAGGAAACAATAAACTACCCCTTAATGAAATCTTTTGAAGCTTTCTCTCTTCTATATTCATTACCACTGGCTTAAACTGTCCTTTGGATACCATGATCTCTAACAAGTTATCTCTAGTACTTATTCATTGTCACTTGTGATGACTATAAATATTGGCTATAACATGGTTTTCCTATGGGCCTGTCATTTTGTATTAAAATTTTCATTCCATACTTGACTTTGCCCTGTATTGTATTTATCACTTGACATTCATCACCTCAAACCTTGAGCATTGTTTGCTTCATTAAAGAGCATTGTTGTTTGGAAAAACATATTGGCTTAGTAACTTTGTACATGTATTTCATTTCACTTATCATTTATAGCTACCCCCCCTTGATAACTTATAGAAGTCTCTGACAATAGTTGATAAATCTTGTTATCTCATTACATGATGTATATTAGAAACACATGCTCACACTGTACTTTGTAATATGTTTTAATAAAATGATATTATATGCATCCTTAATGATTCCTTTGAACAAGTATATGTCACCTATGACAATGACTGAAATATCACTATCATAAATGATGAATGGTTGCTTGAGTGAACCATAAAGAGATGAATTACCTTTCTATGCCTCTTTAAAGCACAACAAGGCAACATGTTGGGCTCAACCATTGTGGGAGCCACATTTTATCCCACATGTTGTAATTAGATAAAAAAATAGTAACAAGGATTTCACCTATACTCGCACAAGAAGCAAACATGTTAGATAAAAACAATCATATAATAGATGTGTTTGATTATACTCTCGTGTTTTCCTAGAAATTTATGGTATGCTTGGATATTTGAATGCATATGAGGATCAAATTATATGCTTATAAATGTATGCACATATTTTGACTGGTGATCCTTCATTGCTCTAACAACACTTCTCTTACAAATGCAAGGAACCTAGGAGTAGCAAGGAGAGCATCAACTGGAAGTAGGACAAGTGAGAGAGACTGAAGATGATGCAGTACAAAACAACTGAGATTCGTCATTCAGGCAATGATGAATCCCCTTTCTCTTTATGTGCATTCTTTTTCTTTTGTATCTATAAATGTATAATGTTTTCCATTATATGCATTCATACAGTCAATCTCACAGCTTATGTGGGACATCCTACTTTTATATTATCAATAAAGACTACAAGTTTGAAAATATTGTGCATTCTCTTCTATGTTATATGCATTTGCATAATGAAATGTAGTATTTAGTCTTCTAATTTTATTTATGCACATGAATGTGACATAGCTGATTTAAAATGTACCCTCTTTTCACTTGTAAAATATAAACAACACTACCTATTTGGGCTAGTTGCAAAAATAGGTAACACTTCCAAAGTAAGCTTGGTAAAGCGGGCATTGGGGATTGATAGAGATTGTAAATTTTTGGTTTAGTTCATCTTATCTATTCATATGGGTGTATACTCAAATAATTTCATGGAAGCTTGAGAAATTCTGAAAGCACTTGAAATTTCCTTTGTTGAGGTTTGGACAAGAGTTATTTGTGAATCCAACTCTATGATTCTTGTTTCATTATTGAATAAAGGACTTAGAAGGATTTATGGAGACTCACTAGGGTGGTTAAGTAAATTATTGGTTTAAAGACTAACTTTGAATTGATATCCTTCTTGCATGTTCCTAGAGAAGGGAATAGAGCAATTGATTGTCTCACCAAATGGGTTTTAGAAGGGGTTTGAGGGTGGAATGTCTTTGGATGGGATGATTTGGATCATGAAAAACTGCTAGACCTTCTCAAGATTATTCATGATGACGATCAAAGAGAGGGTGGTTAGATGGTTGAGTTTGGATTATATGGGGTTGAATGGTACTTAAATACTTCCATGGATACTATCTCTTGGGTATGTAGGATCCCCTAGTGGAACATCATTCTCTTTGTAATTACCTCCAAAGATTAAATTCAATTAAATTCACAAATTACACATCATCACGCATATAAAAATGACACATGCTCAACATATAATAGACATATGGGAATATTTACCTTACAATAGACCTCTTGGTCGATAGCAAGACTATACTATGTATTGAAACTTGAGCCTTCCTGATAGGATCCTCTTGAATTTTGAAACTCCTTCAACCACTTTAAGTGCAAGAACATTGTTAGAGCACATTTCTGCCCTACCACAAAGTGAATCACTTCCCCAAAATTCTTCCTGAAAGAATAATGTCCGATCTAGCATGAGGAGAACTAGCAATGAAACTTGAATAGGAGTAATGAAATGTGTGAAGCAAGTCATAGTTCAACATCTAATCACATCATGTTTATTCAACACAAGGTTTACACCAAAAACATCATCATGCTTGACACTTAAGCACATACATAGTTAGTCATGTAATTGCAGGCTACATACCAATTCATCTTCAAAGTTGTTTGGTCCATCATTTCTTAAAAACAACAAGGTAAATCTATGCAAAGACTAGTTTGCTATCATGATAACATGACTACACACATGCAAACCTTTCCATAGTCTTTTCATGATTGCATATCAAGAAATGACATGGATCTAATGTAAGAACATGCAAGTTCTAGTATGAAACAATTAAAATGCAATATTAAATAAAGAGGGTATAGCTCACATATACATGTACATACATATATATGGGTATATATATGAGTATACACTCTTAAGCAAAGAGATTCCATTACCACATCATCTCATCTGATTATCATGAGAAAAATAGATTATATGAGCCATCCTTTACCTTTCTTACATGGGAAAACATAATCAATAATTCATAAGTATGAGATTTTATTTGCATAGCCATCCAGTCATGCATCCAAACCCCATCTACATGTATGAAGGTTCATAATGCATGACTATTATCCAACATGAAATCAACCATTTATCTTGATCTATAGTCATTATTCAATTGGATTCATAAAAGCACATCCAATACAGATAAGGTATCAATCCAAGCCTTATTCCTTTCTTCTTTACAACGAAATCAATCAATCATTATTCTAGTAAAATAATAAATTGATAAAAAGAAGGTATATCACATGTATGTGTATATGCATAAATGATGTATTTATGCATGTACACATATATGATCTTCTAACTATATAAATGTATGCGTATACGTTCTTTATGTTAAACACAAAGATCTATTCTACATGCAGATCACTATGTTTCAGGAAGACATCAACTTCCATTAGATTTTCGTTCATGCATAATTTGATCTATATCAACAGGTAGATTCAAGTGAAAATATAAAGAGTATAATTAACAAAATAACCACTAGATTAATGATTGAGTCTAAATTCCATCCAGAATGTCACAAGTCATTTTGTATTGTCACAAATAGCAATCGACACCAGAATTGATCTGATTTAAGATAGAATCCAAACATTACTATCTTCATTCTGACTATTACCATAGAGAATTCACCGAGTTTATTCTTAATACGTTTTGATCTATATTAACGTTATGTGTCATTTACAACCAAGTCTTCATTAGATTCAGTAAAATAAACATTCAAGGTGTGATAAGTTTGGTACAAAACTTTTATTCCCATTGCAAAACATAGTATAATGATAAGGTATCGTTTGCGATACATGTATTGTTCCGACTTTTATCAGAGCACATCGGAGAGATAAACTTACTCAGAATGATACAAGTCGTTCAGTTTTATCTCACGCTTAAAACCGTTAATATCAAGGAATGATAGGTTATTATATTGTTCAGATTCAAACATCTTTATAAACATTAAATATCGTTTAGAACAATATGAATAATATCGTTTTGATCTAATCATATTTAAACATTTAATATCGTGTAGAATGATATTATCATTCTATCATTCAAATAGTATACAATATGGACTAAGATTTGGGAAAATAGTTGAACATGTAATGTTCAACACTGGTTAAAAATAACAGTAATATTTAGAACGATAGTTTGTGCTTCGTTCAGTTTCATCCAAGAGTAACTTTGTTATATGGAACAAAGGATTATAAATCGTTCCGTCTGCTAAAGTTATTACAAAAACAGAGGGTATGTTTTAATAAAATTTCCAAATAATGAATCGTAAGGAGTCATTCTATGTTTTATCAACATGCATAATAAAAAGAGAATAAAAGTTAATAGTAGAACGATTGGGATCACTCGGCTGTCAGACCATATGTTCCAAGAGAACACACATTTCTTTAGAACGACATGAACACCATCGTTCAGATAACAAAAAGCTTACACTAGTTACGTTTGCATGTGATACTCCTATGAGTAATGATACAACTAGAAGAGTATATGATACAAAAGAAAGAACCTCCATATTGTCGATGGTTAATAAGGGAAGGAAGCTTCTATTAGCGACATCTCTTTGGGAAATCTATCAACCCAAGAGAGGGTGAAGCCATTAGACACTAAAGAAAATTTCTTAGTTATTTTATGCGTCGATCCATAACCTTTATCAAAGAAGCAGGTAAATACTCAAAGAAAGCAGAGAAGGCTAATGGAGGGAGGCCAAACTAAAATATTTCCATGTACCAAAGCATCGAGACAACAATCATTAAAGTAGATGTGCAACCATATGGGTTTCTATGGAAATGGCAAGGTAAGCATTGAACATATGAAATCAAATACAAATGGAAAAGTATATAACTTGTAAATATGATTTTGAATCCTGGAAGAGTCTTTTCCAGCATTGCCACTTCTAATTTCTCCTTCAGTCGATCTTTCCCTTCGTGCCTTCCTTCTTTTTCATTAAGTTACATGCAATTCATGCTACACTACGATGATGGCGATGGAAGTGATAATCTAAGCCTCTGGAATTAAGATATGCAAAAGCTCGAATCTCCCTAAGGGTTCATACTATGTTGCTCTCAATCTACCGCCCATCTTCCCCAGGAAAGCATTGTATCGTGAGTGCCAAGAATAGGTCGAGAGTGCAAGCATCCATTATTAAGCTGAGACCTCCTCAATAACATGTGTAATCATGCATTTCCATTACAAGCTCAGATATTCCCCATCACATCTTTAACGTATGCATGCACTTCTCTCTCCTTATTTTAAGAAAATAAGAGTCTTTGTTTATTATCTTCCAACACCATATAACTCTAATTTCATTACTCGCCATAATGATAGGAGAGTGCATTTATATTCCTATGATTTGCATGCTATGGGTTTTAAAAAGTATAGTAGGTTTTATTTATTTAATTTAATTTGATCCAGTTGTTTATTTAATGTTTCCCCTTTTTCTTTTATGTCCATCAATAATCATCAAATAATAATATACTCCTAGCATATTATTATTGTAAAATTATCATTTATTTAATAACATAATCTTTTACCTTTTAAATCAAATTCCATTCTCTTTTCAATTTAGTTTGAGCAAGAAAAGGACGAAACACTCTTGAATTTTTTTTTTTTTTGCTAAAAAAATTGAGTCATTAATCGTAGATGACTTAAATAATTGCTAGTTGTAGCATCATAAACTGTCACCCTTGACAATTTCACACTATGTTTCCCCCCCTAAGTTATTAAAACTAATTGAGCACCTAATTTCCTAAATTATGCATTCCATGGCCCATTTTAAAAATTACTGACAAATTGAAAATGAAAAAAATGCATTAATTAAATGCTTTGCCCTCGACACCTTAATTCTCAAAAAATAAGGTAGGGACATAGTCGCCCAAGGCAACCTAGTCCCCATATTTTGGCTTCAAATTCAAATATGTCAATGTCAGTAATTTATTATTTGAAATTCAAATGTCCAAAGTTGGTTATCAGGATTTAATTTGTGGGAAATTAGAATAATTGCATATAAATACCTAGTTATTGCATCATTTGAAAGACATCTAAAAATTATTGGCAAATTTGGTGATCAAGCAATTATCAAGCAAGTTAAGAGCAACATTTTAGAGATTTATTGCAGAAATTCAATATCCAAGCATCATGTCAAAGTGTATGTGAGTTCATGTTTTCATGTTCATGTTTGTGAAGACTAACTCTTGTAGGTCTCCAAACAATTCAAGCAAGCAAGATCCAAACCTTGAGGAGATTTATATGACTTCAGTCCTTCAAGGAAGTCATTGAAGGGTGGTGAGTTGTAGTCCATTGTTGATTCATTATTCCTTCTTATCATTTATCCATTTATAATTCACATTGTCATTGTCATTTTCATTGTGGAAACACTAACACGGGGTTTGACTAAGGCAAGCCCCTAAATGGCACAACCTTTCCTCTCTCTTTGAATGTGAAGGTTTCAGATTTGAAGAAGATTGAAATAATCTTAAAGATTAGTTATTCATTATTGCAATCAAAACCTACACCTTGACAACAAATGAAAACTCAATTACAAAATTATTTGATACTAATCCAACAATGTGACAAGTGGAAAATGAAAGCTCTGATCCAGCTCTCGAAGACTGTGAAAATAGATTTGAATTTTAGTCAAAAGGAAACTGTCACCTTGGGTGACTTAGTCCTCCATTTTCAACCCCAGATTCGAACCACAGGTGCACATTACTATACTCAATCCATTTCTACTGTCTGAATTTGTCTATGACTTTCTATGTTTGTCAAGTATTTGCATCAAAATAATAATTTACATCATTAGCCTAATCATTGCATTGCATCTCATGCCTAAAATCATCCTATATTTGGTCAAGGGCTGGTTGACTCACCTTTCAGGTTATAATTCAATCATATATATTGTCTAAATCTATCAAACCCCCATTCACAATCATATCATTCCATCCCCCATATTCAATGAAAATGGAAAAAGGTGCCAAACCCAAAAGAGTGCAGATTGATGCAAGTCTAGTTATTAGTTAGTTTTTTGATGTTTTTATGCAAGCTCATAGACATTCTTAGACACTTATCTTATACATATTCCTACACTATACTATCTTTTATACTCATTATGCAAACCTGAAACTGATTTAAATTATATGGAAATATGGTTATGATGTGATGGTTATTACATAATTAATTTATCAATATGTATGAATTGTAATAGATATCTATGCTTAGCTATGGTTGTTAGTATTATGTACATGTTTTATGAACTCTCTTTGTATACAAGGAGCTAGAGGAGGTAGACTATAACCTACAACAACTGCGAGGTACAACCCATAGCCAAAGGAGTTTCAAGATAGTCAAGAAGGGGAGGTTCTAGAATAAGTTGAGCACAACAATTATAACATGTAGGCACTTATTGAAGATGATTGTGCATCATTATGATATTTAATAAAGTTGTTTAAGGAGAAGAACATTGTTATAGTTAGGAGTCTAATGTGACTGATTCAAATAGTCCACGTTTCAGTTCTTGTTGCAACAGAGTCATAGTTCTATTTAGAATCTTCTTCCTTTTCATCTACAGTTTAGATTGCTTAGTCTTTATCATGCTCTGATATATAGGGAGTGGTGATTTATGATTTAAATTTAGAGTCTTTGTTTTAATAAACTCCCTTGTGCCTATATGTATGGCTCGGTGGTTGAGGCATAAAGAGTTAGTTAATTGTTCAATAGCAGATATAACTATCAGATATTTGCAGTTAGTTGTTATTTTTACATAGACAATGTTTATTGCTCAATCATGATTTCATGAATAAGATATTCTAGCAGAATCTTATGTGATATTTTGAAGTCGTGCAATGAATGGTTTTGAGTTATTATGATTGCATTAATCTAAGAAGCTAGATTTGGGTTAAATCAGTGCAAACAACCACTTGAGCAAGGGCCACTCAAGGTAACTGTCCCTCGCTTCATTTTCTGTATAATTACTTCTGCTATAGTAGTTATTTCAAAAATGCACATGTTGTGTTAATTAGATTCTTTGTGCTACAATTGTAAATGGATTCATGAACAGTTCTTGTTTCACATTTATACCTTAGTTTTCTTAAGCTTGTTGTACTCTTGAGTGTAGGTTTAGTTAATAGTATTAGTTAGATTCTAGCATTCATTTCTTGACAGTGAATTAGTCGTGCAGTCTTACATTGTAGGTACTTGTAGCAATAGTGTCAACATTACTTCTTTTACTGTTATGCATTTTTATGATTTCTTAGCAAGTGTAAACACCTAAAATAGGATGATTTAGGTAGTCTCGAGTCTTTGAAAGCACAAAAAGTGCTAGTACCATCACAAGCTTACTAGCCCTAGTTGATAATTCAATGAAGGTCTTTCCAAAGGTTCAAGAGGATTGTTCAACTAGGTTTCACCTCTGAATTGTGTGATTGTCACCAAATTTACTAGACATTAGTAGGGACTCTACATTTTTGGCACCGTTGTCGAGGATGGTTCTACTTTCAAACATTAGTTTTTGTTATTTCAAAGCTTTCCTAGTTTAAAATTTGCTTTCAATATTAGGACAATTAGGTTTTATTCCTTTAAATACCAAAACATTTCACTAACATTATGCAAGAGTTGTTGCTATACAAAGTCATACCTATTGTATGTGGAGGCATATAGATGCTTTGGGAAGATTTCTCCCCTCAAATCAACAAGTTAGAGGAAAAATTGGTGACTATAGTGAGCAGAGTGAGGGTATTCCTGACAAAGAACTTTCCCTTTCACCAGCATCTATTGAAAACATAGAGGAGACCTTCCAAACCATGGCTGATGTAGCAATGGATGATCCACCAGAACATGTGACTTTTGAATTTCCAAATATCAACCAAGAAAGGGCTATTGTCCTGAAGAATATAACTCCTTTAGTGTTTCCTATCTTTTATGGCTTGGTAATTGAGGATCCAGACACATTTTTGTTTGATATTTATGTCTTATGTAGGAGATATGATTACACAACTGATGCTCATAGGCTCAAGCTATTTCCTACAAATTTGAAGGATGCTGCCATGAGATGGTTTATGGGACTAGGCAGAGATGTTCCAGATTGGAACACTATGAAAACAAAGTTCTTGTAAAAATACCAGGACTATTGTAGAGGAGTTGATAGGAGAAGAGATGACATTTTCGGAATGACTCTGAAAGAGGATGAACCCTTGGAGGATTATGTAGAGAGGTTCCACTTCTGCTTAAAGAAAAACCCACAGAATAGACTCTCAGAAGAATCCCTGAAGTTTGTGTTTTTAAGAGGAGTCAATGATGACTACATGGATGCCCTTAATCTTATTGGGTCAGGAGATGTGTCTTAATTACCATTTGAAGAAATCTACAAGGTTTGTAAAAACTATTCAAGGACCTTTACCAAAAGGATAAGGGGGGAAAGAACATCCACCATTGGCAGGTCATCTAATGGGGTTTCAAGAGTAGAGTTAAGTAACCTACTGTCCAACTTGAACAAACATATTATAAGTCATCTAGCTACTCAGTTGGACACTCTACATGTGAAGAAAAAGAAAGAGGAGGCTAAAGCAATACTTACTGAATACTGCCCCAATTGCAAACAAAGAAAAGCTAACTGCAAATGTAAAAGGGTGAAAAGTATTATAGAAGATAAATCAGAGAAACTAGATTTTCAACCATTGGAAGGTGAAGATGGACAATTATTCTACATTGCACAAAGAAGGCCATGGCAACTAAGACAAGGTATTCCATAAGACCCTTTAAATTTCAATACATCATTTCCAGTTGGTAATCAAAATTTCTCTACTTGGAACACCCAACCTTGGCCAAACACCTAAAACCAATGGAAAAAACCTTAACAAAACTAGAACCAACAACAACCAAATGTATGGAAACAACAAAATTTTCAAGGCTCTAATTACAACCATCAATAACCAATACAACAAAATCGATGGCAACCACAATGGAAAAAGGGCCAACAATGGCAACACCAAAATATAAATTACCAACGGCCTTTACTGCCTTCTCAGCCACAACAGTGGGACATCATGCCCAATCCATCAAACCCAACATCTCTGCCACCAAAAGCACTACAATTATCTGCCCAACCTGCACCTAACCCCAATAACAAGCTTGTCCAACAGGCATACACTAACGAGGCTATTCAATACTCTACTTATGGGGTAGAGGTAAGTGATGTCCACCTTAGGTCAAGGAAAACACTAGCTGGGCCTTCAACCCCTCAAATCATTGAGATGGTAGATGAAGAACCCACAACTGAAGCTTTAGACAATTCACCTCTAGAGCCTAGGTCAAATCAGGTAAACCAAATTGTTTCAAGTCTAGAGCCTCCACTTCCTGAGTGTTTAGCCATTCCAAGACATCATACCCAAACTAAGATAGACCTATTGGGCCAACTTAAGGATGTAAGCATCAAAATTCATCTCATCCAAGCTATCAAGGATATCCCAATTTACACCAAGACAGTAAGAGACCTTTGTCTTAAAAAGCTAGGGAGAAAGAGGAAGGATACTCAGACAATTAATGTCCTAGGGAACCTTGTTGACATTATGCTAGGGAATATAATTGTCCCTAAATATACAAACCTTGGAATTCTGGTAGTGGATGTTAAGATAAATGGGACCCTTATCAAAACACCTTGATTGACTTAGGGGCAATCATTAATGTCATGACTAAGGAGACGATGCAACTACTACAACTAGTAAACCTTACCTACACCTACTATTTAATAGTGGGAAGATAGGTCAATAATGAAACCCGAGGGGATCATTAATAAGGACTTAGTCATAGCATTAGACTCATGGGAGTATCCTACAAATTTCATAGTCTTGTGGCCAAAGGCCAACCTTGTAGGATATCCACTTATTTTGGGCATACCATGGTTAGCAACAACTAATGCATTCATAGGTTGTAGGTCTGGGAACATGATAATATCAAATGGAACTGTGACCAAGAAATTGGTCCTCTATCCACTAGCCCAACCTCGTGAAAATTTAGGGCAAACTATATGGCCTACCTTGGATGAAGAAGACCATTATTCCCTACAAACTCTCATGACTATTGAACGCAACCCCCTATTGATAAATCAATATGAGGATGATTTAATTTACCACATCATACATAATAACTCTAGTAGGTGAAGGAGTTTAGGTGAACACCTCAAACACCCTAGAATCACCTGCAAGACAAAATAACTTCCACAAGAGAGAAATGGAAGAAATATTATGCTATCATTAAGATGCAAGAATTCCAAATTGAATATGAGATGATTACAAATGTACAAAATGCCTTGAATATATAGGCATGAGTGAAAACCTAAAATGTGTAAGATGTTGCCAAGTGTTAAAATAACACTACATGTGACAACATGTGAACCCTATCTAGGGAATGATAAAAAGATAGAGATAAGTTCTAGAAGGACAACTCATCTTCTAGAAGGAATCTTACCTCCTACAAACAAGGAAGGGGGGATTACCCCATTATTAAATGATTTATCTAATTATGCAACCTAGGATAGTTTAATTAATTAAATGCAAGATCTAAGTTAACTTATGCTAGTGTAGTAAATAATTAATTACACTAACAGTAGGGACCCACAACAACAAGACTGCATAAACTATGAAAAGAGTAAGATTTATTTCTTCAATACTGACCAACAGATTAAGGACAAAGTGGTGAAAATTCTAGGATGTTAGGAAGCTGCCTTACCTGATGCCTATCTTGGCCTACCTTTGATCTCTAAGTAGTTGGAAAATAATTACTGGAATCAACTGATTGAGAGAGTTCAAAACAAGCTAGCTGGATGGAAGGGGAAGCTTCTTAGCTTGGATGGCAAGGTTTAACTACTCAAAGCATCCCTTCAGAATATCCTGATATATTACCTATCTCTCTTCAAAATTCTTGCTTTTATAGGGGAAAAGATAGAATAGATTCGAGAAGATTTTTGTGGTCAGGAACAGAAGAAAAAGATAGACTGTCCCTGGTGAGTTGGGAAAAAGTGTGCACTCCCAAAAGGAGAGGGGGTTTGGGAATAAAAAGAATATCCTTGCTAAACAAATCTTTCACTGCAAAAATTGGTTGGAATCTTCTTGAAGGCTTTAAAGACTGGGTAAAAAAAATTCAAGCCAAGTACTTGAGGAACAAGAATTTTGGTTGTTTTCTCTCTTTGTCTGACTTGCCTAGTGGTTCTGCTTTATGGAATCATCTTGTTAAATTAAAAAATGTGCTAAAGCTGGGGGTAAGAAAGAGAATTGGAAATGGTAATAATATTGATTTTTGGAAGGACCCATGGATAGAGACTTCTACTTTATCTTCAATAGATGAACTAAATCCTCTCAAACAAAGCCTAAACAAGATTTGTGGCAAAAAGGTTTCTGACTATATTAACTGGGAGATGGAGGAACCTAAATGGAAGGAGGTCAAAATTATATTAAGGAGGGATAATCTAAGAGGGTAGAGATAGGTCAACTAGGACCCAATCCTTCTAAGGCTGCATAATCTGATTGGGGAGGCTAAGTGGTTTAATAGAGAAAGGGAAGATGAATGGCTTTGAAAAGGTAGCTCTTTGGGCTGTTTCTCGATCAAAAAGGCTTATGAGGAAATGGTGAAGCCTCTAGATGTCATTACTAACCGTTTCTGGGATCAGGTGTGGTTAAAGAACTTGGTTCCCAATATTAACTATTTCTAGTGGACTGCGGCTCATGGAAAAATTCTTACAATTGACAACCTGGTTAGGAGGGGATTCCAACTAGTTAACAGATGATCCCTTTGCAAGCAGAAAGAGGAGTCAATTATACATTTTCTTTCACTACCAATTTGTGAGGGAGGTGTGGTCATTCTTTTTGTTGTTGTTGTCCTCATATTGGGTGTTTCCTCACTCAATGAAGTCATTTATAGAAAGTCAGTCGAACTGTCCTTTTTCCCACAATGTTATTGTTGACCCCTAGAATGAAGTTCCCACCTTTGTTACTTGGGGAATATGGAAGGAAAGGAATAACAGGATATTCAGGGAAGTAGAGAGAAATAGCTGGGAGGTAAGCTTGATTATAAAAACACGGATTAAGGAAAACATAGAGGCTGGAAGATACAATTTTTCCAAAGCATGGCCTAACTACAAAGAGATGAGGATTAAGAAAAATTGGGGCATAAGGAAGGATCTCACTAAACTCAATTGGTTTACGATGCTAACCAAAATGGATACTAAGTGGAGTCCTCTGCAGACTGATTGGATTAAGTGTAACTTTGATGGGTGCTCAAAAGGCAACCCAGGATTAGCTGGGGCAAGGGGTCTGCTAAGAAACCATAAAGGGGAATGCATAGTGAGCTTTGGTGTGAATATGGGTGTCTATTCTGATAATAAAGTTGAAGCTATGGTAGTGAACTAGGAGGCTTCAAAACTCTTAAGGGCTTGGCTTTAAAAATGTTATAATAGAAGGGGATTCCAAGCTCATTGTGGATATTCTAAATGGAGTGGTTGTGTCACCATGGGAGCTATAAAATATAATTGATAGATGCTTAGCCTTGAAGAATTACTTCACCAACTGTAGGGTGCAACATGTCTATAGAGAGGGCAAAAAAGTTGTTGACTGCGTCGCCAATGTAGCTTTGAGTTGTATGGGGTGGACTCACTGGACAAACAATAATATGTCGAAGTCTTTAAGAGACTTGATATTAAATGAAAATTTTGAAAATGATTACAACATACAAAGATGATACGTTGAAGTTATGCGGGAAGCATAAGAGCCATGTGGTGTTTAAGGGATTATAGTGTAATGATGATATTGGGGGTATAGGGTTATATTTGTTGATCTCGGTAGGAAGTAAAATTAATCATTCTTCCTTCCCTAAGGTGACTGATGATCACATGGGATCTTTCAAGTTGTTAAGGGTTGTCATATCAAATCATGTTGATTTTCCTAGTGTTAGCCATTCCTAAAATTGTAAAGTCGAGCAAGGTATGATACTTAATGAAGATTTTAAAACTTGTAAGAAAAATGATGTGTTAATGGTACTGGGAATCATGTCGCTCACCTTCTCAAAAAGAAACTTCTTGATCCCACATTTTTTATCGGCTCTATTTGTTATTTGGAAAAAGAGTGTTTTCTACAACAAGGAAAGAAAGTTGAAGGAGTGGGAGATTATGAAGAAAAGCCCGCAATAGCCTAAGAATTTGTAGAGTATTAAAATGGGAGGAGGAAGTGCATTGAGCCTCCTAACTATTAGGCCCTTAAGTAGAATGTTGATTTATGGAGGCTTTTTGAAAATGTTGGAATGGATCCATTTTTTGAATATCTAAAGGGCTACAATGAGAACTTAATAACCAAGTTCACCAATTCTTGGAGGAAAGGAAGTGTCACCATTGGTGTGGTGAAGTTTGAGGTTATGACAAGGTTCATAGTTGAAGCAACTAGTTTGCAAAACCATGGGATCAAAGTTGCAAAGAAAAGTGGGGTTGATTATTAGAAGTTTGTGGAAAAATTCCTGCATGAAGGGGAGAACCTAAAATGATTCCAAAATGGGCATGCTAGGTTGGAACTCCCTCCTCCCTTTGTATTGGTTAGCCTATTTGTTATGCGGTATTTTACTTTAGAGGGAAGATATAATTTGGTACATGCATACCATTTTCCTCTACTAAATCACATTAGGCATGGAGAGATAATCAATTTACCCTTTTATTTGTTGTCTTCCCTGCAACTCAATATTGAGAAGGGTGCCAGTCCTCCCCTACACCAAGGTCTGATGTTAACCCTGCATAAATATGCTCTAGAACTTAATCCTCGCGGTAACCCTTTGGCTATTAGAAATGATAATCCCAACCGCTTTGATGGGGATAATGAGGAACCACTTGCTGAGGAAATTCCTGTTGTCACACCTAATCCCTACTCACTTCTCGTAGTTGCTGCTAGGAGGGTGCTAATTCCTGCAAAGATCCCATCCCCTATGGCCAATGTCTCGAACCCCTCTACCCCTCTATTGTAGAAAAGAGAGGAAAAAGGAGTTTATGAGATATAGCTCATCAAGGCTACATCGGAAAAAAGAAAACATTCACATCTGTTGTTGGAATTTCCCAAGGAAAAGAAATTCAAAATAGATTTAACCCTAGTGATATCATTAATATTTTTGAAGAAGATGTGCATAATGAGGAGTCGAAGGAGACTTTGCAAGGGCAAGGTAGTGGAGGAAGCAGTGGCAAAAGGTCTGCCCACCTAGCTAAAGCTACCTTTAAGGACAAGAAAGACAAACAAAAAATTACTGTGTGTGATGAGGAAGACCTAGATTTTGAAGAGTTTGAAGCCCAGTAGGAAGAATATTCTGAGGATATGGATTTTGAGGACACTACATAATATGATATGGGGGAAGAAGGATTAGATGATGAAAAGGAAGAGGAAGAGGAGGAAAAAATTGAGAAAATTGAGGAACAAAAGAATGAAGTTGAGAATGTGCAAGATGCAGGGAATATGGGCATGGAGATAAACACTAAGGACTCAAGCACTAATTTCATGAAGAGTAGACTAAATTTTATGTAGGTTCAAGTTGATGATATGGAGAAAGCCTTAGTTATGCTTATGAAGGTAACTAATAGACTGATGAGGAGGGCGATGCTGGGAGCTATTTTTGGAGAAACCAAAATTACCAAGAAGTTGAAGAAATAGGGGAAGCCTGATTCCTTAAAGATGTTGGATGAGTTTGAGGGACTTGACTAGAGGGAGTACATCTCCCTCATTGGTGAATATGGGGACCTGCAGAAGAAAGCCAAGTAATGGCTTCTTGTTGCTACTTTGATGACTATTTTTTGTTTTTTATCTTTTTATTTCGTAATCTTAGACTGCTATTTTATAATAGCCCTGTTATGGTGGAATACTACTAGGGACACTATTGATTTGATAAATGGTTTA
This sequence comes from Sequoia sempervirens, assembly GCA_007258455.2. Taxonomy (NCBI): domain Eukaryota; kingdom Viridiplantae; phylum Streptophyta; class Pinopsida; order Cupressales; family Cupressaceae; genus Sequoia; species Sequoia sempervirens. The sequence goes on along the minus strand of VDFB02047230.1, from coordinate 194,773,395 downwards.
TGTATTTTTAAGTATGCTAGCAAAAAATTATTGTTTTTGATTAATATTGGCTGGAATATGGTTTCTATGTTGAATGATGGCATGCGTACTAATCTGGTTGTTTTTTGGTTCTTGATAGTGGTGTTGTTTCCCACCTTATTTCAGTTCCTTTTTGTCTATTGGTTGTAACCATGAGATCAGGGCCCTTCCCTGCTTAACTAATAAAAAACAACAAGACTGTCTTTCATGTCTATAGGATCCACTGTAGAATATGATACCTACAAATTCATCAGAAGAAGTATCCCAACTTTTCCATCTCTTCTACCACACAATGTGTCCCAAACATTACTAGACTTGAAATTTCATTTGTACAATCAACATCCAGGACATTGGAAATCATGCCAGGTAAAATACTGAATGTTAACAATGGACTAACTGAAGAATAATAGAATTCCCTGAACACTATGTTATAGGCACATGAAACAACCTTTGCATCGAACTACCATGACATGAAGGGGATTCATCCAAACCTGTGCATGCATAGGATCTACATAAATGATGGTTTCAAGCCAATTAGATAGCCCCAAAGGAGAATGAACCCTACCTTAAGAGAAATAGTTAAAACTAAGCTACAAAAAATACTTGACGTAGGTTTCATTTACCCTATTTATAATAATCAATGGGTGTTGCCTTTAGTTATTGTCCCTAAGAAAGAAGGAAAATGGATGGTATGTGTGGACTATAGGGAGCTAAACACAACCACTAGAAATGATCACTTTCCACTACCTTTTATTGACCAAGTGCTTGATTCCCTAGCAGGTAAAAAGTACTCCTTCCTAGATGGATTTAGTGGCTATAACCAAATAAAGATAACTCTAGAGGATTGGGATAAAACCATAATTACATTCCCTTGGGGCACATATGCCTATTATGTCCCTCCCTTTGGACTATGTAATGCCCTAGCCACTTTCCAGAGGGAAGTGCTAAGTATCTTCTCAAATTATGCTCATGACTCCATGGAAATCTATATGGATGACTTCACCACCTAAGGAGAGACATATGAAGAAGCACTTGATAATATAGAGAAGGATTTGAAAAGGTGTCAAGACCATAATCTATCATTGAGTCATGAGAAATGTTTCATGATGATGAATCAAGAGATTGTTTTAGGGAATTTTATATCAAGTGAAGGAATTCAAGTGGATCCCCATAAAATTGAGATCATCTCGACACTTCTCGTGACACAAAAACAAAGATATGTAAGGAGCTTTATAGGACATGCAAGCTACTATAGGAGGTTCATTCAGGATTTCAACAAAATGCAACACCTCTATTTGTTTTACTCACCAAAAATATAGAATTTGAATGGACCACAAAATGTCAGCACTCCTTTGAAGCAATAAGACAACCTTAACAAAAACACCTGTCTTAAGAGGGCCAAACTGGATATTACCTATCCACATGCACACTGATGCTTCTGATTTTGCTATAGGAGCAGTATTGGGATAAAAAGGAAGGTAATAAGGAGTATGCTATCTACTACATCAACAAGAACTTACAAGGAGTAGAACTTAACTACACTGTCATAGAAAAAGAAATGTTGGTAGTTGTTTATGCCATTAACAAGTTTAGGCATTACATCACTGGGTATTTATTCTTTATCCACACATATCACATTGCAATATGGTACTTAATGAAAAAACCTATGGTTGGAGGTAGACTAGTCAAATGTCTGCTCTTACTAGAGGATTTTGATATAACAATAGTGGATAGGCCTGCGAAGGCTAATGTGGTCATATATTTTCTGTCTAGATTGCCTACAAAACTAGAAGAAGGTGTTGTGGATGACTCTTTTCCATGTGAGAATTTATTTTTTCTCAATGTACACACACCATGGTTTGTTGATATTGCAAATTACTTAGTGGCAGGACATATACCATCACATTTCTCTCTTAGAGAAAAAAGATAGCTGGTGCATAAAAGCTTTCCATATTCTTGGGTAGCTTGTTATCTATTCTACATAGGTCTAGATAATATTATGCATAGATGCATAAGAGAGGATGAGGTCTTTAACATCCTAAAATATTTCCATGATAAGCCTTTTGGGGGTCACTTTGCAGCCAAACAGACAACATTTAAGATCTTAATAATCGTACTATTGGCCAACTCTCCATAACGATTCAATAAAGTACACAAGGAGTTGTGATAGATGTTAGAGAATGGGAAAACCAACAAGGACATATGAGATGCATTTGCAACCACATTTGGCACTAGCACCATTTGAAAAAGGGGGCTAGACTTCATTGGCCCAATTTCATCAACATCTAATAACAAAGAGTATATTTTAGTTTGTACATATTATCTCACAAAGTGGGTTGAAGTCAAGGCATTACAGTTTGAAAGAGATTGGAAATGTAACTATGTTCTTATATGAATACATCTTTACCAAGTATGGAGTACCTAGAGAAATTGTAACTGATCAAGGTCCCCAGTTCACTTTTGAACTCATTTCTAAATTTGTTAAAGAATATGAAATCAAGCATAGAAAATCAACACCTTATCACCCCCAAGCCAATGGGAAAGTGGAGGTTACAAACAAAGAGATTGAGAATATTGTGACCAAAATAGTAAAAATTCACAGGAAAGACTAGGCAACCGGAATACTAGAAGCAATGTGGGCCTATAGTTCAACATTGAAAACAACTATAGGTTTCACACCTTATGAATTGGTGTATGGAAAAACAATAGTTCTACCAATAGAGTTTGAATACAAGACACTTAGAACAATAGTGGAATTAGAAATAGACTTGACAATACCATAGAAGGAGAGGCTACACAATTTGAATGAGTTAGATGAAATTAGAATGAAGGCCATGCATCACACATAGATAATTCAAAAACAAAGGACTAAATGGCATGATCAGTTTATAAAGACTAAATAATTTAATGTGGGTGACTGGGATTTATTATATGATTCTAGATATAAATATTATAAGGGGAAGCTACAATCCAGATGGTTGGGACCCTATGAAATACATTGGGTATTCCCCAATGGAGCAGTTAAATTAAATAGACCATAGATGCAGTTATATTTTCACTATTAGTTAATGGCCACAGACTGAAGGTATACAAGAAGCCAACACAAAAAGATGATTTCCTTCTTTCTCTAATGCATCGATATGGTCAAAGCGGTGGTTTTGATACATACATACTACCACAAGATAACAAATCAGAAGTAAATACCACCGATTCTCATAGTGACTTAGCAGATGAGTTGCACAACTCACCTCCTAAGAGCACTCAGGTATAATTCCTTAGCCCACTTCACTTGCACACACCGCACATATGACACAATATACAATATTTTTCTAGACTACTTCACTATGCAGTAGGGACCTATAGCATCATGAATAAAAGCTACCATAGTTCAATTCGGGACCTATTGATGATGGTACCTACATTAATTACCTGTTAGAGAATTCATTTTTTTTGCAAATTAATTGCATATCATCCACATTCATTCCACTTTTTCCACACATTCAACCATAAGCCTATCATATCACTACATGTAGCTTGATCACTCCATTCCATGTCACCTATCTCGAATTTCATGCATTTGAACTATCACTTCACATTCCATCAACCGTACATACCACAACCTTTAAATTACATGTGCCAAATTATCATTTAATCCATCACCCATAGCAATTAACCAACATCAAATCACAGTCAAGCTATAGACACTCTTCCAACAACTTCACATGGGTAGAGTTATGTTCATCTAAAACAACATGTGCGCATTCTAATTTTCCATAATTAACATAGATTTTCAATGCATTCAATATGTCCTCACATTTTATTTTGCATGCTTTACACTCATTAATCTTATTTCCATAATCAATAATCATACCCTTCGTCTAGTCACATGTATTGAAGTGAGGTCACTTCAAGATTTTAGTAAGGGCGGAGATAGTATATATTCCAAAATTTAATTTCTACCACCAAAAGCAAAACAAAAAACACACACAAACTCTTTTTGCTTTTCTATCTTTTTGCATTTGCAATCTTTTTGTTGTTTGTTCCCTAAATTTCAAGCCAATTCAAATCCAATTCAAGTTGATTCAAGCTAAAATAGAGGAGGAATAGACATGTAGCAATTGAACTTGTAGTGGAAGAAGTGTATGCAAGTGTAATAGACATAGAGGGTTGGTGGGTTGTTGAATTTGAATTTTGAGCTAAAATTTCCAGAGTTTGAGTAGAGTAAAGTAAGGATATATCATCATGGGAGGTTATATTTTCATAAGGGAACCATCTACACACCAGAAAGTATTGGAGAACATATTAGTCTTTCCCATTTTCATAAAAGTAGGATGGTTAGACTACTTTTTGAAGTTAATAGAATATAATGAAGACATGGCAAGGCAGTTTGCAACAACACTACAACATGATGAAGCCACTGTTAGAGGATTGAGGGTGGATGCTTCAAAGGTTGTAATTGTAGCACTGCAATTGTAGAGGTATCTGGTCTACCAAGAAATGGAGCTGAATCCCCTATTAGAGCAAATGTAGTAGTTGCTAGGGACAAATTTAGGGAGCTTGGAGAAAATATTGACTCATCATCACAAGGAACCAAGAGATTGTCACTTCCATGGGTATGGGATTCTTGTACTTATTAAATATATCACTAGTGATGGTATAAAATCCCTTCTATATACTATATATTTTAATCTTTTGAGTCACCTCCATCACAACAGACTAGTTAACATACCTAATTTCCTCTATAATTTGTTAAAGAGAATGGGGTCTAAGTATCAAAGGAAAATAAATGATTTAACTCTGTCACATTACTATTTGGTTACCCTATTAGTGAAGAGAAGCCTTAGGTTTCAATACCCACATGTGTCTTGGGAAATATTTTTGATTTTTGAGGACATTAATAATATTCTCGGGGAGCTAGAAGTCCTAGAAAACCTAGAGTTACTTGCTACATCTTTAAGGGAAACGCCCCATGTTTCACTGGTTGCTTCACCTACCTACAACAAGGGAGAACTAGAGGATCAAAGTATGTAAAGATCACCACATGCAACATCTTATCAACTTGGAACAAAAGAGGTGCATAAAAGGTCCCAACTTCTTCTAAAATGCCAAAAATTAGAAAGAAGAGAGGTGGTTCTTCTTCTGCACCTTCAAAGGTGTAGAAAAAGAAGTCCACTCAACCAAGGCATTCACATCACCTGAAAAGGAAAGGTTCCATGGGGGTAGTATTAAGAAACTAGAAGAAGAAGATATTGTGGTAGTAGGAATTGACTTAGAACTAAAAGACAATGTATCTAAATATGTGCATGTTCCCATAAAAGGAAATGGTCGATATCCACCACCTCTAAATTGGATTTTGAGGACATTTTTTTTGGAAACAAAACAAGGAAAAGAATCCCAGTTAGCCTTGACAGTGAGGGTTATGAGTACACTGGGGGTGGTGATGAACAATTTTTGAAAGATGAGGATTTGTTTTTAGAGGAAAGAAATGTAAGGAAAAAATTGTAGGAAGCATTGGAGAGGATCAAACAATTAGAATAATTGGTAAAAACCTATGAACAAAGAGATAAAGAAAGGGAATTGAAAATTCAAGAGTTGGAGGAGAAATTGTATACTTATGGACATGGGTTAGAGTTAGACTTGCTTGCACAACTAGCGATAGTTAAAGCGGGAAACAAAGAGCTTGCAACTGAGAAAAAAAGGCCTCCTACTACAAGAACTCCAACCTATCATACAACCATGTCCCTAGGATACCAACTATAGAAATCTACTCAAGAATTTTATCAACAAAAGGAGAATTGGAAGAAAGAAAAAGAAACAGTAATCTCAGAGCATAGTAGGGTATTGGAGAATAAATATATTGAATTAAAAAATTAGTAGTCAAGGTGGAAGAAGTAGTAGATAAGGCCGCCCAGATTTATAAATGTAGACCTCCAGCTAGGAAATCTGCTTTGTTCTTGTAGGAAAAGTTCTTGAGTTATCAATTTAGTAGATTGATTAGTAATCATCCAGTTGCTATGAGTAGGAAGTTTGATTTTCTAAATGTTTTTTTTTATGCCACACTAAAAGAACTGGATCAATTGTGTGAATACTATTTGCATAATTATGTTGTGTCAGAAGACACAAAATGGAATCCATTAATGTTTGTGGGAGATTTGCAATTAAGGGCACTAGCATCATATTTTAGGAATGAAAAGTATAGTGGTGAAATCATGCAAGAGTATGTGGAGAGAGAGAAATCAGTAGCTCTCCCAATTAGAAAGGAATCTAAAACCCTTGATGTGATTATAGGAAAATGGATACAACTTTTGTAGCACAAAGGTGTGGGTAGGAAAACCATGAATTTGAGAATGTAGGATCATAAAAGGATGCAAATATTGACTGTTGGACTCATCCATCATTCTTACCAATTTGTGTAAGAAAGATGGGATAGTTTAACCCCTGAGTTGTAGGGGAAAGAGCCCCACTCTGTTTATCATTTTATGGCCATTCTTGAGAGAACACGTAGGTACATGGATATTTCCAAAGACAAAGGACTTGAATGGGTACCACTCACCTTCCAACCACTAATGCTTCTTTACATGTTACCACACTAGACAAGGGAGAAGAATGAGGAATGTGAGAAAGTTGGGGTTACCATAATGGCCAGACTTGCATGCTATAGAGGATTTTATTCGAAACAAGTTAAAGGAGTGGATGTTGTCATAGATCTTAGGGAAATCACTTTGCACTACAACCTCCAGCCCTGGTTGATTTGCTTGAGGACAAGCAAATGGGTAGTTGGGGGAATGATGAGTCTAGTTACTAGTTAATTTTATGATGTTTTTATGCAAGCTTATAGACATTCTTAGACACTTATCTTATACATATTCCTACACTACACTATCTTTTATTCTCATTATACAAACCTGAAACTGATTTAAAGTATATGGAAATATGGTTATGATGTGATGGTTATTCCACAATTAATGTTTGAATATGTATGAATTGTAATGGATATCTATACTTAGCTATGGTTGTTAGTATTGTGTACATGTTTTATGAACTAACTATTTGCATCCAAGGAGCTAGAGGAGGTAGATTGTAACTCGTAGCAACTATGAGGCGCACCTTGCGACCAAAGGAGTTTCAAGACACTTGAGCAGGGGAGGTTCCAGAATAAGCTGAACACAACAATTATAGCATGGAGGCACTTATTGAAGATGATTGTGCATCATTATGATATTTAATAAACATGTTGAAGGATAAGAACCGTGTTACACTTACGAGTCTAATGTGACTGATTCAAAGAGTCCACGTTTTAGTTCTTGTTGCAACAGAGTCACAGTTCTATTTGGACTCTTCTTCCTTTTTAGTTACAGTTTAGATTTCTTAGTATTTATCACACTCTAATATATAGGGAGTGGTGATTTATGATTTATGTTTAGAGTCCTTATTTTAATAAACTCCCTTGTGCCTATATGTATGGCTCGATGGTTGAGGCATAGAGAGTTAGTTAATTATTCAATACTAGATATAACTATCATATATTTTTAGTTAGTTGTTTTCACATAGACAATGTTTATTGCTCAATCATGATTTCATGAATAAGATATTCCAACAAAATCTTATGTGATATTTTGAAGTTGTGCAATGAATGGTTTTGAGTTATTATGATTGCATTAATCTAAGAAGCTAGATTTGGGTTAGATCAATGGATATAGTCACTTGAGGAAGGGCCACTCAAGATAATTGTTCCTTGCTTCATTTTCTATATAATTACTTTTGCTATAGCAATTATTTCATAAATGCATGCTGTGTTAATTAGATTCCTTGTATTACAATTGTAAATGGATTCATGAATATTTCTTATTTCACATTTATACCTTAGTTTTCTTAAGTTTGTTGTACTCTGGAGTGTAGGTTTAGTTAACATTATTAGTTAGATTCTAGCATTCATTTCTTGACAGTGAATTAGTCATAGTCTTATGCTATAGGCACCCGTAGCAATAGTGATATCATTACTTCTTTTACTATTATGCATTTTTTATGATTTCTTAGCAAGTGTAAACACCTAAAATAGGATGATTTGGGTAGTCTTGAGTCTTTGAAAGCACATACAATGCTAGTACCATCACAAGCTTACTAGCCCTAGTCGATAATTCAATGAAGGTCTTGTTATCACCTGAATTTGCACCTTGCAGAATGTAAAATTCGACAATCCAGTGTAACATGGGAAGACCTCCAAAGATGTGGGTTTCTTGCAAGCAGAGGTCAACCCCTAGAGAAGGCTGACTTCCTTTGGTGTCACCTAAAGCCACAGATCTTAGAAGGAAAAGGGAGAAGGAATGCATAAAATAAAACTAAATCCTAAGGTGATACACCAAACTGATAAGAACAATGAGATACTCAAGTTACACTTGAGTAATGATGATGGATATGGGACTGCACAACAAGATTCTGTGGATTATGCATATAAACAGGTTCAACATGTACACACTTTCAAGAAGGAAAAATAGACTTTCACAAATTAAAAGCTCATGTGCAATTGAGTAAACACAATTTATAACCTACATGATACCACTTTTGCAAAGAAAGGCATGCTAACATGAAACAAAGCTATAAGGAAAAGAAAGATTTCACTAAGTAGCTTGATAATCACTTAAAAAATGCACAATACTTCACAAGAACCAGAAGGCAAAAAATGAACCATCAATGGTAATCAAGGTAAATTTTATATAACATGTTCCAAAACGAGTTACAAAATTCTGCTAATCCAAGAGAGGACTGTAGAAGTCACATACTTCAGAAAAGCATCTGAAGAACTCCTTCACAAAGAGGCAAAAATGCCTTATATATAAAAAAGATGTTGGACCCTTAGGGCCTACAAAATATCTATCCTTAAAAGATCTGTCCTTAGATCTTTTCATGTAGTTAATGCTGTGTTCGATTGAATCTTTGCTGTCCATGTCAGTGTGAAAGATCACCCTTGGAGAAGCCTTCAGATCTTTTGCAGCTACCGCATTCACTTCTGGTCCTCGTGTCCATCCTTGAACCTCCCTATTGAGTTGATTTGAATGCTCCCAAGCTTAGAATAGACACACGTTGCTTTTCATTATGTTAATCTTCTTCTCCTTGGTTAGACTGCCACAACTCACCCTTAGCTCCCTTTGATTGGCTGGGCACATTTCACGTAGATCCCTCGACGGTCAAAGGCTCGCTTAGTTAGAATCACATGTCGGTGAGACACTAATCGTGTCTCCTTGATGCGATTATACCTTTCTGCAATTATCGGCACAACTCATTATCATCGGCAAGAGTCATAGCAAGCCCTAAGAGTCCATCTCCTTTCTTTCGCTCTGAGCTCACTCCACTTTGGTAAGACCCTACTGGGTCGGCGAAACATCCTGTCAAGGCCATCCCTCCTTCGCTGATGCCGCCTCCTTTGTGTATCGGCAAGACGTCTTGGCGAGACTTAAAATCCTTTGACGAGCTTGAGATCACTTCGGCAGGACCATTGCATGTCGGGGAGATGTCCTAGTGAACCACATATGGTTCAGCGAGAGCCCATTTCATTTTTGTTTCAACAAGACAAACATTTATTGCCAAGAGGTCACAACGAGCTTCATGAGTCATGTCGAGATCCCTTTCTATCACTGAGACCATACCAAGTCAGTAAGACATCACTCCGACGACCGACGCTACATTGATGTATTTTATGTCGGGGAGACTCTCTGTTGGTCGGTGAGAACTTCTGGCGATAGTGGATCTTTCTGCCCGAGCTGGTTCCCATTTGGCAAGACTTTAGTTAGTCACTGGGACCTCATGGTGATAGCTTCAACTCTTGGCGAGGCCCCTTTCATTGTCGGCAAGACATTGGCCTATCGGCCAGACCTCTCATCGGGCTCCTTATCTTTTGACGATGAGTCTACTTTCTCTTAAGTCGGGGAGACAAGTTTCGTTTGCCGAGACATCATGGCGAACTCCCTTCCTTCACCGAGGGCGTACTTCATTTCGGGGAGACATCGCATGGTCGGGGAGACCTTACCCCGAGCTTGTTTCCTTTTTCTGACACTGCCTTATGAACAATTTTTGATGAGACCTTTGTCTTCGGTAAGACCTCCTAGCAAAGCCTGCTTACATACACCAAAGGAATCCTTTCAGTGAGACCTTCTACTTTCACCGAGACCTTGGCCTGTCGACTAGACCCGATGCATTCACTGAGACTTCATGGCAAAGACAAAATCTCCCGCTGATGTATGGGTCCCCCTGCTGCCTGTCGGTGAGACATAAAGATCTCGCCAAGACCTTTCTACGAAGGATATTCTTATGCCGATGGGAATCTGTATGTGAATTCGGATTGCCATGACCTCCCTGAGGTCTTGCTGAATTTCTCCTTAAAGGAAAATTATGTCAAACTTGATTGAGGCCGACCTTTCAACTGAACTCCATGAGGAATACCATCATGTGCGTGATTTTTCCCTTGTTGTAAATGTTCCATTTGGCCTTCTTGAACATCTGAAACACAATTTGTCTTGCCTGATTAAACTCGTAGGTGAAAATTGGGTAACATTTCTGGCAACCTTTGCTGAATTTTTGCCTGCTAAACATAGAAACTAGTAGCCTAGGCCTATCCATTGGGCATGGAGTCATTGGGAAAACTTAGAACAGACTTGAGAGCAGCTTTGTACATGAATATAGCACATTGTAACTCGACAAACATATCACTTAGATAATTTATTGAAAACAGGAAAAACTGCTTAATGGAAACTACTTATTTGTGTTGGAAAAACACTTAGGGAAATGAAACAACAACTAAGCCTACCCTATACTAACCAGTAAGAAACTGGTCAAACAAAACCATTCACAGGATGGTTGAAATAGCTTCCCTTCTCAAAGTATAATGACTGGCACGCTTAATGGCAGCTGAATAAAAATGGGACACATGAAGATATTTAACAAGACGATGCACTGCCCTTTGAAAGAGGTGTATAAATTCACTTACCTTACCAAATAGACCATACGTATTGTCAACCAAAGGAGGAAAAATGAGCTAAACATACTCTTGTTTGGCTATCAGTGCATCTTGGATATTTTCTTTTGCTGTACCTTCATGTGTAGGTACAAGATTGGTGCTTGGTGTTGTATTGGACTCTATTTGAGCTAGGTATTTGATTGGACAATCTCTGGTAAGGGAAAAGCTTGAACCTTCCTTGCTAGCCTCTTGTTGATCTCTAAAGATTTCATCTTTTTCTTGAAAAGATGCTTATTGGAGGTAATATGCAGGTTGTTCATTGGCTACTATAGTTTGATCTTCTCGAAAGATTCAACCATTATTGCCTATAGGAGGATCAACTATTCTTTCTTTCAACTCTGTAATGAAAAAGGAGTCCTGCTTCTTTGCATCATATATAACAGTCTCTGGAAAGAAACCATTAATGTTTTTGATGGTTGGATCTTTTTGACGAAGGAACTAATATCCTTGTTGGATAACTGAAAACAAATCTTCAAACTGTGGCTCCTTATGCTCTTTGTCCATGACAAAATACACCTCCTCCTCAACAAAGTGGGGAAGCTCATCTAATAAGTTCACGGGCTGCAAGGCATTATCTTCAACAAAATTTTCAATAGTCTCACCAACTTGAATGGGCTGATCACATGCTTCCCTTTCATATGATACTAGTTCATTATCTATGTTGGAACAAAAAGATTCTATGATATCATCTAACTCATAATTTTGCATTAAACCTAGATGAATTTTATCATTTAGTTGCTCCATACCAGACATAGATGCTATCATGCATGTGAGATATTCATCTTCATCGAAAAATTAAGGAAGTTCATCGAACAAATCAACAATGTTCTTTGGTTGTCCATTATCAATTGGTAAATTAGGAACCTGCATGCTCTCTTCCGCTTCCTCAACATAACCAGGTAGTTGATCAAATAAAGAAGTCAACTATTCTTCTTTAAGTGGCTCCTTTTCCAGATAAACTTGGGCATCCTCTGTTTGCAAGTGGAGCTCCTTGACCAACAACTCCTGGATTCTGCTTTCAGCCATCTTATAAACAACATTAGAATTTTTTTAAATGAATCAAAATCTAAGGGGTTCAACAATGAATTTGATTCAACATCATTTGCACATGTGCTATTGTTGTTTTGCTGACTGTCATCAATCGACAACTCCCCAAAATGTTTGATGTCTTCTAGTTGTTCAATACTTTGCTGCTAAAATTGATGACACTTTACAGCTAGATGTAAAGGATTCACCTTTTTAATCCTTTCCCACATGAGTAAGCTGTCTAGATCAATGGGATGCTCTTCCTTAGCTACAACACTCTGCTCCTTGAAACTCGCCTCAAGTTGTCTCTTTTGAAACTCCTCCATCAGTTGGTGCTGATAATCAGAGTAAGCTTGAGTGTTTTGCACCCAAGTAGAGAGCATCTTCATTTGTTCTTCCTTAGCATCTATTTCCTGTTTAAGGTCTCCCTCGAACTAGATTCTTTTTGCCACTCTTTCTTGATCATAAAAGTAGACTTGCTCAGCCATTTCTTGTTGTTGCATAATGGTACCCTGCTGCATCTTGATATCAACCAACATATCTTAGATAGACATGCAAGCACTTTACTAATATCGTTAATCTTCATATTGTGAAGACCTTGACTGAGATCCCACAACGTATGGTCAATTTGTTGGAGCAAGTCCAATATGTTCTGGTATGGATGTGTAGGAGCAACATACTCATGATATGGAGGGTAATAGTAAGCATCTTCATAAATATTTGACATCTTTTCAGTCAAAGAGCTGGAAACTTAGAATTAACAGATTATTTTGAGACATACCAAGACTTGTGCCTGTGAAACCAAAATATTTGAGCTCGGAGTCACTAGGTATGTAAAGAAAGTGCCTCCAAAAGGCTGAAACTACTACTGCACACACCAAACAGTAGCAATAAAATGTCTAAACATGAACTGAGAAGCAGTTCACAGTTCCACCGGGCATGCCAAACTGTTATCACCTGGATTTGCACCCTGCAGAATGTAAAATTTGACAATCCAATGTAACATGGGAAGACCTCCAAAGATGTGGGTTTCTTGCAAGCAGAGGTCAACCTCCAGAGAAGGCCGACTTCCTTTGGTGTCACCTAAAGCCACAGATCTTAGAAGGAAAAGGGAGAAGGAATGCATAAAATAAAACTAATTCCTAAGGTGATACACCAAACTGATAAGAACAATGAGATACTTGAGTTACACTTGAGTACTGATGATGGATATGGGACTGCACAACAAGATTATGTGGATTTGTAATGCCCGACGTGCAAACCCCAGAAAACACACACGATGCGAATTTTTTTTTTATAACAATTAAATTACTAAATTAAACATGTAATAACACTTAACCATAATCACATAGCACATTACATAACATTAACACACTTAGTTCTCTGAGGCATGCGAGGTTACATCGTAACAACTAAATGGAAATAAAAATAAAGATTACCACAATATAATTTATATTAAAATAACCATGAATAAGGATACATCCAAAACCATGATGCAAGAATAATAGACATCACATAATATATCCATGATACATCTCTTAATAAAGATACAAATGATCCTAACTATTACATCATTGCTTTAATGTTACATTACAATCTCAGATAATTGAATTACATTGAATTTCCCAACATGGGGATTGATACAAGAACAATGAAATAGGAAATACAAGGTGAATACTGGTACAACTCCAACTGCGAAAGTGCTGAGAGGATAGGATGTTGATGGGAAACCCAACGGTTAAGGAGCACATTCCACCCAACCATGTGAATTACAAGTAACTCACCCCCTGTGCTCAGAGGTGACAAGGAAGAGAACCCGACCATGAATGTCAAACCGACTCAACAACAACATAGCACAAAACAAGTACAACTCAAGGCATACAATGAAACCACCATCCATGTTCACAAATCACATAACAAGTTAAAACTATGAAACTCATCATAATTAAACAAAGTATCACCAATTATACAAGTAACTAAATAGCAATCATAAACCAAATTCACAAGAATCAGAAACAACATAAAGATACAATATCCAGAAGAACCGAAATGACATCCAAAATACATTTCCAAATAAATCTGAACAATAAAAAAGAACATGATTCCATATGAGTCTAAAACAACAATTCAATACACAAATTCCAGAGGCAACCCAAACACAAGGCAAACAGGTGTCAAGTGGAGAGGGTCATCGCATAGCTCTCATGGGATCCCCTGGCACTTCCTCCAACTGAGGCGCCAACACCCATCTATGGATTCCCTAGCCCTAAAATCAGAAACAACATAAATATTACAATATCCAGAGGCAACAAGAAACAAGAACAAGGATGTCTAGTGGAGAGTGTCATTGCATAGCTCTCATGGGATCCCCTAGCACTTCCTCCAACTGAGGTGCCGGCACCCATCTATGGATCTCTTGGCCCTTCCTCCTAACTGAGGCGCCGACACCATAGGGTAGCTAATGCGGAGCCGATAATCTCTCATGAAGACGAGACGACTTTGCCGACCACGGCCTACTCAGTCTATCACTAGTCTATGGTAGCCCTAATGCATAGACGAGGAATCCAGTTTTAATTATCTTGTGAGTTTTACTATCCATCCCCCTAAATTCTATTTTTTAGGTTATCACTTGTTTAACTACTCTTACGTGGGTTCCCCTGAGCACTTCCTCCTTTCGAGGTGCCGACGCCCACGAAGAGCCACTCTCCCTATGACCCCTAACATAAATCAAAACTAGGCAAGGGTTGAACCAAAGCATAAAAAGCATAATACCACAACAAGAACACGCGAGGCATTAACCCTCTCGCAATAATTCATAATCCAAAAGTCTTAACAAACCGTTCAACCCTTCCTAACAAAACCATTAAGTATCAATTTCCAAAAGTATAATCAAGATGAAGGGAACATTACAATTTAGCAAACCTCTAGAACAAGGGTTCTCGATAAATAACAACTGAATACACAATTACACAAGGTTCCCACACCGCTACCAAAATAAAGGAAAACTATAATCAAGGCGCACAAGATAGACCGACAATCCATAGGGTTTCACAAATTGTCAACAACATAATCCACATTTCATCAAGACAACAATCCACTTTCATCTATTACTTGCATTCAATTTCCACGACCAACTTTACCATAAATATTTTATAATAAAATAATTTTACCCTATTATTCAATCAAACATTCCTTTTAAAAAAATAAAAAATAAATAATTATAACCAAATAAAACAATATATATATATATATTAAAATATATAAATATAAATATATATATATATAACCACACAAAAACAATAATGATAAAATAATTCATGCCGAATAATTTTAGTTTGTCATTCAGATACTTCCAAATTTCTAAATTTTATAAAATAATCCAAATACTAAAAAAACATTATTAATATTATTAAAATTTAACAAATATATTTAAAATATATAACAAATTTAATATATTAAAAAAAAACTTAATTTAAAAAAAACAAAACACGGGCCCCTATGACTGGGCGCAGTCCATAGGACTGCGCACAACAGTCCATGTGAATGCTGTGCGCAGCAGTCCTATGGACTGTTGCGTATAGCAGTCCATGGGCTGCTGTACCCGCAGTCAGCCGATGCAGGGAGAGGCCGTCCCTCTCTTCCCCATAATTGCCAGAGCAAAAACATTAAAATTTTATTTTGTTTTTATTAAAAATCAAAATTTCCGTCCTTCCATTGATACGAAATGCCGACCTATTCGGCCCAGAAATCAAAACGATTTAAACAAAAGGAATTCAGGATATATAACTATGCACAAAGAAATTAATTAATATATATATGTATATGTATATATATATATACGAAATTGTATATATATATATTTATAGAATATAACTATTCACAAATTACAGAGGAACAAGTATTTTAGTCACACGCACAGAGGACAGAAGGTAGTATAAAAATAATTTATATAAATATATATATTTATATATATATATATATATATGAATATGAATATATATATATAAATACATAAAGGATATATTTTATAATCTTCATAATACATTTTTTTTTTAAGGACAGCTATGTATATTTTCAAGACAAACACAAAAATTCAATTCAAGATTATAATGTCTATTTTCACAACTCAACATTATTTGATACCAAAATGAAAGAGTATTTTTCAGTAGTTTTCACTATTCCCTAAATTTCTCTTTTCTAAGGTTTTATTTCTCTTTCACCAAATAATCTAATTTATTTTTCCTGTTTTCTTAAATCAGAAGACCAGAGAGAAGGAGTAAATTAAAACCTGGAGTCCTACGCTTATTCGAGAACCTGATGAAGATTGTTTCGACGGTCTTTACGAAGAGCTCCTCCTTCTTGCTTCAAATCTCCTCTGAGTCACCGTGCTCAACTCTCGAACCGATTCTCTGTTTAGAAGACTTCTCCAAAGCAACCCAGTAACAGATTTCCAATCCCTTTCAAAAAAACTCTCCTTCAAAAATGCAAAAGAATCCAATATCCCTTTTTTTTTTTTTTTAATTTCAGAATAACCAAGCCCATGTCTTCTGCAACTTCTATAACTAATAATCTTTTGTGTGTGTGTAACTCCCCAAATTCTTAATTAAATAAAAATATATTGTCCATCTCTCACAAAAACTCAAAATCAAGAAATAAAAGAAAACAATTCTTTAAAAGCCAGCTTTTTACCCAGATCTCTATTCTTATTTGCTCTCACAATCTTTTCATTCTTTTATTTGTTTTATTGTTTTAATTTCTATTTTTGCAACTTTTCTTGCACATCACATTACTTATTTAATTTAAATAAATTATTCTAATAATTATCCACTACCAGATAATTGATTAAAATAATTAAGACACATTTAATATTTAATTATCATTTAATAAAACACATGACCCTATAAAATTAAATAACACATTTAAATATTTTCATACAAATAAATCAACATTAAAATAAACAATTATTTCCATCATCAAAATTGAATACACCACAACATATAAAGTACCAACATTAATCAAAATACGACATAATACAAAACACAAACACAACTGACAACAATTACACAAAAATGAACAATACCAAACAAATGAGACGATCTGACATCACGGGACGGGAGGACTTCATCGTCACCTCTGTTTCAACATTTAACCGTTGGGCTATTGGTGCTCGCCCTGTCCTGCCGAAGCAGGTGGAATCGAGACTTGTACCTACAATACCTGCATACAAACGAAGTTGTGTACATGTGCATACATATATATAAAATCAAAGCATTAAATTAAAGTACTGCATTGTGAGAAGGAATCGCAACATAACAGGGCACTCGCGAACGAGTGATGCCATATTGCCCTTCTTCACACCTATTCTAAGAATTATAATCTATCTGATAAAATAATATTTCTAAACTAACAATTCATTAAATCATTGCATCATAATATAATTATGAAAATCAACTAACATAACCAACCACAATGTCATATGAAATAATCAAATCCTCAAGTGTATAAGCATAATCACCAACAGTCTACTTAATGGCAATAACAACATCATCAAATGTCTAACTATCCAACTCACACAATAACAGTACCATCATATTATCAAGGTATCAAACGAACACATAGAAAAATAATAATAAATCCAAACAGTAAGAGGAAGGGTATTACAAGATTATGCATACAAATAGGTTTGACATGCACACACTTTCAAGAAGGAAAAATAGACTTTCACAAATTAAAAGCTCATGTGCAATTGAGTAAACACAGTTTATAACCTACATGATACCACTTTTGCAAAGAAAGGCATGCTAACATGAAACAAAGCTATAAGGAAAAGAAAGATTTCACTAAGTAGCTTGATGAATCACTTAAAAAATGCATAATACTTCACAAGAACTAGAAGGCAAAAAATGAACCATCAATGGTAATCAAGGTAAATTTTATATAACATGTTCCAAAACGAGTTACAGAATTCTGCTAATCTGAGAGAGGACTGTAGAAGTCACAGACTTCAAAAAAGCATCCGGAGAACTCCTTTACAAAGAGGCAAAAATGCCTCATATACAAAAAAGATGTCGGCCCCTTAGGGCCTACAAAATATCTATCCTTAAAAGATATGTCCTTAGATCTTTTCATGTAGTTAATGTTGTGTTCGATTGAATCCTTGCTGTCCATGTTGGTGTGAAAGATCACCCCTGGAGAAGCCTTCAGATCTTTTTCAACTACCGCATTCACTTCTGGTCCTTGTGTCCATCCTTGAACCTCCTTGTTGAGCTGCTTTGAATGCTCCTGAGCTCAGAACAGATACGCGTTGCTTTTCATTATGTTAATCTTCTCCTTGGTCAGACCGCCACGACTCGCCCTTAGCTCCCTCTGATTGGCTGGGCACATTTCACATAGATCCCCCAGTGGTCAAAGGCTCGCTCAGTCAGAATCACATGTCAGTGAGACACTAATCATGTCTCCCTGATGTGATTATACCTTTCTGCAATTATCGACACAACTCATTATCGTCGGCAAGAGTCATAGTGAGCCCTAAGAGTCCATCTCCTTTCTTTCACTCTGAGCTCACTCCACTTCGGTAAGACCCTATCGGGTTGGCAAAACATCCTGTTGAGGCCATCCCTCCTTCGCCAATGCCACCTCCTTCGTGTATCGGCAAGACGTCTTGGCGAGAATTAAAATCCTTCAGCGAGCTTGAGACTGCTTCGGCAGGACCGTCGCTTGTCGGGGAGATGTCCTAGCGAACCACATATGGTTCTGAGAGATCCCATTTCATTTTTGTTTTGGCAAGACAAACATTTATTGCCAAGAGGTCACAACGGGCTTCATGAGTCATGTCGAGATCCCTTTCTATCGCTGAGACCATACCAAGTCTGTAAGACATCACTTCGACGACCGACGCTACAACGATGTCTTTTATGTCGGGGAGACCCTCTGTTGGTCGGTGAGACCTTCTGGCGATCTTGGATCTTTCTCCTCGAGCTGGTTCCCATTCGACAAGACTTCAGTTAGTCACTGGGACCTTATGGTGATAGCTTCAACTCTTAGTGAGGCCCCTTTCATTGTTGACGGGACATTGGCCTATTGGCCAGACCTCTCACTGGGCTCCTTATCTTTCGGTGATGAGTTTACTTTCTCTTCAGTCAGGGAGACAAGCTTCGTTCGCCAAGACATCACAACGAACTCCCTTACTTCGCCAAGGGCGTACTTCATTTCAGGGAGACATCGCGTGGTCAGGGAGACCTTACCCCAAGCTTGTTTCCTTTTGCCAACGCTGCCTTATGAACAATTATCGGTGAGACCTTCATCTTCGGTAAGACCTCCTAGCGAAGCCTGCTTACATACGCCGAATGAATCCTTTCAGTGAGACCTCCTTATTTTGTCGAGACCTTGGCCTATCGGCCAGACTCGATGCATTCGCCGAGACTTCATGGAAAAGAGAAAATCTCCCGTTGATGTATGGGTCCCCTTCCGCCGGTCGGTGAGACATAAAGATCTCGCCAAGACCTTTCTCTGATGGAGATTCTTATGCCGATGGGAATCTGTATGTGAATTCGGATCGCTGTGACCTCCCTGAGGTCTTGCTGACTTTCTCCTTAAAGGAAAATTATGTCAAACTTGACTGAGGCTGACCTTTCAACTGAACTCCCTGAGGAATACCATCACATTAATGATTTTTCCCTTGTTGTAAATGTTCCATTTGGCCTTCTTGAACATCTAAAACACAATTTGTCTTGCCTGATTAAACTCGTAGGTGAAAATTGGGTAACAGGTCTTTCCAAAGGTTCAAGTGGACTGTTTAGGTAGGTTTCCCCTCTGAATTTGTGATTGTCACCAAGTTTACTAGACATTAGTAGGGACTCTACACAAATCTCCAAAGGTGTTTCCCTTTTTCCACATATCATTTTGGTGAATCCGACATGTTAACATTATAGGCCTAAATAAATTCATTTTGGATCTAGGTTTAATATTGCATTGTTTTGCATTCTTCATTTAGGCATTCATTGTGTGCATCATTAAAGGCATAAAAATTCAAAAAGTTGCATACAATATTGTATTATAGGTTGCAATAGGGTTAATTGCATTCATCGTAGATCGAATTTACATTCCAATTTGTTAGAAATTGATAGGTTGTCATTGATGTCAACAGATAATGGAATTTTGTTGATTGCCAATATTTTGCTACTTTGGTTATGAATGCCTGTTGATTCGGTATTTTGATCCAAACTATCCTATTTTGTATAATTTACTCAGAATTTGTCAACATGATTTATCCTGCCATTAGTTGCATCCACTAACATAGTTTCAACTAATTATGGTGTGTGGTTTGAGTGGTACAGTTACCAGTTATTTGGGAAATAATGTTATGCTTGTACACTAGCTCTATACGTCAATCTTTTGATCCAGATTCTATCTCAGTAAAAGATATCATTATAGGATTTTGTGCATAGGTATGAGCCTACAAGATGTACTCTACTTTGGAGTTTCATGATGATATGTGAAGGAATTTATGAGATATGAATGATAGTATTTTGTTCTAAAGACCCCAGTGAGTTTTCATGTAGCACATTGTTGTGGGAGATTTCACATTTTCTCATTATTGATTATCATACCATGCGGTGTTGAATATAAGTAGTTTGATGTCGTCCAAGGGAGAATTCAATGTGTAAACAAGTTTTTGTGTTGCACGTTTGATGGAGTGTTCATATGTTTGAAGTTTTGGTTTAACTCTAGCCAACCTAATTATTTATTAATATTGAGGTGTGCTATGAATGATAAAGGGATATATCTTAGGTTCATACCAAAAAGTTAGCTTTTGAATCAAGGTTTCTCTAATTAGGCTGACCTAATTAAGAAACATGGATATATATATATATATGTCATTTTAGAGAGAGTGTATGGGTATGTGCAATGTGGTAGAGGAAGAAAGAAGAATGTGTGCATGTGAAAGATGCTCGAAGACAAAGTTGAGAATGCATTTGTGTGAATTATATAGATGAGCAGCTGAGTGAATTACTCAAGTATTGTGCTTCACCAAAATTGAACTCCAACATAGGGAAGGTGCATTCTTTATCAGTTCACACTTTTGGCAGTGAGCCATACTCTTTTGTACCTTGGTGGTTAGCTATCTCTTTTTGTATTCAGGCTTTGAGGCTTTTAACGATAGTGAGTCCTAGTAGTGAGCCTTGTAATATTCTATATCTAGATATATTATATTGTGAGCTAATCCTCACCGTGGTTTTTCCCAATTTGGGTTTTCCACAAAAAAACTCTAGTGTTCATGTGTGTTGATGCTTTGTCTTGATTTCATGTCTTCTTTTGGTTATTCAATCATATTTGTGATAATGCTAAGATGGATTTTATGTGAATGGTTTTCTGGAATACTAATTCACCCCCCTCTTAGTATTCCAGATGTTCAACACAATTGCACTTAAAAGTCTCCATTAGGTCATTTAAATCTAAAATCAAATTTGAAATTTTTCATTGCATTCATTTAGGCATCTTGCATATAGCTCAAAAAGTGAAAAAGTGCATTATTTTATTTCAAAATTGCATCAAAATCATCAATTTCAGATTTAAGCATATTAGAAGCAATCAATTGTTGCATCTTAGATCTAGAAATTACATTTACAATTGTCATTTATTGTTTAAGCATTTTCAACATTATTGCACACTTGCATTTTGGATTACATTATTGAATAAATTGAGCAAATTATGGAAAAATATTCACTATTAGACCTGTTTGCACACAAATATAGAAGCCTTAAACAATATCCTAAATAATCAAACTTTTAATTTTTCAAAACCCTGTCTAGGACATAGTTGTCCTGGGCGACTTAGTCTTGCTATTTTTGGCTCAAATTTATGTGATTGAGCTCTCTCAGAATTCTCTATCTAGATATGTTGTTTTTTTTCTAGTTACCTATTGCATAAAATTTTGAACCTCATAGCAAAGTATCATATCCTCATTATGGCTAAGTGTTTTGAAAAAATATTGATTTCCTTGAAATCCATGGTTGATGTTTCATGTTGTGTGTTAGGTAATGATCCTAACTTAGACAATGCCACTCATGATCCTTCATCTCCCAATGTATATCTTCTTAGTGAAGATATATTGAGGAAAGAAGGGGACATCATGAGTGATTTCATAAATAATACCTTGCCTAAACCTACGAATAATGTGGTCCTTTATCCTTCCACAAAATGGCCTAATCACCCATATCAACAATCAACGCCACCTACTACACCACCATTTGAAATACTTTACATATCACATAAGGAAAGTGATCAACAATTTATACCTCAACCAATGTGAATGGAAGTACTTATTGGAAACAATCACAAGGAAAATATACCACCTAATTCCCCTGCATCATATGAGAAAAAAGTTACAAACACACCTATTAACTTAGAATGATGTTATGCCCAAGGATTTAAAGGATCTTGAGAAAACAAGGATGTGACATGAAGAATGAACATGGAATCCATCCCCTTTTAGAACAAACACCATCTGGAGATATCAAAGGCATAGGTTACCAAGGTCCTCCACCTTTGCATCAAAAATTTGTTCCACCAACCAAACCACATAAGAAAGGTGTGTTACATACCCCACATCCTTTATCTGAGACTAAGCGTGCTTTAGCCACACTTCTAAGCTTAGGATACATTACACTACCACCTTTCCGTGAACAAGGAGATAAGAAAGGAAATAATAAAAGCACATCCTACTATGTGTACCATAGGGTATTTGGACACACTACTGATAAATTTTGTGTATTTTATTTTCTCTTTGCCATGTGGTAGTTGTAGTATTACACAATACTCACTACCATGCATAGGGGTATAAACTAGGCTTTATGTAATCATATTTCATCTTGCAAGGAGCAACATTTATCCATATTGGCTCACCTTTCTCCCTAAACTTGGGGAGAAAGGGATAGGTAGCCTTATCTTAGGTGCATTCCTTATAGCAAGGGATCCTTTTCTATCTCCTTAAAACATTAGTGTAGCGAGTACACTAACATTTTAAGGGGGGCATATTATCCCCCATTTATTGTTTGCATAAGAAATGGTCTCTTTTTAGTGATGACGACATGCATCACCTAGAAAGTGTGACCTTTTTAATGAAAGTGTGGCCTTCTCAATTTATATTGTGTCTCCTTTGTGGTAATATTGGGCTTGATATCCCCTAAGAGTGTGACCTTTCTTGGCATATGATGTTCCCCTTGGTGGTAATACTATGGCTAGTGTTCCCTAAGGTGTGAGTCTTTTATTCCATGACTTGTCCTCTCCTAGTGGTGATGTCATGTGTGATATTCCATAAGGTGTGACTCTTCATGTATTGAGCAATGCCCCTTTGTTGTTTTTGTAAAGCACCTTTTGTGGTGGTGTTGTTTATAACACTCCTTAAGGTTTTCGCCTTGTCTTGTTTTATCTTCTTAGATGTTTATGTAACTTCTTAGGTGGGCCTTTGTGCCTTATTAGGCAAGTTTTTACACCTCCTTAGGCAAGTCTTTGTGCCTTCTTAGGAAAGTTTATGCACCTTATTAGGTGAGTTTTTCATTTATGCACCTTCTTAGGTGATGCTTTGGAAAATTGGTTCATGGATTCAGCATAACACAACTTGTTAATTCATGGACACCCCTTTTAACATGGCCACCGAGCATAACACAACTTTCTTGATAGTAGAGCTATGTGTTTAATGAGTGTCTAGCATAATGCAAATTGCTAGCCTTATGGAACCCATCATATTGCATGGACACCTAGCATAACATATCTTGCTAGCTAGTAGATCCATGTAGCTCATGAGTGATGTGGCATAACACAACTTGCTAGTCCTCATGAGAGCATTCCTTTGTCTAACATTTATTCGATGGATGATATTTGGTATTTGAGACAATTTAAGATTGAGGTTTCTTTGCCTTATCGACTCAAATTCCTTTAGTACTAACCTTGTGTTTTATTGTGTCTTTTTAGTGTTTGCATTATGTTTGTGTTCATTTTGTTGTCATTTATATGTTATATTATATCATGTGTTTTCATAGTGTATGCTTCGTGTTTTCGACATGTATGTTTGTGTATGTTGTCATGTTAGATTTCATGCACATGTGTGTTCCTTTGTGCTCGTGTTGGTTTTCCATGGGATCTTCGATCTTGGGGGCTTGTGCACTCCCCCTTGATCCTTTATCATTTTATCTCTTCAACATTTGGACAATCAGACCCCTCTTGACTTATTTTTCTACTTTAGTGTGAGTCTAATAATAAGTTCGTACTCTCACCAAAGTGGGGGCTAAATGTAGCATCATAAATTGTCACCCTTGACAATTCACACTATGTTTTGCTCCCCCCTAAGTTATTGGACATAATTTCCTAAATTATGCATTTCATGACTCATTTTAAACAATTACCAACAAATTGAAAATGGAAAACAAACACATTCATTTAATACTTTTCCCCGACACCTTAATTCCCAAAAAAATAGGGCTGGGACATAGTCGCTTAAGGTGACTTAGTCCCCCTATTTTGGCTCCAAATTCAAATATATCAGTGTCAGTATTTTATTATTTGAAATTCAAATTCCCAAAGTTGGCTATTAGGATTTAATTTGTGGGAAATTATAATTATTGCATATAAATACCTAGTTATTGCATCATTTGAAAGACATCTATAAATTATTGGAAAATTTGGTGATCAAGCAATTATCAAGCAAGTCAAGAGAAATATTTTAGAGATTTATTGCAAAAATTCAAGATCCAAGCATCATGCCAAAGTGTATGTGAGTTCATGTTTTCATGTTTGTGTTTGTGAAGACTAACCCTTGTAGGTCTCCAAGAAATTCAAGCAATTCAAGCAAGCAAGGTCCAAACCTTGAGGATGTTTGTATGACTTTAGTCCTTCAAGGAAGCCATTGAAGGGTGGTGAGTTGCAATCTATTTTTGATACATCATTCCTTCTTATCATTTATCCATTTATCATTGGTATTGCCATTGTGGAAGTGGAAACACTAAAACGGGGTTTGACTAAGGAGAGACCCTAAATGGCACAACCTTTCCTCTCTCTTTGAATGTGTAGGTTTAAGATCCAAAGAAGATTAGAAGAATCTTGAAGATCAATTATTCATTATTGTAATCAAACCCTACATGTTGACAAAAAACAAAAAACCAATTACAAAATTGTCCAACAATGATCTGACAGTGCAACAAATGGAAAATGAAAGGTCCAATTCGACTCTCAAGGAATGAAAAAATAAATTTGAATTTTAATTAAAAGGGCACTATCACCCTGTGTGACTTAGTCCTCCATTTTTAGCCTCAAATTCAAACTAGACATGCACAATACTCTGCTCAATCCATTTCTATTGTCTGAACTTGTTTGTGACTTTCTGTGTTTGTTGTATTTGCATCAAAATAGTAATTTACATCATTAGCCTAGTCATTGCATTGCATCTCATCTTTAAATTCACACTAGATTTGGTCAAGGGCTAGTTGACTCACCTTTCAGGTTGTAAGTCAACCATATGTCTTGTCCAAATCCATCAAACCCCCATTCAAAATCATATCATTTCATCCCTCACATTCAATGAAAATAGAAAAAGATGTTGAACCCTAAAGAGTGAAAATCTCCAAAGGTGTTTCTTCTACATATCACTAGTCGTGTTTTGCATCAAAGCAATTGAAATGTAGAAAAGGGATTCCTTAAGCTTGATGTCCAAAACTTAGGGTTAATTCCACCTTTTTAAGGATTTTATTAGGAAGCAAATCCACAAGGAAATTATATTGACTTTCAACCATAAATGGTGAATCATTCAGACCCAGATCTAATCCTTTTGAGTCTTGGAAATGGATTAGAATCGAATTACCCCAAATAACCCTATTAAACAATGTGCTTTAGACTGAAAATGTAAGATTTTAAAAGCTAGAAAACTGTATTAGAAATTTTGACACCAAATTTGAACTTGGGAGGACATTGTGTACTTGTGATATAAAATTTAGCTAAATTTGTCAAGACATTGGTGCTGAGGTTTCCATTGTCTCGGTAGGATTTTTTTGAATATGAAAATATAGGTCCAAAGCTCTCTATCTACTCTCCCATCTCTGCTCCACAAAATTTTGTTTTCGAATTTGGACCTACAATAAAAATCTACAAAAGTGATGGTGGATGGTGGCTATATAGGACCTTACTTCAGTCAAGCCCCTATTTTGGTATTTCTACCTCCCCAATAGCCAAAGATCTGATAGAAAATAGAGTGTGTTCTTTAACTTGAAGTGTGTCCAAGGTTGTTATGAGCTATAATGCAAAGAAACCCTACTTAAAGTGTATTAGATAAGGACTCCTATATGAAAATAACAAGATCTAACTAAGAGACAAGTCAAAACACAAATCTAAAACACAATGATACCTTGCTTGAGGTTGCAAATCAGATGAAGCTTGAAGATGAGAACACTAGGAAACAAGTCATTAGGTTGAAGGAAATAGCCAAATGCATCTCCCAAACCTAGAGTCCATCATGTTCTATTGGCATCAATCTTCAATCATGGCATAAGGCTTGAATAAATCTACAAATAAGCTTGAAGACCTACAAATATGGATGTACTTGATAGAATATAATGATCTTTTGCTTCTCCTTGTTTTTTTCTTCTTTTATTCTCTTCCTTTTCTTTTTTATTTCTAGTTTCAAATAGTGAAAAGACTAGGTATTTCTAGGAATTTCTCCAATTTCCTAGAAATTAGATCCCAATGGTTGACATCAAATATTTGAATTTCAAATTATGAAATGCCGACACTAACATATTTGAATTTGGAGCCAAAATAGGGGGACATAAGCAGCTTAGGGACTAGTGTCCCAACTCTATTTTCATAAAATTTAAAAGTTAGGGACAAATCATTAAATGAGAGTATTTGTTTTATTCTTGCAACTTGTTGGAAAATACTAAAATTGGACCATAGAATGCATAATTTTTGAAATTAGGGTCTAGTTAAAGGGTGTTTGAAATTCATTAATGCAAGGGTCACTAAAGTAGGTCCAAATTAAGCGTGAAATTGTATTATCACCTAAAAGGGAGTACAATTTATGATGCTACATTTAGCCCCCACTTTAGCAACTATATGACACTATATGCATACACAAGATAAAGTAGAAAAAGTAAATCATATTGTCAAAAGGATACTCATAAGGATATTATGAATCATTCATCAAATGGGAGAATGAAGCCCCCAACATAGTTATCTACAAAACCATAACATTAGAAACTGCATGATCCTACAAAATTGATTCGTTAGTTGTTCAAAAACATGCTAATCCTAAAGCTTCTAATGAAATTCGAGGATAGATGCATGCCCCTTGATTCCGCTTGCTTTATGGAGGTGGAATTAGGGTAGCAATCTAGTCACATCAAATTGTTACATATTTTTTTTTATAGAAATGACTACGATAGGGTCATGAGGATCATAACACCAACTATCAAGAAGCATATGGTATGAATGGAAACAAAACCACAAATCCCACACAACAAATGGTGTCAAAATTGAAGTTCGCTAGCCCCCATTATGATGGATTAAATGGTATGTGCTATAAGAATGTACTCAATAAATTTAACTATAAGATAGAGAAAAACTATTATTTTGACATTCATTTTTACTTTTGCTATCTTAAGGGCTAGAGATTACCATTACCAACCCAGGGAGCGAGGATGCTGAGTGGAAGACCATATGAGCCCCCGAGACTCAAGGTCCTATGAGTAGAGGCTGCACAAGGCGAGGTGATGCCAAAGGTGAGTTGTTCTTCACTTTTGTGTGATTTATTTCCTTATTTTTCCATTTTTTTGATGATTTTCTCAAATTTTGTGGTGCTAGTGTCCTTTTATGGTGCCTATGTCATTTTTGGGCAGCTATGTCCAAAATGAGCACCACTGTCCACATTGGCACCAATGTCTCAAAATGGCGCCAATGTCCAAACTTAGATTCTTTTATGCTTGTCATTTTCTAATTACCCACTTTGATGCATAACTAATGATTCTTCTTGCCTTGCTCACAAAATCCCTCGTACTCATGACAATGCCTAGGAGGACACTTGTTTTCACTTCTTCAAGAGCAAGTCGTATGACTTCTAATCTAGGATCAACAATAGTTACACACTATTGGATTATATTGGGTGCATACCATGCCTCCTATGAGATACCATGATGCCATGTTGATGGTGCTTGGAGAGCGATGGGATGCAGATGCCTCTACCTTTCATCTTTTGACAAGAGAGATGACCATTACACTTGAGGATATACACCACATTTTTTGAGTACTAGTGTGGGGCATACATGTGTACCATGATGATGCTCGATCTGCTCAAGAGATTAGGAGTGATAAATTTTATTGTACTGACTGACACATAGAGATTGATCCTAGGGGTTAGATTCAACTTAAGTGGCTTTTGTAAGTGGGTGTTGATGTACCATTGATCCAACACATTATGATTGTCACTATTACACTCACTTTAGCACCCGATGGATGAGGCACACACTTGGATGGGGGCCTAGTTCATACTATGAAAGAAATAGAGGAGGAGCAAGTAGTGTTTTCTTGGGGATGTAGTATGCTAGCACAAGCGCTTTGTTTATCATGATTCCCACACCATTATTCTTTGTACACTCCTTTAGGTATGGGCCTTTGAGCACATTAATTGCACAAGGCTGGTTGGATACCCCATGCCAACACTATACACACATCCACGAGTACTCACTTATACACTTTGGTGACCCTGGAAGCACAAAGACCTATTACACTAGAGAGTCACCTTTTATCGGTTAGGTTGTGATGACATTGTTTGGAGACTGTATAGGACTCTACCATAGTGGCTAGGTATAGCACAATAGCTAGTCAAGATGCAACAAGATAGATTGCTTATTGGTCTACATGATTATATTATTATACCATTTTATTTTGATTGAGTGATGAGATAGTTTGACCAGCTATAGATGGCTCCCATCCTACAACCTACATACTTGAGATTCATGCGTAGTGGCACTAGGCCACATGACATCCGTCGTCCCCCCATTGCAGACATCGAGTTAAGTGACTTAGAGGATGAGGAACAAAATGTGCACCTGACATCTAATCAGGATGATGCCGACACTTCAATAAGATATGATAAATGGTGGATAATTGCATGTCTCAAGCGTGTCTTCCCTCTTGGTCACCCTACAGATGATCCTAGATCACAATATTGAGAGGATCACACAAATAGGGTGGATGTTGTCGATGGAGATAGTAGTGATGATGGTGTTGGTGTGAAATAGTGGCTGATAGAGAGGGATCCAGCGGAGCACACAATGGCTAGAGATGCCCTCGAGGGGAGGCCTACATCTCATCCTCGTGTTTCACGAGCACATTCTGTGACTCTAGAGAGGAGACGAGTCCACGAGCATGGAGAGAGCAGCCATGCAACTCCCTCTACACCTCCAACCACCCAAGGGAGTCCTGGTACAACACCTATAGTGTCCTATAAAGATCCTGACTGGTGGACTGGTCATCCAAGTGATGATATATTATTTAGTTTTCTTTGGTTTTCTACATTAGTTCACTCATTTTTATATGCCTAGTTCTGATGTATGTTATGTTTTCTTTATTGTAGTGGGCATGTGGGATTGGCTTAACTATTTCAGTCAAGTGATTGCAGACTTGATTCTGCCTATGCCCCCACACTAGCCAATATAGACCGAGCATAGGCCACCATCGAGTGTGGGGTGCCATGTTGAATTATTTGAGCCCTTATCCTAATGGAGGATAACCTACGAGGATGCTCTGAGAGATTTTGATAAAGTTAGAGTTGAGAACGAGAGTCTTAGATCCATATGTGAGAGACTAGAAGCTACCTATGATGAGCTTAGATCCACTCAGGTTCCTTTCAAGAGTGAGACACAGGTTGTCCTATGGGTGGAACTCAATAGGGTGCAAGCAAAGCTTAGTAGAGTGTAGGTGAATAGAGATCAAATTGAGCAGGAGCGTGTTGCGACACTTGTACATGAGGGAATAGCCATATGCCAGGTACATGACCTATGGGAGTGGATGAGCTCTAAGAGCCATTCCCAAACCATTTTCTCCCATCGGTCACCACCACCATTGGGCCTTAAGGAGTTTGGTAGTCATAGGCCTATCTAGATTTATCATTTTATGACATAACACATTTTTCTTTCATGGTAACCATGATGCAAATGAACTTTATTATTTCTATGCATTAGATGTCTATGTGATCTATTAAACAATCTTGATGAGACTATTTAATAAATGTCTCCATGATCTAATTTTCCACGTGATTAATGTGATCTAATTAAACGACTATTTCTAATTAGATGCTACATTTTTGGTTAAGTGTAATTATGTTAAACTAGATGCCCTTATGATCTAATTTTAACACAACATGCACATGATTGAATAATATGCAAAATAAAGTAATAATTCAAGTAAATGAACAATTACTCATAATAATTCAAGGCACACAAAAATGTTTATCAAGAATAAAGCAATGTGAGATAAAATAGAAAACTATATACTTAATCTACCAACATGCTTTAATATGCATACTATTAAAAAAGTTACTAAGTGTAATATCTACACAAATGTGCAACATTGATAGGTTCTTTTAGAGGTGTACCATCCATTTCTTTAGGCTTATATGCTCCAGACCTGTAAACCTCATCAATGCGATAGGTTCATAACCAATTGGGATTAAATTTTCCTTTCTCATCAAGAGCAACATTGACATTATATTGATTTTCATACAATACCAAATCTCCCTTGTTGAGAGCATGAGGAATGAAATTATTATTATACTTACGTTGCATGATTTTATAATAGACTTGAAGATGCTTAGGAGCATTTATACATTGTTCATCAACATTTCAAGTTGTTGTGAGCAAGATTTCTGGATTAACTGTGTGCAATTTTTTTACATCAACGTTTTAGATCAAACTCCATGATCCATCATCAGGATGATAAGCAGAAAGAGAGAGCAGTGAAAATAAGATTGCAAACTTGGGTAGAAATAGGTGAGGGAAGGGGAAGGGAGAAGACACATAACCCAAAAAATGGGGGAGAAAAGGTCAGACAAAGGGAGAGGAGAGGAGAGGAAAAGTCAAAGATGAAAAACCTTTGCTAACATGGGAAAGAAAAAAGAAAGAGATTAAAAGCCAGGGATACTATAAAACAACCATAAAATAAAGACCCAAGAAAAAGTGGGGAATCAACCAAAATAAATTAAAAACCACTAATAAAAGCAAAAAAATAAGAATGAGGACAAGTTAAAAATAAGGAAACAACTGGAATAATGCTTATAGGAAAAAGAAAATAAGAAAAAACAAATAAAAGGAGAAACGGTGAAGAACAAAAACATAAAAATACAAAGAAGCAAAAGAAAGGAAACTTAAAGCAAAGACCAAAAAAATAACGAACAATTACAAAGAGACAACAAATAAAAACATAGGAGTACAAGAAAAAACATCACAATGAAACTCAAGGAAATTAGATGTAAGGAACCAAATGATAAAGAACACCTACATTGAAACACAAAATAAAGACATAAAAGCACAAGAAAAAATACAAAGCAAAACAAAGAAGGGGAAATAAGATCTTAAAACAAAAAACCAAGGAATCAGAAAAATAATCAACCCAAAGAGAAGAGACCAAATAATTAAGTAAAAGCAAGGAATTAAAACAAAAATTAACCCAACAATAAAAAGAAGCATGAGGGAAAAGAATGAAAAGTGAAACAAGGAAACAAAGAAATAAAATGAGGGTAGAGGAAAGAGAAACCAAAAAGCATCAAGGAAATTAGGAGTGAAGGGAAGGTAACAAAACAAAAGGAGTTAAACAACATAATAATTAAGAAGAAGGCCAACTATAAGATCAAATCAAGATAAAAAATAAATTTAAATTAAAATAAGTCAAAGACAATAATAAAGAAACAAGAAAAGGAATGAACCATTTGAAGAAGAGCCAAGGAAAACAAAACAATAACACTTAAAAACACCTAGAGAAAAGGATTAAAAAAGATGAGAATAAAGAATGGGAGATGAAAAGCATGCAAATGAAGAAGAAGAGCAGAGGGAGAAAAGGGGAAAAAGAAGGGAGAGGAAGGAGAAAGCGAAAGGGGACATGCACGGAGAATGTGAGCTTCAAGGAAAACCGAAGAAGAACCCAAGGGGGAAGAGAGAGGGAGGGGGAGATAACCTAGAGGTTATTTAGGAGTGGTTTCCAAGAGAAACTTAAAGACCAACCCCCATCATGATTAAGGTTGTAGGGATGATTATGGATTTCAATGGCCTCTTTAAGTTTCCTCTTAAAGAAATTGTCTTCTTTGAACAAAATAGAGGTGTTTTCTAAGGCAATGTGATGTTTTGTCTTAGAGGAGTGTTCAACGAGAGTAGATTTTGAGATCCGGTCATGCCTTATGTTAGCACAATGCTCCTTTATTCTTGTGTTGATGGAACGACTTGTTTCCCCTATATAAGGTACGCCACAAGAACATAACACTTTATAGACACCGGATGAGGAATTGATCTTGGGGGTCTTTGGGGGAGGGGATGCGACTTTTTACCATGAAGAAGGGTTTGAAAGTGCAATGGATGCCCTTTTTGAGGAGGATCTTGCCAATTTTGTTGGAGATACACTCTACATAGGGGAGGGTGGCTAGAGGGAGGGAAGGAGAGCAAGAGGTACCAGGATTGAGGGTGAGTCTAGCTTTTGCTAGTTTGAAAGCTCGATTGATGTGCTTCTTTTTGTAACCATTTAATGAAAAGACTTGGGTGAGGTGAGCTAGTTCTTGATCAATATGCTCAGTATCACAGATTGCAAAATCTCTATGGGCTAGGGTTCTGAGGACACCCGCTTTTTGGCTTGGGTGATGATGGGAGGAAGAGTGAAGGTAAAGGTCAGTATGGGTTGATTTACGAAAGATGGAGCGAGCTAAAGAACCATCAACTTTTTTGATGAGAAGAATGTCCAAGAAAGGGAGTTGATTGTCAGATTCAATTTCCTTGGTGAAAGAGATGCAAGGAGAAATGTTGTTTAAGTGCAAATGGAATTCTTCTAGCTTCTCTCGACCGTGAGACCAACATATATTGGTGTCATCGACATACTGTTTCCACCACTTGGGTTTGAGGGGGAACGAATGGAGGGCGATATCTTCAAAGTGTTCCATATAAAGGTTGGCCACAATGGGAGAGAGAGGAGAGCCCATAGCCAAACCATCCACTTGTTCATAAATTACACCTTGGAAAGAGAAAAAAGTGGATCGAAGACATAACTCAACTAAGGAAGCTATTTCACAGCTAACCTTTTGTTTAATTAGCTCATCTGAGTCATGCAAGGGAACTTTAGTGAAGAGGGAGACAACATCAACGCTGACAAGAATGCCATTTTCATCTAGTTTCTTGTCTTTGATGAAGTCCACAAAATGGGAGTTCTTAACGAAGGAGCTTGATTTTCCAACAAGGGGGGAAATGAGTTTAGCAAGATGGGATGCCAATCTGTAGGTAGGAGAATTGATTGTATCAACTATGGGTCGCAAAGGGACACCTACTTTATGGATTTTGGGTACTCCATAGATACGAGGGGTAACCTCTTTGGAGGGGTAGAGCTATTTTTTGGTAGTATCATCGAAGGATGATCCTGCAATGGAAAATTTGACCTTTTTCATTAATTTGGACGTGGGATTAGAATCAAGGATTTGGTAACTATTGGAATCCGATAAAAGGGTGTACATCTTCGATAGGTAATCTTGCTTGTTCATGATCACAATAGCATTGCCTTTGTCCGCCCTACAAATGAGAAGGTCAGAATTTCTCATTAGAATTTGAAAGGCAAGCAACTCAGATCTAGGAAAATTACGCTTGGGGGGTTTGGCGTGACGAAGGGCCACCGCGCAATCTTGACGAATCTCTTCGGAAACCCCCTGAGGGAGGGATTGGATAGCCTTTTCAATTTCAATAAGAAAATCAATGAAGGGAATACGGTGCGGAGAGATGGCAAAGCCTAAGCCTCTTTTTAAAAAATTGAGAGCGAGGGGACATAACTGGGTGTTAGAAAGGTTAACGACCAACTTGCTTTCCCAGTCACGCACGATCTGGAGGTTGTTAAAATTTTGCTCGGATCCATAGGTTGAGATCAAGGGGGCACTTGGATGCACAGAAGGAGGGAGGATGCAGGGGAGGTTGGATGAAAGGATGACGGAAGGGGTTTGACCAGAACACGGGATGGGCGAGACATGAGATGGTGAGGAGTGGCGTGCTAACAAGGGAGTAGAGGACACGAAAGAATTGTCAAACACGCTAGAGACAAGCGAATGCACATGATTGGAACAAGAGGGTGGCATGGCTGCTCGAGGACTGACGGGAGGGAGGTTGGAGGGGCCGCCAACAATCAATGAAGGGAGCGAGGTTGACAACATACCTAGAGACATAGATTGATGACCGTTGGGACCACGACATTGGCTGGAGATTGGGAAAAGGCCCGAAGATGGAGAAAACCTAAGCGTAGGAGAATGATGACCGTTGGGACCACGAGCTGGGTTGGAGGTTGAGGAACCGTCTGGAGAAGCATGATGAGGACCCTTCCCATCATGTCGTTGGTTGGAGCTCGTGAGAAGGGAAAAGGACAAAGAAGAACCATAAGTTGGATCGCTGTGACCATGAACCGAGTAGGAGATGTTGGAATAGTCAGCAGAAAAAACCAAGCCTGAAGAGATTTGATCACCTATCCCTACCACCTTTGTTTCATTGTTGAAGATAGCAGGAGACGAATGACACAGAGGGAAATATTAAGGACAATGGGAGGAGGAATGGATGACATGAGGTGAGAGCAAGGGAGATGTTAGAGAGATAGGCCGAGATGAAGGGCACGCCGTAAGAGACAACGGGGAAGATGAAGCAATAAGCAGAGAGTCAAGATGAGTCATGGAAGAAGGGGCAAAAGCCTCAAAGGAAGAAGACATGATCATATGAGTGGAAGGGAGAGCGTTGGTGTGGAGAGGAGTGGCGGGATGATCAGGAGATCCCAAAGAATGCCCAGCTGATTCACAACGAGTTCGGTTAAGCAGAGAGAAGAATTTCTTTTTTTGCATGAGTTCACACTTTACTTTGATACCTGAGGCTCTAGCTACCGAAGTTGTGTCAAGACAATTCCACAGATCAGGCTGAAGAGAGTTGGCCAATTCCAAGTCAAGCGGAAAGAGTTCACAATTTCAAGTTGTTATAAACATTATTCCCTATAAGCATCATTATCTATAAGCCCACTAAAAGAAACTCACAAAGAATGAATTTCTAACTCTAGAGGCATTATCACATCAACTCCATAAACAAGATTACAGGGTATGTTTCTATAGATGTGTGAATACTTGTACAATAAGCCCATAATACATAAGAGAGTTGAGTGTTCCAATCTTTGTTATGCTTACTAATTATTTTTGTAAGATTTGCTCAATTATTTTGTTTGTTGCTTCTACTTGACCATTATATTGCAGATAATATGGTGTAGAAAAATGATGTTGAATGTGAAGTGTTTCCAAAAATTTCTTATCTTCCTTGTTCTTAAATGGTGTTCCATTATCCGAAACTAAGGTTGAAGGAATACCGAATCGAGCAATAACATTTTCTAAAATAAAATGACATATTACACCAGCAATCATGGAACGAAGAGGAATTTCCTCTACCCACTTCATGAAATAATCCATAGTGGTGATTATAAATGTATGTCTTGAGGATGAGGGAGGTGATATATTTCCAATTAGATCTAAAATCCAAGCCAAAAATGGCCAAATAACAACTTTAGCATGAAGTTAAGATGTAGGAGCGTAAATCAAATTGTTATGTTCTTGACTCTTGTGACACCTATTAACATAATAAAAAATATCTTGTTCCATGTTTTTCCAATAATAGTTGATACAAATTAACCTTTGAACTAAAGATCATCCTCTAAAATACCCCCTGCAAGAACCCGCATGAGCTTCCTCAAGGGCTATAGGAATTTCAGTTTTTCTTAAACATCTAGGGAGAAGGCCATTGAAGGATCATATATACAACACATTGGCTAGGATTATATAAAAGGCTGCTAGATTTTGTATGTAAGCCCTAGTGTTCTTAGTGGTTGGTTCAAGAAAGATGCCATCCTTTAAATAATTAAATATTGACATGTACCACTCATTGGAAACTTCAATGTTAGCAACCACAGTTCCTTTTATATTTTCATGTATTGATGGTTCTATGAGAGTGAAAATAATAGATGTGAAATCTGAGGAAGTATCATCGAGAGATACACGGGAAGCAACACTTGCCATTGCATCTGCATGTCGATTATCCTTTCATAGAACATTGTCAATTGTGTATGACGTAGCTTACATAGAACATTGAAAATGTGTATTAAGTATATAACACATCAAGATCATGTCAAAATCATTCATAAAATATTTGAAAAAATTCGTAAGTACAACATGAGATTGATCTGAAGAAATCTGTCTTTGGTATTTAATTTTACGATAATACAAGCTAAAGGAGTGCCATTAATTCTATGATAAAAGTTTTTATGATCCACTTTTAGCATTAATCATACAAGCTACATAGAACATTGCCATTAATCATGAGATGAAAGGAGTGCCTTACAACTTTCCACTATCCACACCAAAGACACATTTCTTTAGATCAATTTCATGTTGTACTTACAAATTCTTTCAAACATTTTACGAATGATTTTGACACGATCTTGATGTGTTATAGACTTAGCCAAAATATCATCAACATAATCTTTCAAGATGTGTGTATGAAATCATGAAATATTAATGTCATAGCTCTATGATATGTGGCTCCAATATCATTCAATCCAAAAGGCATGACCACCCAAATAGATGTTCCTCAAGGTGTAGTGAAAGATGTTTTATATTGATCTTGGGGATTAATGAAAATTTGATTGCATCTTGAAAAACCATCCATAAATGATAGCAAATCATGTCACATAGTTGAATCCACTATCATGTCAATATTAGGTAGGGAAAATCATCCTTTAAAGATGCTTTATTAAGATCATGAAAATTCGTACACATCATAATAGGATTACTAGGTTTTTCCACTGCCATGATGTTAGATATCCAAGGTGAATAATCAATAGGGTGGATGAAACCGGCTTGTAGGAGCTTCTCAATCTAAGCTTTGACTAACGGAGCTATCTTAGGATTCATCTTATGCAACTTTTGTCTTAGTAGTTTAGCATCTTCTTCAAGAAACAATAATATGTGTGACTATCTTGGGGTCAATACCTGACATATCCAAATAAGTCCAAGAAAATATTTCAAGAAAGTCATGTAATAAAGTTGAGTGATCTTTGTATTCATCATCATCAAGACAGTTTCTAATTTGAATCACTTTCCCTTCATTAGATGGGTCCATTAGGATATCTAGGGTATCTGCCACAAGTAATACATTGCGGTTTGGAACATCAAGAATTGTTTTGGATTCATCTTGTTCAGCACCACATAGTTCCAAGTTTATTTCTCATAGTATGCCTTAGCATTCAAACAATAGGAAATCTGTTGATTATCATGAGTAGGTAAAGTATCATTCATACCCAAAAATTCTCCTAGGGACTCATCATTTTGAAACATATCCAATGACATATCTTCACTTGTAGTGTTTATCCGTTCAGGATGCACCAAAGTTAAAGTTATCTTAGGAGAATGTTGTGTGATAACATTGATATTAAGTGAAGGTCTCTTTGATGCTTTTGTTTCTTTTGAAGGGAAATAGCCAAGAAATCTCACTATTTTTTGTGTATTAAGCTCTATAGGAACACAAATGCCTTTTTCTTTCACTCCACATCATTTTCCATTGTCAAATTGTTTCAAGAGTTGGTACCCTCTTCCATAAATTTTTTCCATTTCTTTCAGGGAAGGTGGTTTTTCATAGTCAATTTCATCATAGGTAGATGTGTAATCTGTGTTCTCCTCACTACTATAAGTTGTGAACTCTTGTGTTTTGGATGTTTCAATATCAGATTATGTTGATACCACCACAACTTCTTTCTCTTTTTTCTTCATGTTTTTTGTAATCTTGTACATTCTCCCATGAATGTAGGTGTGAAATCTAATGATCCCCAATCATCCTCTAAGAACTTTGTCACTGATGAAAGACACTCTTCTTTATCTTTAGGTTGTAAAGGTTCTACTTTTTTTTTCTAATGTCAATGTTCTCAAAGGGTTTTACACCCCTTTGTCAGTTTGTAAGCAATTTTTCAGATTTCATATCAACTTTTATCATGTAAACCTTATTGTTTTAAGTGTATTTCTTTAAGTGATGAAGTGTTGAAGGAACTCCTTTCATCTCATGAATCCATGGCCTACCCAAGAGAATATTATATGAAATATCATGAGGCATGACATGGATAGGAATTTACAACACAACCTTACCCTTTTTGATAGGTAATGTTATGACACCAAGCAGTTATTTACCCGTATTATCAAAACCACAAATGGACAAATTATTTGATTGAATTTTAGTCTTATCCACTCTAATTCTCACACTAAAAATATTTAGTCTTGAATCATTATCAATAAGGGTACACCTTATCCCAACCCTATTAATTATAGCCACTATAATCATAGCATCATTTTATTTTTATGTTTCCAAAGGAGGTAATTCACTTTGATGAAAGACAATGTCCACATTGATTGAATTCATACCCTCAATTAAAGCTACTACATCGGTTGGTTACACACTAAGGGGGACCACCACTTTTTGCAAAGCACTTTGGAACATTCCATGATAAGTTGATGATGTTTGAATTAGATCTCACAATCTTAATGACTGAGGATATGACCTTTATGATAGTTTTATAAGACAATATACTAAGAAATTATGATAAAAAGGACAACAAATCTTTTCCAAGAATGCATCTCAAAGGTTGTAAATGTTGAAGAGATACAATCATGATAAGGGTAGAGTAGGACAACATAAGCAAACCTTTGAAAAGACTAGTTATCTTTAAGTAGCTTAAAAAAACAAACACATCTATAGTCATGCAAGGAGTTTCACAAGATGATTACTAGTTAAGTGACCTATTCATGCTTAGTTTTCAAGCACTTAGAGGTAGTTTAGGCCTATTTTAGTAGCTCGTATGGTTACAACTGGAATTAGAAGGAGTTTGGGCCTAAAATCATGCAATAAGAGGTAGTTTGGAGTCCTAAAATAAAGGCTTTTTTGCCTTGTACGCCCAAAAACTAAAAGTTTCATGCAAATTGATTGACAACATCAATTATAATAAGCCAATAGTTCAAGTCATCTCCTCTTCACCAAAGGTTGCATTCACATCCAATTCATCAAATCATGCAAGCTTCACATCTTCTACAAGGTTAACTAAAGAGGTCTTTTATAAGACCAAGCATTCAACTCTTTTTAGAGAAGTTCTTTCATTCCTCTTTCTGCCTTATGCAAAAGAGAAGGATTGCAACTCATCTTGAGATTTATAGAACAATAATTTTATGTAATTTCAATTAGTATTTTCAGATTTGTATAAAAAAAAGCAACATATTTTCCTTCTCCAAATTCTTTTGATCTAATTATTGTGATTATGAATACAAAATCCTTGAATTATGTCTCATTACGAAACATTTTATACTAGAATAAGTAAGAATCATGCAGGTCATAGGATGTGTTATTGCTTTCAATGGTTGTAGTTGTGAAAATTCTATTTTTCCTTTAAGAACTTGAAGAACAACCTTTTTATGAAACACTATTGTGTGAACTTGTGAAAGCTGAGTTGTGCATAGGGTAAAGCTATTTTTTTGAGAGAAATTGTAAGTTGAAACAAGTATAAGTATTATATTTTTGGTGTATCACCTCCTAGGATCAATAATCTTTAAGTTTCAATTATTCTATCCCTTTTCTCGATCAAAGCAGTAGATATAGGAAGTTCACCAAGGGAACCAACCCACTCTAGAGGTTTATCTTCACCATAGGCAACCCACAACTTGAAGATGATCCCATGTTTCATAGGACAAAGTTTAAAATGCCCCAAAACCCCTATTTTCATATAAAATACTTGATATTTGGGTGAAAAAATTTAGGCCAAAATTTTGAGGGTTTGATAAAAGTCGCAGGGAAAATTGACCATATAGTGTATGGATCTATATGGAGTGTATGACTGTACCATTCACAAGCATCCTTTGGTGCATGGTCAGGAAAATATTCTATGAATCAACATAAAAAAGGCATATTCTCTATGGTCTACGTTGACAATACTTTGACTTGCATCATACCTCTATCATTGTCACATCAAACAATACATTAGGCAATATGAATTGTTTTTTTTTTTTTTTTTTAATTATTTTAAAATCATGGTTTGAAATTTTAAT
Organism: Sequoia sempervirens; assembly: GCA_007258455.2. NCBI lineage: Eukaryota > Viridiplantae > Streptophyta > Pinopsida > Cupressales > Cupressaceae > Sequoia > Sequoia sempervirens. The sequence goes on along the minus strand of VDFB02047230.1, from coordinate 194,732,962 downwards.
TTTAGTAGATTATAGTTTTTTCAGTGCTTAGTTTCCCATAAAGCCCATAGCCCGCATGGGTGAGGGGAGCAAGAAAAAGTGCCACCTCGTCACCAAGGCCACTGTTAGGCTGACAACACTTAAAAACCTTTTTTTTATTTTTTTAAACCACCTATCATATGGAGTGACTAGGTGCCTGATTTTTTTCTCCTAAGCCCTAGAAGGATATTTTTTCTCAAAATGCCATAACTTTCCACCAGGGTGCCAAAATTTTACAAATGAGATATTGACAAAAAGTTGATTCCAAGCACTTCATAGTGGTGCAATCCATTTTTTCAAAATTTTCCTCAAGTGAATTTTATTGTTGGTTGAAATCCAATTTTCCTTTTTGGACCTTAGAGCTCAATATTTTTTTGTCAAATTATCCAATTTTCATGATTTTTGTGGCATTGGAAAGGTATTGAGGAGCTCTATAGTTCTATCCATGCAATTTTCCAGATTCAAACCCATGTATCTTTTATTCAGGTTTGTGTAAATTTGAATTATGGTTGATTACTTGGACATACTAACACATAGAGAAGATTTTTCCTCTTGGGAAGGCTTCATTTCCAGTGTAGATCATATTGGGAAAGTGTACTTACAATTTGAGGATCTCATTCTGAGTTATTGTTATAATTTTCCATCCTTGATCCATCTTGGCATTGTAAAATCTAGATCACAATTCTGACATTATAATCACACTATATATTATGTGCCAAATCATATTACTAGGGGATTCTTTATTGAGTGATTAGGTGGGGGGGGCTTTTGGTGCATTGTTTTGTTCTATTTTTCTTGTGCTATTTTTTTGATGGATCATTCTAATGTTTCTTTGATAACATCATATGAATATTCAACTTGATATCAACATGCATGGAGCGTTCTAATGAATCAAGGCCACTCTCTATATGTTGAAAATAAGGTACCCAAACCTATAGATGTTGATAAAAAGATAAAATGGATGATTGAACATACTAAAGCTCTTGGATGCCTTTGTAGACTAGTTTCTCAAGATTTATTCTTTCAAATTAAATCATGTAAGAATTCTCACGAGGCTTGCGAAAAAATGAAAACTTTGTATGGTACTACAAATGAAGTAAGAGGCTATCAAATTGATAATGAACTAATGATCCTTGATTTTAAGAACTTTGACAACAACCAAGACTACATCACTAAGGTTGATGATCTAAGGGAGAAATATAAAGCATGTCGAATTGATAAAATGGAAATTCAATTGGTCTATAATACATTGAACAAACTTGGCCTTGATTATGTTACTTTTGTTTCTAGTTTTCATACACATAGATTGACTATGGGACTTGCATATACTTGTAGGGAAAATGTGAGTCAACCTTGCAATTATATATGGTTTATTGTTGATATGATGTATATATATTTATATATATATATCCTAGTTACACCGATAGGTGTATACAATGGTATAAGGGGGGGGGAGAGTGGGATGCATGTAAACAATTTTTTGTTATTTTTTTAGAAAACTACTAAAATGGATGGCATACATTAGATAAATGATACATTGTAAATCTAGACCATTAAATATTAGGTTTTAGATCTAATGGTAGATATTTTGTTGGTCTATCTTGCCCTAGAATGTAACCCTATTTTATGAGGGTGATGTATTGTGGTTGTGGTACAAAGAGAGATTGTGATGTATTTTGAGACTCTAATAGTAGTCATGTTGTCTCTTGATCTCTGAGTGGTGCTACTCCTGTGAGAAGCTTGCTTTGCAAGTATATTGTAATCTTTGTGATTTACTGAATAATATATTAGGCGGCTTTTGGAGTGTGGGGTTTTTCTCCTGAAAGGGTTTTCCCCACGTAAATCATTGTGTCATGGTATGCATGATATTTGTGTTTATTTATGTTTAAGTTTCTATAATTGTTAAATATCTATAATTTTTTTGCATTATTCTCCTCTCAAGATTAGTGTAGGAAGTTGTTCCGCTACCTTAGCTTCCTTACAAGTGGTACCAGATCTTGATCACCTTTGGCTTCAGTTATGGATTGTTGGGTTTTTTTAACTAATCCAAATTTGAGTGGGAGCCTGTGCAGAAGATACTTTGTGATCTTGTTGCAGGAATTTTTTAGATGGAAAGTTCATCAAGGAGAATAGAGGTGGAGAAATTTTCTAGAAATAATTTTGAAATTTGGAAGCTAAAGATGGAGGATCTATTGATAGATTGAGATCTGTGGGATGTTGTTGGCGAGAATGTTTCAAGCCCTATAGATCCTACTCTGGTTGCTCAATATGATGTTATGGACTGTAAAGCCAAGAGTCTAATCAAATTATGTTTGGCAGACTCTATTTTAATTAATTTCCATGAGGAGACCTCTGCACAAAAATTATGGAAGAAGCTTGATGAGATTTATCAGGCCAAATCTTTAGTGAACAAGATTTTATTGAGGAAGAAATTGTATTCCTTGAGAATGGAATAGGGTGGAAGAATCACAGACCACCTGGAAGCATTCAATATGTTGGTGGCTCAATTGGAATTAGTTGGTGTCAAAATGGATGAGGAGGAGAAATTTCAGATCTTGCTTTGTTCTTTGTCTAATTCGTGGGATTCTCTTATTATGGCTATTGGGAGTACTTTTGTAATTTTGAAGACTAAAGATGTGGTGGGTTCTTTAATTTCTGAAGAGATGAGGAGGAAGGTATCCATCATTGCCAAGGAGGCCCTAAATGTTCATTGAAGACCTAAGGAAAAAGGCAAGAAGAATGAGAAGCATGACAAATCCAAGTCCAAATGGAGATCTAAATCTCCTGGAAAGTCCAAAGTTATTTGTTGGAACTATGGTAAGCCTGGACATGTTCGTAAGGAATGCAAAGAAGAAAAGAAGAAGAAAAAGAAGAAGAAAAAGAAAAAAATTGATTCTAATTCAGAGTTTGAGAAGGAATATGGTGATGCATTCACTGTAACTTTTGCAACTTGTACAGGTAATGACACATGGTTAATTGACTTAGGTGCATCTTTCCATATGACCTTTAATAAAGATTGGTTTTATGAATATGGAGAATTTGATGGAAGTAAGGTGTACTTGGGTGATGATTCTCATTTAGACATTGTTTCCTGTGGTAAAGTTAAAATCAGATTTCCTAATGGTAGAATAAAAAGGATTAATGGTGTGCTGCATATCCCTGGATTAGCACAATTTTTTTTATTTGTGAGCAAACTAATAGATGCAGGTGTGTAGGTAGTATTTTTTGATGCAGGATGCAAGATGGTTAGAGGCATTATGGTAATTGCTAGAGGTGTCAGATATGGCACATTGTATATGCTTGATGCATGCACTATTGAGTGCAATAATACTACTGTGAAAAGCAAGTCTGTGGAAGAATTGAGGGTTTCACCTTCAATAGATGATCATGGCTTTTGGGTACCCAAGGGTGCTCTTTCTTCTAAGACAAAGTTACCTACAAAGAAAACTATGTTATGACACCAGAGACTTGGCCACATTGGAGAAAAGGGTCTAAGGACCTTGAAAAATAAAAACCTTGTTGAAGGTTTTTCTAATTGTAATCTTGAATTCAATTTATGTGAGCATTGCATTTATGGAAAATAAATCTGCATTTAGTTTTACTCAAGTTCTCATAAATCTTGTGGTGTATTGGATCTTATTCATTCTGATGTGTTTGGTCCTGTAGATTTTCCTTCGATTGGTAAATCCACATATTATGTTTCATTTATTGTTGATTATAGTAGAAGGACATGGGTATATTTTCTAAAGAATAAATCTAAAGTTTTAAGTTGATTTAAAGAATTGAAAGTAATGGTTGAGTTGCAAAGTGGAAATAAAATAAAATGTTTGAGAACTTGATAGTGGCGGTGAATTTTTCTCTAATGATTTTGATAGATTATGTAAATATTGCGGTATTTATAGACAAAATACAACTCCATATTCTCCACAACAAAATGGAGTTGTAGAAAGAATGAACAAGAAACTAATGGAGAGGGCTAGGAGTATGTTGAGTGGTGCTAGCCTAGAACAAAGGTTTTGGGATGAAGCTATTGCCACTGCCTGTTACCTAATTAACAAGTCTCCTATATCAACTCTTTTTGATAAGAGGCCTATAGAGGCATGGCTGGGTCCCAATATTTCATTAAGACATCTTAGTGTTTTTGGTTGCGAGGCATATGCACATGTGCCAAAGGAGATGGAGAAAAAGATTGTGAAATGTATCTTCATCAGATAAAGTTATGGTGTGAAAGGATACAAGCTTTGGGATCCCATTGCACAAAAGGTAATATATAGTAGAAGTGTTATTTTTAGAGAAACTAAGCCTTCTTCTGTTACATTGCAGCCATAACAAAGTAAATAGGAATATGTGATTCAATTTCCTTCTACACTTGAGAAAGTTTAATCGAGGCCCAAGGATAGACAAGAAGTTGAAGAGAGCTCATCTAACTCTGGATCTTCAGAAGAGGAGGAAGAACCTCCAACTCAACTTGTTTGTAGATCTACAAGGAATAGACAACCACCTAAAAGGTATATACCTGATGATTGGAGATGTATTTTTTCTTTGAATACTAACTTAGATGAACCCAAATATGTAGAAGAGGCATTAGATATGAATGCTGTAAAATGCTAGAAGATTACTATGGATGAAGAAGTGGAATATTTGAAAAATAATGATACATGGGATCTTATACCATTTCCTGAAGGACCAAAACTTGTTAGTTGCAAATGGGTGTTCAAGAAAAATATTGGTTTAGATGGAGGTATTGAGAAGTACAAAGCAAGGTTGGTTGTGAAAGGTTACTCTCAAGTCGAGGGTGTTGATTATGGTGAGATATTATCTCCTATTGCTAAAATGAAATCCATTAGATTTCTGCTTTCTATTGTTGTTGCTTATGATTTAGAGGTTGAGCAAATGGATGTGAAAACTACTTTCCTTCATGGTGACTTGGAGGAGGATATTTATATGACACTGTTAGAGTAGTATGTGGTGAAAGGTAAAAGTAAGTTGGTTTGCAAATGGAAGAAATATTTGTATGGATTAAAATAGAGTCCTAGGATGTGGTACCAAAAATTTGACACATATGTGTTGAGTTTGGGATTTGAGCATTCTAAATCAGATCATTGTGTTTATTATAAAACTGACGGTGATCATTTCCTATTTTTTGCATTATATGTTGATGAAATGTTATTTATTGGGAAAGGAAAGGTATGATTTCAGAACTGAAATATCAACTTGCTGCTAAGTTTGAAATGAAAGATCTTAGTGCAACTAGGCACATTCTTGGGATGGAAATTAAAAGAGATAGAGTGAACAAAAAGCTATGGCTTGGCCAAAGTAAGTATGTTAAATCAATTTTACAGAGATTTAACATGCAAGATTATAGACTATTGTGTGTTCCCTTTTTTGTTAGAACAAAGTTATCTATTTGAGATTGTTCAACATCTCCATCAGAGATGGAAGACATGAGAAAAGTGCCTTACTAGAGTGCAGTTGGAAGTTTGATGTATGCAATGGTTTTTACTAGACTAGACATTGCCCAAGTAGTCAGAGTTCTTTCCAGATATATGTCTAATCCTGGTAGAGTTCATTGGGATGCTGTTAAAAGAGACTTCATATATTTATAGTAATGTGATTGAAGATGATATTTCCCTTGATATTCATGGCTATGTGGATTCAGACTGGGTAGGTGATATTGATAGCAGAAGATCCACCAATGCTTATGTGTTTATATTATTCAATGGTGCAATGGATGAGTAAGCAATAGGTTGTGGTTGCTTTGTCCACTACTAAAGTAGAGTATATGGAAGCTATTCATGCTTGAAAAGAAGCCATTTGTCTTAAGAGACTGTGTTTAGATTTTGGAATAAAACAAGGTGTAGTGATAATTTATTGTGAGAATTAGAGTACAATATGTCTAGCCAAGTGTTGGCCTCCTCTAATGTTCAATAACTAAGCCTCTAAAGCTGTAACTTAGAGATTATATATTTGCACTAAGTAGTTATCTTACTCATCATGAAGGTTCATTTCATTTTCAACCCAAGGACATGAACTTGAAATGGGTTAGCACTGTATGTGCACTAGGACTCAACTGTAGTCATCCTTAAACTAGAAAAGAAACAATACTGAAAATAAAATGCTAGAAATAAATTAACATAAGCACTAAGCATGAATCAACAACTACACTGAGCATCAACAAATGAACTAGAATGGATGATAGAAATAGAAATCTCAGCAAATAGACATGAAGTTACTCTGTCTGCCTTGGCTGTAGGAATAGTCACAGAACAAAGTTCTCATGGCTACAGGAATAGACAACTGTTCAGGCCAGAACTAGTTATTGAACAAAAAAATAACTATTAAACTAAATGGATGGAATTCTCACCAAGTGGGCCCCATCAAACAAGTCTTCCTTAAGCTAACTCTGATGTAGCAAATTAGAATATCATTTTATTCATTGAAAACATGATTACATCATATCAACAATATAACTATATTACTTGAAACTAAAAATGCAAGTACAATCTCAGAACATCCAACCTTATGAAAAGGGGCATTTGACCATTATTTATAGAGGGAAAAGCTTCTAATTAACCCTAACTAACTAGGTAGTCAAATCCAACAAAATAGGAGGATGCCATTTATTGAAAGCATAGAAAAGAGAGGGAGGAAGTTATACATGCACCAGATTTAGTCAAAGAAGACTTGCCTCAACGAGGATCCAACGCAACAACACTTTCTAGATTTTCTCAACTAACATACATGATCATTTAAGGGTAAGTTACAACTTCCACATGAGCTAGGAGTTTCCCTCCATTAGAAGTTTCCCTCCATTGAGAGTTTCCCTCCATTGACCTCTTAATGACCATCTTTTTGACTTCCTTAGCAACTTGTTGTGCAAATGTTCGCACACACTCCCCGCTGTAAGCAGGGTCCCTCCTTCTCTTCAGTTTTGGTGTTCTGACCCTTTCTTTTTGAGGTTTTGTCTTACTTGGGTATGTGTTTAAATGTTTATTTTGAATGCCCAAGTGTTCCCCCAGGTTGTTTATTGAAAATATTAAGTTTTGATTGAATTTCGGGCTTTTGTCCTGATTCAGGATTTTCCACCCTGATCGGATTTTCTCGGGTCCTTCTTGGATTCTGGTTGAACCTTGTTGCTTGGGACTTTTGGGTCTTCGTAGATTTCCGCGTGGTCTGGATTTTCTCAGACTCCACCCTGTCGTCGACTCCTCAGGTTTCATGACTGTCTTATCGAGTGCATTAATGGCTTCGTACGCACTTTGAAGGCTAGATCCTACTTGATTTCTAAGATCTTTTGCGCCATTATGTTCATTATTTGCCATCATTTGAGCTAAGAAGTGCTTTCCTACGATTGATTGACTTCGTTTGGAGACATTTGGGCTTGAATTTATTGATTTGGTGGCTATTTCTTGTGCGTTTTTTCCTGTGTTCATTGCAGACACCATTGGATTTCACGTTTGATACTTCCAAGATCAGTTCCCACTTTTTAATGGTGTGTCTAATTGCCCTATTTTGAATTGAATTATGAATGGCACATTGGTTTTGCGAGGGCTTATGGGATTTGAATTCCTGTTTAGTTGTTTATTTCACACTAGGGTTGTTCCGTATTGCATCCTTTGTCATCTCCTAGGCAAGTTTTGAGTTCATGTGTCTATCTACATTTTAATGAGTCTTGCCTGAGAGTAATCAATAAACCCTAGTGGTGACTCAACAGTGAAACAATTAAATCCCAAGCTTGCCTGTGTGTTAATGGCAGATGGTGAGGTTTGAAACCTAGGACAGGGCCATGTCTGGTTATTTCATCTTAAAGCGGGTTTGTAATACAAAGAAAATTCATGAAAGGGCCCATCCATGACTTGCCTTAGGTTAAACTTGTCGAAATCCATAGTTGGTTTAGTGTCTGGGTGAAATCGTGCCTTAGCATCACAGTCTGGGATGATCCGTCCCTTCTGAAGTCTCTTCGCTGTGACCTTTCATTTTGGGCGAGACCTTATGTCGATCACCCCGTGTTCCACCGAGGGGCCTTATTAAGTTAATGACTTATCGTTGTGACATTCATCCTTTGGCAGACCTTTCGCCGAACACTTTTACTTTCATCGAGCTGTGTTCTTTCCGATCACCGTAACCCTTCGAGTTCGGGGATATGTCCCTCTGATCACCCTACATTTCATGGAAAGGGCCTTCTTAGGTTTATATTTAATCACTAGGACCCTGCAATTCTTTCACTGGAAGTCTCTCGGTCAGGGTGACTTCATAGTGTCACCAAGATGTCATAGCGGGTCCCTAAAGTCTTGACGATCTTCCGCTCTATCGCTGTGACTTTCGCTTTCGGTGAGACCTTTTACCGAGCATGTTCACTTTCGCCGAAGTCTTTCTGTCGGGGAGACATCCATCTTTCGCTAAGACTTCTCCATGAGATCCCTATTCCTATCGAGACCTTCACTTTCAGCGAGACTCCTGTCTGTCACCAAGACCTTTCGGTGACCCCTTCCTTTCTCATTGAGCTTGGATCTTCCTTCGCTAAGGCTGTAGTGTGTCGGCCGGACATTATACCGATGAGATTCCTTTGTCGGTGAAGCTTTGTGTAGTCATTGGGACCTCCAGCCGAACTTAGAACTTATACCGATATTCACCCAATTTGCTGTGACTCCCCTTTGTTGCCAAGACCTTACCCCGACTACCCGCTGGTCACATCGAGATGTTTGATACACCATCGCTTTTGGCAAGACTCTGTGACTTCGTTGGGACATCATATAGATAAAATTGAGTCTTTCTGGAGTGATTGTTTAAACCCACTAGTCAGTGAGACATGTAGAATTCGCCAAGACCCTACCCCGACTGTCCTTTGATCATATCGATGGTATTTGCTATGTCTCTTTTCGCTAGGATGTTTCACCGAAACCCCTAGGTCTTAGTGAAGCCTGTCCTAGTGATTTCCTTCGGCGAGACTCCTGAATGTCGCCAAGACTTCTCTGCAAGATCTTAACTCATGTTGAAATCCTTCATTCCAGGAATTCCCAATGGTCCACAATTGTGCCTGAACCGTAGATGTCTGCCAGGTCCAGATTTCTCCGAAATCCGTTGTCTCCCAGATCTTTCGAAGCTTCTTCTTTGGCCCGTTCTTTGCGGAAATCCATCCCTCACGGATTTTCCCGAAACTTGATGAAACGTAAAGGAACATGAAATAATTGAATCTGTTTATAATTTGTGATGCATTTGATGATTATTTCATGTTATATTTGAATCTCTCAGGTGATTTATTGATTAAAAATGATCAAGTTTAATGATTAAGTAGGTGTCTCCTAACTTTTTCGTTGGAATTTGATCGGTCTGAAATTTCTCGAATTCCTCTCTAGCTCAAATTCTGCAGATGGTCTTGAAACCTAAAACTTGCTGTGATCATTTTATATGAATTTTAATGACACCTTGACTATGAGAGATGCTTGCTAATGGTGTTTTGAAGAATTAGCCTTGATTTCTTGTGATTTTTACTATGTTTTCATGTTGAATGCAGGCTGAGTCAAGCAAGGTAGCGGCTGGTTCCTTATTGTCTGATGCAGAGAGGATCAAGCTGGACATTAAGAGCAAGGTTCCTGAAAGCAAGATCACTTTTGTCTGGTCATAAGTCACTGATACCAATGTTGGCCTCTAGGACTATGAGGAGTTTAAAGAAAGGATGGCGGCTGAGGATCTTCCTTTGGTGGCCAAGAGAATGAAAGAATCGAGCTTATCCCACGTAGCCAGTTTCCCTTCTATAGTACAATGTTACGAGCTGGTCCTTGAGTGCGTAAGGCACTATGACGAGGATACACAGAGGATTATTGGGCCTCAAGGGAGAGTTGTTGCCAATCTCAACCCAATCTCCATTTCCCAAACCTTCGACATGCCAGATAGATCTCATGTGGTGGGATTCACCATTGAGGCAACCCAGGAGTTCTATGATGACCAGACTATGAAGTCACAACAACTAATCAATTCTTGGCTAGAGAAGCCCAAGTCCCACTACTCCAAATTGCCTAAACAACTGTTCAGAGCAAAATTCAAGAAGGAGTACTATGATGCCATCACCTTTCTGAGCAGGGTGGTCAGATTGAAGAGTGCTGGTACATTCAAGAATTGGATGTGCCATGCGATTGTAAGGATGGAACGAGAAAATATCAACTACCATTGGGCAGGGGTCATCAGCCAAGTCATTCATAAGCAATTGTCCAATGTGTTGCAGACAAAGACCTTCACAATGACCTCATATCTGGTCTATGCACTTGCTAGGTTCCATCCCTACAGGGGTTTGGATACAAAAGGGATTTTTTAGGCAGGATATTATTTATGAAGTTTTCCTTCAGTTACATTGGGGAGGTTCAAACTACAGGAGGGAAAATGATGCATTTACCATGCACATTATCAGAATGCTTCAGGAGGCAGAGCATGTTATAATTTCAAATCAGGAAAAGGAGCTCATCAAGAAGTATGGAGCCTCATTTATTTAGTTTCCAACCTTCTCCTACATTCAGATTGATGGCTGCCAAAAGGTCCCATATAGACTTCCAAGGTATCCCACCGACCACATCATATTGTTGGAAGTCACTAGGCAAATTTGTGATTTTGATGCCATTGTCAAGAAGGACAAACATAAGACAGGATTTGGTTGGGATTTTCCCCTAAGGATTGGCACTGGAGAGGTATGTCCTTCCATTGGTTCTGCCCAAGCTTCAAAAGAAGAATTGAGTGCTCTTGGTTTGTCTCTCCACTCCAAGAGATCCAAGTTTGACATCACAGGGGAGGCTCAAAAGAAGGCCAGTAGAGAGTACAACCATAAGGTTAATTTAGAGGACTATTAGGCCAACTACAGTGATGAATACAAGGTCAGAAGGAAGAAATTCTCTCAGCTTCTAGTGGATGCAGTCCGATTATATAATGTAAGAACAGTGCCTGATCAATTGGAAGATGATGGGAATGTAATTCAAGACCATGCCTATGAGGCAGTAAAGGATAGGCCTATTGGTGATGTGGATTGGTCAGAGGAGGAAAAGACAGACCTGAAGCAACTGATGGATCCAATTCTCAAAGTTACCAAGATGTGGCTCAAACACACGGTATGGGGGTTGGAAAACAAAGGAGTACAATGCACCTATGCCCTGATGGGGGACTTAGATTCCCATTCTACTTCTGAGGAGTCCACCAAGCAGGATCTAAAGGGAAAAGGCAAGCTAGATTCCCCTATCAAAGTTAAATCTAAAAGCGTTCAAGGAGAAGAGGACCAGGAAATAGAAAAATAGAGGAAGCCAAAGGCTAAGAAAATGACTAGGATTAAGAAGCCTAAGCAGAAAGAGATTGAAAAACAGAGTCCTGAGGCTGGTGCTATTGTGTCTAAGAGGAGAAGAATTGTTAAATTATCAGAGAAGGCTAGCTCCAAGGTTGGGGAAGAAGTTGCCCCACCAATCATAAATCTTGAAAGCTCAGAGGAGAAGTCCAAAGTATATGCAAGGAGGTCTAGGACTCCCTCTCCCAGGGATAGTGTGCCTAAGGCTGACCTACCTTCGATAGCTTCTCCTGAGAAGCAGCAAGATGACCTCCCTCCCACTCATGAAACCCAAAGTGAACTAGGTGAGACAAAGGAGATTGATGAGGATCCAGATACAGGGGAGGAAGAATTTCATGAAGGGGAACTCCACAGTGTAGAGGTAGAAATTGAAAAGATAATGTAGTCCCCTGTGGTTGCACATGCTGAATCTCCTATCAGAACTGAAGCAGTTGAATCTCCTCCAAGGGAGGTGGAAGCAATGAGGGATCCATCACCTACACATGAGGATGAGCATGTTGTAGAGGAAGAAAGTAAAATGGATGAGACCCCTGAGAGACAGAATTTGAGCGAGGAGGCACCTAGGGATCAACATGAAGAAGAAATGGGGTAGAGCAGGGTGCAATTGGAGTCCACTGTCCCTAATTGGTTGGAGAAAGAAATAAAGAGAAAACAGGTGGTAATGGAAGATAGTCCACCAAATTGGGATGTACTACTAGCCAAGATTGGAAAGGATAAAGGAAAAAAGAAGGCTAGGGTGATCTCACAAGTCGAAAGGGATGAGGCACATAACAAGGTAGTTCACATTGCTACCCCTGTTTTGGACAAAGACAGAGACGACGTGGCGAGAAGTGATTATGATATACAAACTTTTAATCTCGGGCCTACATCAGTTGAGCAAGATATTGAGGACTATGAGGTCTCCAGTGCAGTTATGGTAGATCGATTGAGGAAGGAAATGAAGGCCAAGCAGGAGCTGAAGAGAGAAAATGAAAATCTCAGGAAGTGCTTGGAGGAGTTAATAAAGCCTCTGCAGTCTATTAATCCCTCCTCCTCTGTTGCCAATCCTCTACCTTGGGAGACCATAACTGAGCTTGAAAAGATGAAAGCTTCCACCCTTGCCACTGTGAATTGGTTGAAAGGAGTGCAAGAAAAGGGTGATTAGGCTATTAAGGAGATCTTGTCGATGGGGAAAGATGCTATTATGGCGACTAATTGGTTGAAACAAGTGTTGGCACAAGATAAGGAGGATACAGACCTCCTTCTATAGAAAACTAGAACTCTAATGGAATACACCCGTGACAGGTTGGTAAGCAACGAGATTCTTTCTTCCGCTAGGGATGCCGAACCTTGGGAATGGTTCGAGGCATTGCAGATCAGGTAGAAGGTGTTGAAAAAGATTCACAAATGAGAGAAGCAGATTGATGACACCTTGACTTAGATTTACAATGGTTCCATTGCCTTCTTCAAAATCATGATAGGAAGAAGAAAGATTGCGCCCAAGTAATTGAGCCTTGAGCAGTTGAGAGAATGGTGGCATGATGTGTATGCACCACCTAATGATGGTTTTGTTTTCGAGCACCAATTGGATGATGCGGCCACCTACCTCGCAGTTATTGATAAACATGTGGCATACAAGGTAGATTGGGATAGGTTGGTCGAACACTCAAGGGACGAGATTGCATCCATGGAGAGGTGACTTAGGGTTCTACCAGTACCACCTATGGTCGACTTGGATGGAGCATTCTTGAAGCTACATGAAGAGTCAAATCAGCGCAGGGATAATAGGGAAGAGAGCTAATAATAGGCTATGGCGCGATTTGTGCTTCCCTATTATTTTCCCATGTGTCATGTGAGCTGCATTATGGATCTTGGGCTGACCTTGATGGGATACACATTTAATTCCTGTTTGACCCATTTCAAAGACTCTCCTGGCCGAGTTGTTGTGCTGAGTTATTGCTACGAAACCCTTGCCTAGCCGATGGACTTTTGGGGATTTCTATATATTGGGCATGTGGCCTCATTTGTAAAGGGTTAGAAGAATTAGATAGTTGAAATAGTTAGGAGGTTAGAACTTGTAATCAGAATATAGAAATAGAGTAAGTTAGCAGGTAGTTTCCCTCAAGCAAATATTGTAACAAAAAGCTAAAATTGTTGCTACAATGAACAATTCAAATGCAAATAGTGTTATTGTGATTTGGTGCCATATTTGTGCTCTCTTGTTTTGCATGGTTTTTTCCATTCCATCTTTAAAATTGCTTTGATTTGGTAAATATCTAGATTAGATTCAATTTGATAATGTTTGTGATCTGATACTTAAATGTTGCAGCAATCTCTTAGTCCATACTTTTCGCAACCAATTGATTGTTAGTTGCTTTGCAAAGTTAGCCTGGACTTTTCATACTCCTTGTGCTTGAGTTTGATTGTGAAGGTTCATTCACTTCAACTACAAAAGGGTTGTTTGAGTGAGTGTTCATGATTTGAAAATCTTAACATCTCAGAAGATTGCACTGTTTTCTGTGAGATTGTAGATTTATCTTGGTCAAGTAGAAATCAGTTTTGAGGGATTGGTCCATTTCGAGTATTGGTTACTTACATTGTTAATTTTAGAAGTAGTATTAGATTTAGAACTCTCTTTAAAACCCTTATCCTTTTCTATTTCTTTAATCATTGGGTTAAATCTTGGATTGAAGGCTCACCATTTTGTTAAATATGATAAAATTGATTCAACATTTTGCTCGTAGTAAGGTCCCATTGTGATTACCAACATTTTCACATTTCGTTACTAAGTTATTTTATGCACTGTCAAGACCTGACATTAGAGACCTTGGGGTTATCTCTTGAGGCTTGCCAATAGAGACTTACCTTTCAAGAGAGATAGGATATCATATTCTGTCTGGCTGTTATTGTGTAGAAAACATGATCAACACAACTATCCAGTTGGCATGAACTTCTTCCACTTTGCAAGATTCATTTATATCTGCATCTTAATGTAAACCTGCATAATAACATTAGCACACACAAAACAATTACATATTCATAATTACCTTAAAGTAACATCCATTCAACCACATGTAAAATTAATATAGACAAGTCTCATAGCAGGTTAATATTACCAAAAGTCACAAGGATAAGTTCATACCCAAGGTTCATAATTTTAGGGAAATAACATAGAGAGTGTCAATAACCAGGTGCTAAATTTTATAGTAACAACAAAAAATATATGATAAACCCTATCAAAATTGAGCCATTATTTGGACTCATCATTCCCCCAACCTAATGATCTACTGGTCCTCCAGTAGAGGGAGCTCTATTCCTTTTCCTTGTCAAAGCTTTAAAGTCACCAATTGCTAACTATCCTAGATTGGTCTGTAGTATCTAAATTTTGATCCTAGTAGAACCCCTGCATGTTTTCCAATTTGCTCCACCTTGGCCTCTCTGTATCTATATCATATTTATAGTATCTATAATTTGGTATTGGCCACAATAGAGTAGGTGGCTAGAATGTCAATGGAAGCCAATAGTGTTGCTTCATCCTTCCAAGTTGTACGTACCAAGTGCTTCATTTACATGCTGTAGAATAATTTTGCAAGGAATGGGGTTCAACTTGTTTTAACCGATCTGGAAAACCATTCCATCTCTGTTATAAGTATCCCAATACCGTTTTCCCTATAGTAGTAGCTACTTGCTCATATTCTTGGTATGATTCATCCCTAGTAGGGATGATCCTATTATTATATTATGGATTATAGAGAATTCTATGCCATGTGTAGTAGATATCCATAGGATTACTTGATACAACTCTTAGAGACAAGGGATTATGGAGCTCTCTCTATATATATCTTGAATTGTTGCCCCCAACTAATCTCATTTTGGATCCATGACATGAATTCCGTCAAATGGATACCCCCAATGTATAGCAATGGGTTCCACTCATGGTCATTAGGAACAACATAATTATGCAAGTACAATTCACACAACGTATTTTTAAACTTGAAATAACCCTTGACAACTTGAAAGAAAGATGGCACTCCTTTAAATGAAGTGCATAAACCCTTGGAGGAGTTTTGCATGCCATTATTTGTGGTATTAGAGCCACCACATTATCTACCTTATCCTTTAATGCAACAATCTCTGCATTCTTTCCCTCAATTTCTGCATTTTTCTTTTTGACTTCTTTATGTAGCTTGAGTCTTTCCTTATTCCACTCCTCTTTCTTTTGAATTTCATTCCATAAGTTCAGGGCTACAGATGCCCATGAGAAAGTGGGAGGTTTATGTTTCCCTACCAGGATATTTCCTCGCACTGACTCATGCTGTTCAAATTGCTCCAGTTGCAGTGGTTCTTGATTTTCAGCCTGCTTTGCAACAACAAGCTCTACCAATCCTATGTTTGCTTGTTCCTAAAAAATGTCTTCCACCTCAAAATTTACCTACCCATTAGGAGCTTTTGTCTCCTTCCTAGGTGTTCTTATGATTGTAGGGCTTCTTTTTAGAGGCATATCAATAGCTGGCTCAACTAGTTTTGATTTCTTTGGAGGGCTTCTATGTTCCTTAGCGACTACAAGATGACCAATGTCATCAAATTTTTGTTTCCTAGGGATAGGTTTTACTTTTTCTTATGTTTGCTTCTTGCCTTTTCCTTTTCTAATTTTTGTCTCTCATTTGTGCTTCCTCTTTTTGAATGGTAGCTCTAGTACAAATTGGGGTTTTAGGGAGAAAATTGACATTAGGGTTTGAGGATGAACTTTCTTCATTTGAATACTCTGATTCAAAGGAGCCAATTTCTACTACTAATTCGGCTGCAGGAGGGTTTGTGCCAGAAGTTGAAGCTCTAGAAGTGGTTTTAGTAACCCTCTCACCTCTACTAACCCTATGAGCTTGGGGTTGACCTCTAGGACTCCCATTTTCCAACCTGAATTGATCAATGCTAAAAAATTCTTCCCATGACATACTAGACACTTCTTGCAGAGATTTTTCTACTAACAATTTTATCAAACAGTGATGGGAAATAGAGTTTTCGCTACCTTTTTTTGTTTCAGCTACCATGATTGCAAGAAGGTTGTACAACACATTTGGTATGTTCATTTTTCTTCCATGTCTCATATGGTTCAAAAGCTTAAAATGCATAGAATGAAGGCATGATTGGCAACCCTCACAGGTAATATATTTGATAATGTAGACAACATCTTGTTTCCACTTTTTTGGAAAAATAAGTTCTCCTTGCTCCTTGCTTATCTACAATAAGCGGAGGATCACTAGGCTCAGTGAATTCTACCCTAGCTGACCTAGCATCCCTAGAAGCAGGGTAGGGCTCTCCTTCAGCAGGAAGACCTGTTACTTCAACAGTTCTCTCCTCAGTAGCTATAACTTCTAGCCCATTTACCATTGCCTTATCGTCAGAAAGTTTTTGTGCAAATTCCAGAGCAATGTCCTCATTGAAACTATCTAGTTTCAGAAAGTAGTCCAACCATCCACAATTTCTGAATTCGGCTAGAGAGATTGCATCCTGTAGTATCACTTGATGAACTGCAGGTTCATTTCTGATCAACTAACCTCCCATTTCTTCTACTCACAATCTGGAAAACACCTTTGCAAATTTTTTTCTACAATCCTTCTTCTAAAAACCCAATTTCTTCTGCTTCCTACAACTCTTCTCCAGTGCTAACACCAATGTCATGTGACTCTTCAATTTACCTTTTTGGTGACATTATGACTATGACGAAGGCAGTAAAGAAATCATAAATGAGGGGTATCACCAAAGAGAATGGCAGTGGTTTAGTGTCATATCATACATGCGAGCTATCATTTCAACTATACTATTTCAAATTAGCTCATTTCAAATTTTTTGTCATGCTCGCGCATGGATGACATGTATAACACGTGGAAATATGGGTTCACACTCCGCCCAACCTAAATTAGAGCATGTGTCCACACAGGCTGAGATGTAATTATGATGTGATAGGGCAGAGTACAAATATGTGCTATGTGAAATATCAACATTAATATACAGTAATTAAATAAATAAATTTAAGATAATTAAGATACATCAAGTTGTTATGCATGTACCTAAAAATTTGGAGTGTCATTTGCAAAAAATGTGGAAGGAAGTACGTGTTACTTTAAAAGTACAATTGAGCTTATTAAATGAAGTGATGATGGAGTGAAGTGGTGGTGGAGTGAAGTGATGGTAGAGTTATGGAAGAGAGAGAAAGGATGGAGATGGATGAGTGGATAGATTTATTGATGGAGAAATTGATTCCCACAAAAGTGGAAATATTTATTATGATTGCATGCATACATTGACTATTCAGAAGGATGGACACTAGGTCTGCTTCCTTTGGCTACAAGAACTTTGAAGGTTTGGTGTTGGATAAATTTTTGCATGAATTCCTGTTTGGAGGTCGGTTTATGGTATAACTTGAGATGGTGAACATTGACTAGGAGCTTGAAGTTGACAGGGTCAATAGTTGTGAGTTGAACAACACCATTGGAGAAGACCTCTGCGACCTCATATGGTTCCAATCACTTGGTTTGTAGTTTTCCTACATTATCTTGATACCTGGAATCATAAAGGAGTTCCCAATCACCTAGCTGAAACTTCTTTTCCTTTATGTATTTGTCATGCCATCGAATTCTCTGATTTTGCACCATCTCAACATGATGAAGAGCTGACTTTCTCATTTCATCTAAAGCATTCAGTTGCAAGATCCTATCCTTCTATGCCTCAAATATGTCTATCGTAAGGTCTAGTGCTATTCTAAGAGTTTTATGCTCAAACTCTGTTGGCATCATGGTTGTTTTTCCATACAATAATTCAAAAGGAGTAAAACTAGTGGTTGTCTTCCAAGTGGTTCTATAAGCCCAGACAACTTCTAGCAACCTATTTTCCCAATATTTCCTATGAATAGCCACTATTTTGGTCAAAATAGCCTCTATTTCCCTATTTGTCACCTCAGACTGACCATTGTCTTGAGGGTGATAGGGGGTAGATTTCCTATGCCTTACATTATATTCATTGACTACTGTTGTGACAAGAGTTGATGCAAACTGAGCCCCTTGATTAGTAACTATCTCCCTAGGGACTCCATAACATGTGAAGATTTCTTCATAGAGGAATTTTGCAACTTTATTGTCTCTAGCATGTTTCATGGCCTTGATCTCAATCCACTTGGTCACATAGTTAGTGCAAAACAAAATGTAAGATTTTCCATTTGATGGTGGATCAATTGGACCTACAAAATCAAGTCCCCATTAATCAAATGGTGTGATGACTACCTGAGGGTATAGAAGCATCTCATCAGATTTAGTTGGCCAACCCATTCCTTGACATCTATCACACTTCCTTATGTACTTGCTTGCATCCTTATGAAGTGTGGGCTAGTAATACCCTGTATTAAGAATTTTCATTGTCGTCCTCTTAGCTACAAAGTGCCCTCCACAGGGTTCATTGTGACATGCATGTAGTATATCATAGGTTTCATCCTCTCTTACACATCTTCTCATCACATGATTTGGTCCAGTGTAGAATAAACATCCTACAATCCATGAGAAAGGAAAATTTTTCTCAATAAGAACCCTTCTCTTTTTTGTAGAGAAATGAGGGGGAACTCTCCCTGTAACTAGATAAGTGGCTATATCTGCATAGCAAGGTGTGTGCACACTGATGGAAAACAAATGTTCATTAGGGAAGGAGTCATCAATGACTTGAGTGTTCTCTGATGTAGTCAATCTAGAGAGAAAGTCTACCACAACATTTTCCTTACCTGGTTTGTCTACAATGGTGATATCAAATTCCTACATTAACAACAACCACCTTGCTAGCCTACTTGAAATCAAGGGATTATTCATAAGGTATCTTATGGCTGCATGGTCTGTATGGAAAAAGATTTGATATCCTATTATATAATGCTTGAACTTGTTAAGAGCATAGATGACTGCCAACATCTCCTTCTCTATCATTGTGTAGTTAAACTCAACTCCTTGTAGGTTCTTGCTGACAAAGCAGATTGCATTCTCAATTACTCCCTCTTTTTGTCCTAAGACAACCCCTATAGCATAATCAGATGCATCTATGTGAATATGAAAAGGGAGTTCCCAATTAGGGCCTTTGAGCACAAGGGCATGGGTTAAGGCTGTTTTTAAATAAGAGAATGCTTTATCACAATCGTCTATCCACTAGAACTCAACATCTTTAGTTAGAAGAGTATAAAGTGGTGCTTCCATCTTACTGAAATCTTTTATGAAGCATCTATAGTATCTTGCATGTCCCAGGAAACTTCTAACATCTTTTTTCTTGGCAAGAATAGGAAGATTGGTAATCACCTCAATCTTGGCTGGGTCCACTTGAATTCCTTTATGAGAGATATAATGGCCAAGAACTACTCCTTCCTACATCATCATAAAGCATTTCTCACTATTCAAGGATAGATTATGGTTCTCACATCTTTACAAAACCTTTCTTACGTTTTCTAATGCTTCTGCAAAATCAACTCCATAAGTAGTAAAATCATCCATGTAAATTTCCATACAATCATGTGAAATATTTGAGAATATACTAATAACTGCTCTTTGAAAGGTTGCAGGTGCATTACACAAACCAAATGGGAGCACTGAATAGGAATAAGTCCCCCAAGGACAGGTAAAAGTTATATTTTCCTGATCCTTAGGTGCAATCTTATTTGATTATACCCACTGAATCCATCTAGGAAAGAAAAATATTGCTTACCTACAAGTGAATCTAATACTTGGTCTATGAAAGGAAGGGGAAAATGATCATTTTTAGTGGAAAATTTTAGTTCTCTATAGTCAACACAAACTCTCCATTTACCTCCCTTTTTAGGAACAATTACCAATGGGGACACCCATTGGCTGTTTGAGATAGGGTAGATAAATCCGACATCCAATAACTTCTATAGTTCCCCTTTTACAATCTCCCTCAATGTAGGGTTGATTATCCTCTGTGGTTGTCTTACAGGTGTGCAGTCATCTCTAATGTAGATCCTATGAGTATACAACTTGGGATCTAATCCTTTCATGTCATGGTAATCCCATGTAAATGCATGCTGATGCAACTTCAAGAGGTTTTCTAGGGACAACAACTGATCTTGACTCAACTTGTTGTTAATATTCAAATGTTTCCCCTTTGAAACTTGTACTTGTTTGGTCAACTCAATCATGGTTATTTCAATGATGCTTGGAATTTTTAGTTCATGTGGTAAAAATGTATGAAGAATATCTGTTGTTGCAGGAGATTTAGGTGTAGGAAGAGTGGGCATAAGTGTATGCAATAGACATGCAAAAGTAGATTCATGAGTCGATGATTCTTCATGCACTTCACAATGGTTCTAAATTATATGAGATAATATTTCATCTTCTTCCTGGAGCTACATAAAAGGACTTCTTCCTATCATCATGAGTTGTGCCACTGAATTGACTTCCTCAGCCTCTTTTCCAACATGTGGCCATATGGGGTTGTCCATATCACGGGATGGTTGAGCAGGAGGATAGAGGACAAGATTTTTAGTGCTTCTCCCATTGAAAATAGTCATGTCCCCTGACTGACATCCAATATAAGCATCTGTTGTAGCTAACCACGACCTACCCAGAATAATGGGATACCCTCCCAATGTAGCTTTAGGGGAAAGGATCATGAAATATATTGGGTACTCCCAAGAGTCTAGAGTAACAACAAGCTCTTCTACTATACCATCTAGTTTAATAGTGGAGCTATCAACAAGCTACAAGATAGTAGGAATAAGTCTCATATTTGCAACATTCAGTTGCTACAAGATATCCTTAGTCATCACTTTGATTGTTGCTCCCAAGTCTATTAGAGCATTCTTTACTTGGATTCCATTTATAATGAATCCTACCATAGGACTACTTGGGTTAGTGTATTTAGGAACAATAACTTTCCCAAGCATGATATATGCTAATTGTCCCACCACATGAATGGTAGTGGGGTCCTTTTTCCTTCCTAACTTTTTGAGACATGCTTCCTTGATTTCCTTATTATATATGGGAACATATTTTATGGCCTGGAACAAGGGAATCTTGACACATATGTGTTTCAAATGATCCATAATATCAAAGGTTGTTTCTTCCTTCTCTTCCTTTTGTTTAACAAATTCTAATCTTTGTGGAAATGGTGGGTCTTGGTCAGACTGCAGAACTGGTTTAGGATTCTTAGGAACTCTTGACTGAGTAGGGATATTAGATAGATTTTGATGCCCCTCTTCTTCCACAAGAAGCTCTATGATGATAGGAGTGGAAAGAGATAATAAAGCAGTTCCTTAACACAAATGAATATCACTCACACTCAACATATGCAGGAAATTG
Organism: Sequoia sempervirens; assembly: GCA_007258455.2. Classification (NCBI taxonomy): domain Eukaryota; kingdom Viridiplantae; phylum Streptophyta; class Pinopsida; order Cupressales; family Cupressaceae; genus Sequoia; species Sequoia sempervirens. The sequence goes on along the minus strand of VDFB02047230.1, from coordinate 194,711,305 downwards.
ATTAGGATTTGTAGAGTAGATTGGCTGCTGCTGTGGTTTGTTATTTGGGTTAGGTGTGGGTTGAGCTGGTAACTGAGTAGGTTTAGGTGTGCTAGAATTTGAGCTAGTAGGAGGAGGCATTATGGAAGGCTGCAGGGGCTGTGGAGGTGGCTGCATGCAACCAGTTGCCTAGTTTGGCCATTGTTGTCCTCCCCTCCATTGGGATGTTTGTTGCCAGTTTCCTAGAGGTTGTTGTTAATTCCCTTGGAATTAATGTCACTAGGGTGGAGATTTTTGGTAATTGGGCTAGGTATTTGAAGGGTGTTTCCAAGGTTGAAGTGGATAGCCTCCGAATTTGGATGGGTATGGGGGTTTCCATTGATTACTAGATGCATAGGAATTGAAATAAGGTCCACTAAAAGATAATGGATCTAGTGGCATACCTTGTCTTGGAGCTCATGGTCTTCTTTGTGCAATGTAGAAAACCTGATGATCATCAACCCACACTAGCCTAAATTTTGGTGGAATCTGCTTGTTGTCAATGTTGGCTACCATTTTGCATCTACAGTCCTTCTTTTATCTACAATGAGGACAATATTCTGCTAACATTTCCTTTGCCTCCTCTTGTTTCTTCTTTGCTTGAAGAGTATCTAGCTGAGTAGCCATATTGTTTATTATGTCTTGCTTGAAATATTCTAGCAAATGAGTGATTTCCATCCTTGAAACTCCATTGGTGGAGGATTTACCCATAGAGGATTGACAACCTCTTCCTTTCTTTAGAGTTTCCCTGGAGTAATTCTGACATATCTTCTTAATATCATCACAGGGAACTTGGGTGATACCTCCTCCTCCTATCAGGTCTAGAGAATCAATGCAACATTAACTAATCCCTCTAAGGAAGAGAAACTTTTGAGACTCTTCATTGAGTGCATGATGTGGATATTTTTGCAGGAAAAACATGAACCTTGAAATATAGTCCTCCAAACTTTCATCTTCCTTCTACTGCATCCTAAAGATATCATATCCTCTCTTATCATTGCCCCTACAATATTCTTTATACTTCTCAAGAAACTTTTTTTTCATATCATCCCAAGTCTCAACAGTATTCCTACCTAAGCTCATAAACCATCTTAATGCAGCTTCTTTCAAAGTGGTAGGAAATAGTTTAAGCCTATGAGCATCGGTGGTATAGTCATAGCTTTTGTAGAGGATAACAAAATCAAACAAGAAAGTGTTGAGGTCTTCTGTGACAAGCCCATAAAACTTAGGAAGAACTGAAGCAGTGATGTTCTTGAGATTATCAACTTCATTTTGGTGAGTGATAGGAAATGGAAAAGATGGCTGGTTAGGTCTGTTTGGATTTGCACCAGCCATATATGCTTGGTGGAGTGCCAAAGCAAATGGATTCTCAATTAGGTTTTGGGAAGCTTGGTCTTCAGATGAAGTTTTAGAACTAGTCAAATTGGGAAATGCATCAACAAAAGGATTTTCCTCCTCTTCTTCTTTGTCTTTTGGTAGATTTTGAAACTCAACTAGCTTGTTATTAGGATTAGGGTCATTAGGAAGGAATCTCCCATGAGCATCTCTTCTCCTGCCTCTATGCATGCGGTATTAACTCAGTATCAACCAACTCACAAAAAGAATTGGTGAAAGAATAATAGATCATTACTTTTCTCAAATGAAGGGTATGCTAAGAATAAAATTCAGAGATACCAAACAAGAAAGAAACTATAAATGACTCCAAATAAATTCCTAGTTTGACACCATCCCCGACAATAGTGTCAAAAATGTTGGCCTCCTCTAATGGTTCAATAACTAAGCCCGTAAAGCTATAAATTAGAGATTAGATATATGCACTAAGTAGTTATCATACTCGTCATGAAGGTTCATTTCATTGTCAACCCAGGGATGTGAACTTGAAATGGGTCAGAACTGTATGTGCACTAGGACTCAACTATAGTCATCCTTAAACTAGAAAAGAAATAGTACTGAAAATAAAATTCTAGAAATAAATTAACATAAGCACTAAGCATGAATCAAAAACTACACTGAGCATCAACAACTGAATTGGAATGGATGACAGAAATAGAAATCTCAGCAAATAGAGAAGAAGTTACTTTGTCTACCTTGGTTGCAAGAACAGTCACAAAAAAAAGTTCCAATGGCATAGGAACAAACAACTACTAAGGTTGAAACTAGTTACTAAACAAAAAAATAACTATTAAACTAAATGGATGGAATTCTCACCAAGTGAGCCCCCTTGAATGAGTCTTCCTTAAGATAACTTAGATGCAATAAATTAGAATATCATTTTATTCATTGAAAACATGATTACATCATATCAACAATATAACTATATTACTTGAAACTAAAATTGCAAGTATAATATCAGAACATCTAAGCTTATGAAAAGGGGCATCTAACCATTATTTATAGAGGGAAAAGCTTCTAATTAACCCTAACTAACTAGGCAGTCGACTCCAACAAAATAGGAGGATGCCATTTATTGAAAGCATAGAAAAGAGAGGGAGGAAGTTATGCATGCGCTAGATTTAGTCAAAGCAGACTTGCCTCAATGAGGATCCAACATAGCAAAACTTCCTAGATTTAATCAACTAACAGACATGATCATTTAAGGGTAAGTTACAAATTCCACAAGAGCTGAAAGTTTCCCTCCATTGACCTCTTAATGACCATCTTTTTGACTTCCTTAGCAACCGGCCAGCTAGCATGGACTTCTTCCACTTTGCAAGCTTCATTTATATCTATATCTTAATGTAAACCTGCATAATAACATTAACACACAAAAAAAAATTGCATATGCATAATTACCTTAAAGTAACATCCATTCAACCACATGTAAAATTAATATAAAAAAGTCACATAGCAGGTTAATATTACCAAAATTCACAAGGATAAGTTCATACCCAAGGTTCATAATTTTAAGGAAATAACATAGAGAGTGTCAATAACCAGGTGCTAAAGTCTATAGTAACAACAACAAATATATGATAAACCCTATCAAAATTGAGCCATTTCATCACCAAGAACCCGACATTTCATGCCAGGACCAAGCACATTGATGTACAAAATCATTTTGTTTTAGATATGGTTGAAGATGGCAGGGGTGAAGTTGGTTAAGGTAGAGACTTTGATGAATGTTGTTGATTCTTTAACTAATCCTGTGAGCACAAAGAAGTGCAGATGGTGTTCAGAGACTATGGGAATTTTGGTCCCTAGCAATTAAGAGACAATGTCTACTCCCTCCAGTTGCTCTTGCAAGGTGTTCGACAAGTGGCGGATTTGTTGGGAAAATGTGTCTCAACCATGTAATTATATATGGTTTATTGTTGATAGGATGTATATATATTTATATATATATTTCCTAGTTACACTGATAGGTGTATACAATGGTATAAGGGGGGAGAGTGGGATGCATGTAAACAATTTTTGTTAACATTTTAAGGAAACTACTCAAATGGATGACATACATTAGATAAATGATACATTGTAAATCTAGACCATTAATTAATTAGGTTTTAGATCTAATGGTGGATATTTTGTTGGCTTGTCTTGCCCTAGAATGTAACCCTATTTTATGAGGGCGTTGTATTACATTTGTGGTACAAAGAGAGATAGTGATGTATTTTGAAAATCTAATAGCAGTTGTGTTGTCTCTTGATCTCTAGTGGTAATACTCTTGTGAGAAGCTTGCTCTGCAAGTATATTGTAATATTTTTGATTTACTAAATAATATATTGGGTGAATTTTGGAGTGTGGGGTTTTTCTCTCAAAAGGGTTTTCCCCATGTAAATCACTGTGTCATGGTATGCATGATATTTGTGTTTATTTATGTTTAAGTTTCTGTAACTGTTAAAGATCTGTATAAGTTTTGCATTATTCTCCTCTCAAGATTAGTGTAGGAAGTTGTTTCGCTACCTTAGCTTCCTTACAATACTACACCTTCATTTACATTTTTTTTGAGATGTTAATACATGAGCAACAAAAGCTTCTACCTATGGGTCTCATCAAGTCATCTAAATATCATGCATTGTTGGCTAGTCAGGTGAAAGAATTAGAATATACTGATAAGAAATGAAAAAAATCTAAGAAAAATCCACATTTAGATCAACCAAAGAATAAATCCTCTTCCATAGATAAATCATATAAGAAGGAGAAGCCTACTTGTTCATATTTCAAGAATCTTGGGCATGATGAACATTCTTGTTATGAAAAATATATTGATGAATTAAAGCATCTTTTCAAAAAGAATCATACTGATTTACCTTCTTGAATTTATGAGTCAACTTCTTCTTCTTCAAAATATTCTAATAAGGACAAAGGTCATGTTGGTTTGGTCACTACATCAGGAAGAAAGGGAAAAACTCTTTGTTCTTTTTCAAGTCTTGGATTAGGGAGATGACTTCTAGATTCAAGAGCCTCTCATCATATGGCATATTTGCAATCTATATTCTCTTCTTGTGAGCCTTGTACTATATCTCCTATTTTGATGGGAAATAATACATACATGAATTTAATTGGGAAGGGATCTATTGCTTTTGGGGAGGGAACTTTCAATTATTTTTTGTGTGTGCCTAATTTGGTGAACAATCTTCTTTCTATATATCAAATTACACATGGTGGAGATGGGAGGACTGTGGAATTCACTCCAGATTTAGTTATCATTAGAGACTTGGAGAGTAGAGATATTATTGCTATTGGGATGGTTGACCATTCATCTCAATTGTACACCTTTGTAGATTTTTCTTTTGATGATGACTTTGTTCCTTTGACTGTTGATCACTCTTCTAGTATGGACCATGGTTTTGAGGAGTCTGTTGGCTTCTTGAACTTGGGTATTCTCACCTCAGATCATATTATTGAGCCTTGCATTTCATCTCCTCTATCTTATGTTGCATTTTATGATGCTCATGTTACCACAATGTTGGCCTCTAGTGATTCAGTGCAACAAGATCTACATCATATTTTGACTATATCTACTTGGGATGCATAATTGACATAGATTATTGTTTTGTTTGTTGAGTCCCACATTTAATTTGGGAAACACCATTGATTGTATAAATATTCTCTTTTATGGGTATGATCCTTCTTCAGTTGTTGTGAAGGACCACTTTGACCCTCTTGTTCATTCTCTATATGATCATTCTTCATAGTTTGACATGAGTGTGGATATTTTTGGATAACATTTGAGGTGGCTTCTTTGTCTTTAGAGGAGGCATATTTTTCTTTGGAGTGTGTTCTACACCTATCTCTAGGAGATTCTAGATTGAAATCTTTAGTTGTGTGGCCTAGAATGCATGTTTGGAGTGTTTCAACTTTTGGAATTGACATGGAGACACTTGAGTGTAGTTCAAAGACATCACATATCATTCTTCTTCCCACATATTCCTTTTCGGAATGGGAATACATCCTGCATATCATCCTAGTTTTGTTTCTTTCGAAGGGGAGGAATGTTATTCAATGAGATTGGATCATCTTCAACATTCAATGTTGAGATTCTACCATTGTATGAGACTCACCATTGAGGGGGTTGGTCTCTATTCTTCTCTCGTATGGGGGTGTTTTTCCTCACATGGGGTTTTATCCCTCTCATTCATCATTGAGAGAATTTTTATTTCATCTCTTTTGGGTAGGATTTTTATCTCGCTAGGTTTTCTCCTTTTCTCCATTTGTGAGAGATTGCACTTGCATTTGTACATGGGTACCTTACATGGCCTCATAGTTGGGACCCATCTTTGCATCATTTTCATAAAAATACTCCCTAATTTGTACTTAAGGGGGGGTGTTGTTGTAAATAGGTGTTTTACCTATCTAGTTCTTATTTACATGTTAAGTCCACTTAGGTCCTAGTTGTTTTTAATAGAAGTATTAGTTTTCTAGATAAGATCTTATCATATCTTATCTAGTTGGATTTTATTTAATGCTTTTTCCCTAGATTATTTAATAATTTTGAGGTGGTTGTCTCATTATACATGATTAAGACACATTTCAAGATATTTCCTAATCCTATCTCACAACTTTCCTTTATAAGAAAGGCATCATATGTACATCCTAACAAATTCAGTTGATTTAGTTCAATACCACTGCAATCTTGAGTATTGCAAATTGGGCATAATCTTGCATCCATTATTGTGATTTAATGTTCTTTATTTTCCCTTTTATGGAAGGTTTTTTTCAGTTTTTTAGGTGATCTTGGAGGCTTCAGTCCTTGAGTGACTCTAAAAAAATCCATCGTGCATACGCAAAAAAAATGACACTCCACCTCTATTAGGCATTGAAAATAACTAAGGGATAAAATATCAATGTAAAATTAGACCAAAATGTGCTTTTTGAGACTTAGGAACACTCTTATAGTGGAGAGTCACTTTTTCAATTAAAAAAATGCAAAAGTGTTTCTATTAGGGAGGTCTAATTATCAAAATTCACATGTAAATTAGACCAAAAGTGCACTCATGCTCTCCAATGTGCCTTTGAGCCTCTTGGTGTCAATATATGAATGGATAGATAAAGTTCCCTTTGTGTGCTTGAGAGAGGTGGATTTCAAATAGTGGGATAGAAACACGAGTCAAGATCAACAATAGTGGTGTTATTCCTTAGGCATTTTCTATTTTGTTCTGGCGGAGGCGAGACGTGGACCAAAACTGAACTTCAGAACTTTTTCTAAAGTCCCAAGTTCTAGTTCTGGTTCTGGTTTTTCCGGTTTATTTTGTTTTGTTTTGGTCACCCTTGGTTGTTTGGTTGGGACTTAGGATGTTTTTTTTGTTGTTTTGCTCCTAAGTCTGTTGTTTGTTCTATCCGAGGCAGACCCAGAATGAAATCTAAACATAGAACTCTTTCATGGTTTCTAGTTCGGATCTTGTCCCGACTCCGTCCAACTCTTTTTCTTCCTTGCTCTTTGTTGTTCGGGCCGGGTCTTGTTTTCGTTCCAATCCCGCTTCCCTTGTTCTTATGTTTTTCTTTTCTCTTTGGTCGGGAACGGATCTGGATCCGAAATGGAACTTCGAACTTTGTGTAGTTCCATTTTAGTTTTGTCTTTGCTCCCATCTCTGTTTGTCATTTTCGGTTCTGCCCCTTTGCACTTGTTCTTTGTTGTGTTGTCGGAGGCGGAGCTGGTATGGAAACTAAACTTGGAATTTGGAGAAAGTTTAGGGTCAGGTTTTTGTTCCGCTTCCACCCTCATTGTGGTTTTCTCGGGATCAGTTTTTGCTTCGATCCTGCTTGCGTTTGTTTTTTGTTTGTTCCTTGTGTTTGGTCTCTCTTGCAGGGCCGGGTTCAAAACGAATTTGGGATTTGGTTTTTGTAAAGTTTTTTTTTCCCATTTTGGTTTTGACTCTGCCCCACCCTGCTGTGATCCCTGGTTACTTTTCTTTTTGTGGATGTAGAGCTCGAATGTGGGCTGAACTTGAAATGTTGGTTACTCCCAGGTTTCATTCCCGTCCTGACTCCAGTTCCAATCGCTTGGTCGATTAGTCAAGTTTTTTCTGTTCATTTGCTTTCTTGCAGGGTCGGAGCCAGAATGGTGCGATGGATTGAAGGTTAATGAATTATCTCATGTTCAATTCCCATTCTGACTCCAGTCTCAGTTCTAATTTCATTTTGGTTCCCATCCTGCCGGTATTAAAGGTAAGTATGTTTCTGGTTCGGATTCAGTTCCACCTCCACCAGAGTTGAGTTTCTTTTTGCTAAGTATAATTGAATGAAATATATATGAAAGGTAGGATGAATGATGATGTTTCTATGCTTTAGAGGACTAATGAAGGCATTTTTTTTGCAAGGTTAAAGCATGTCGAGAGCATCTGATGCTATTTCTCAAGGAAGTCAACCCACGAAGGTTCCAGGCTGAGAGGAAAGCGTAAAAAGGAGAAGGCGCGAGTCTTAATGACAGATGAGACATTTGTAAGGAAATATTAGGAATGGACACAATAGTGTAACCATCAATGGTTTGCCTTCAGCTTCCTTTGATTGCTCAAACACATACCGCATAGGATCTTCGGGCGGTCAAAAGTCGTTCAAGCAGAATCGCATGTCGGTGAGACACTAGCTGGGTCTCCCCGATGCTACAATGCTCCACTGACGCTATCGACATAACTTACAACTATCAAAAAGAGGTCATAACGAGCTGCAAGAGACTCCCCTACACCCAACATGAACACATCCATCAGCTAGACCAAAAAGTTAGAACAAGGCCTTAACAAGCCTCCATGTCACACCAAAATGCCCTACAGTCGGTGAGACTTCAACAATCGCTATGACTTCCAATGAGCCTTCAGGTCACACTAAAGTGTTAAACCATTGGCAAGAGATCCTTAGTCACTAAGATTCTCTGAAGGTCACACCTCTCCCCGATGCTAACTATCGTCGGGAGTCTCACCGAAGACATCCTTGTGAATAGCCATTGGCGATACATACACTGTCAGGATGAGTCATTCTGAAAGTTCACATTTCTCCCCAACTCCACTCATCACCAAGAGATCTCCCCGGGCGAAGAGAGGTAGGAAAACTTGCAGCAACAGAAAAGCCTCAATGATAACTCTAGTTGGTAAGACAACAACAAGGTCTCGACGACCTGAGCATTCCACAAGGTTACACAGCTGCTAGTCGGCCAGACAGAAAGAATGTCACACCGACTTTTCTTTTTTCAGAGGTTCATGTTAGTAAGTTTGAGACACATTTTCCAACAACATCCACTGGAAAGAGTAGGTGGACATAAATGGAGATACCCCTAGAACATTCAAAGTAGCTCTGCGGGAGTGATTTTCGAGGTCGAGGATGAAACGCGTGGAGTCTTAATGGCAGACTCGAAGGCTGCGAGTTAAGGATGATGGTTGTAAAAGATCTAGAAACCATGCTTGAGAGTGATCTTTTACCGACATAAATAGAGTATATGCATTTAATGCATGATTGAATTTGTTAAAACCCTTCTAGAACCGACTCATTTTTGTAAACCCTAAAATAGGGGCCAACGCCTTTTTGGCATGTTTTGTATAAATATGGCATTTTCACCTCTTTGTGGGGATATACACAGACATATAGAGATACATAGATACATGGATAAGATCTTTTTCTTTTAGATATTCTTCTCTTTGGGTTAAGAATTAGCAAGTTAGGGTTAGAAAATAGATAAACTCAAGAGCGGAAGTAGAGTAGGAGTTAAGTTCAGTAGGAGGAGGTGATGTATCTTCCATATTTTCTTAGTATAGATGGAGATAATTCAAAGACATGGATTTTTTGTACACTGGTGATCTTTCCAGATTTGTAAATGTTGTTTATCTGTTTCACCGATAGTAGAAGCAACCAGATTTAAATCTACTTCATATTGTGCTCCAGAATGGTATTTATTTTGGGTTAATTATTTGATTTGGAAAGCTTTCAAGGAATGAAATTTTATCTTATGTTTTGTTTAAATGATGATTTGCAATCTACTGTTAAATTTTGCACTATGAATGAATGAAACTTTGTATTAATTACAAGTTAACTTTATTCTGCAGTTTTAGTTTAAGAATTTCTTGGAAGGCAACAAGTCTGATTAATTGGATGAATCAACATTCTCTTCAGTTTAAAAGCTTTAATCTATCTTTTTCTGTTTCTTTAAAACCACTAGTTAAATTAGGTTTAAATATATGTTTGATCTTATAACAATCCAGAAGCTCAAAACCAACAGGCCCCTTGAACATTACAACCATATTGACCACTTCGTAAAACAACAACGTTGTGAACCAACATCAAAGACCTTGGGAGGTGATTAGTTTGATTGCTGATTGTCTTTTTTAGGTGAGGTGATATATTTCACTTTATCTTACCTACATGTTGTGGGTCAACTTGGCACCATCAACAACTGGCTTATCTGAAAATTTCTTTCTTACAATGCCTCACTGGCTGTGAACCTCACTGGTTATAGAATGCCTCATTGGCAAAGATGTGCCTCACTAGCAATGATCAATTTGTTTCACTGACTTGATCATTTTAACTTCACTATACATTTCTCAATAGAAAATAATTCAACTACAGAGGATCACTTTGTTTCTCTACAAATCATATTTTATATCCAATCTAATACCCTTAATATCTTAAAGATTCATTTTTATGGAATCTTCAAAATAAAAAATATATTAGTGATACAATATATTTTGCATCATGTTTGCAAAACTTCAATTACCGAATTATGTTTTACACATTCAACATGATAACTCTGTGAAAAGCATCGAACATCAAACAATGATACATCACTATTTATATAAACATTCCAAGAATGGTAACTGTTATAAGCTTCCCTTCGATAATGCCACATGTAATCTGTTAACTGTCTTCAAAAATGCCCCTTGAATCATCGTGGTATATCATCCTTTGAATACTATCATCATATGTAACTACTAGAACATTTAATGCATGGTCGACATTGATAAGAATAAAGTATGCAGACTTTGAATGACTCATACATATGCACCATAAACCTTTTGTAAACACCTATGGAACAATAATGTATATTACAAGAATATGCTCTACAAACCTTACAAATGCATCACAACAAAAAAATTTAGATGGTGTGCCCTAGAAAAAGACATTGATACACAAAACCCTCGACAAAAAAACCTTTAGCCATACATAATGTAGTTGTAAGTTGACCCAACAAAAATGTATAGCACCAAGGTCTATAGCATGCATGAGAGGAAGCATGAGCATTTGAACATAGACCAAAACCAAACAATAAACCATTGGATTTGAATGCAATAATGAGAAAATCATGTAACCCAAGTCAAAATGAAACACTTTGTACAAACCTAAATGCAAATACTTTGATCAAAACTAAACCAAGAACTCAAACTAGGGTTTTTCACTATTTCATAAAACAAACTGAAAAAGAAGAAACAAAAATACCAATTTTGTTGCTCATTACAAGCCATAGTTGTCACAGTGGTCTGAAAAACTACTTCTTGAGTAGTTAGCCATGAAATCATACTCTTCTTCACCTATTCACCAAGCTTCTAGAAGTGGCTACACATTCCTTGCACCGTCTTCTTCAAAATGAGTAATCATTTAAGGTAAAGACTTTGTATCGATAAACTTGACAAATAAAACATTAACCTTTGTCAATAAAAAAACATTATCATTATGTTGGTGTCAATCCTTTTATTTCCACATGTATTCAAACCTTATAAAGCCTGAATGTATAATGACTTTTGAAACAATCAAATATATCGCTTATGATTTCCCAAATGATATAAATCTCATAATGCTCAATGTAGTTGGTGTTGTCTGCCATGTGAAACAAACAAATATACTACCTTGCCGACCTAGTGCCAATATGCCAAGCCTTCACAAATAGTAATGAAGTCAATGTGACTCACAAAGATTTCTGCCTTACACATAACCTTGAAACCTTGTCATATATTTGACATTAATGCCAAACAAAAATGCCAATGGGATCAACAAACTCCTTTGGAATTGATGTTAAATATCCTAAAACCATAATGCCCAATATACCTATTCAAAAACATCAATCATCACCACTGAAATATCAACCTTCAATTGCTAAAACTGTAGCCAACCATGTTCAACAACATCAATCAACAACTAGAAACTGAATGCACAATATCAACCAAATCAATAGGCCCAAAACATATCTAAGCACCACACTAATCATTGATACTTTCTTCCCCTTTTGACATTAATGCAAAAGGTCAGAAGGATAGAATTTGAGCTAGGGTACAAATACCGATGTACCATCCAAGTGCAAAGATCAATCAATATCACTATCAAGTGTCAAGAGAACATATGATGCAAGCAAATATGTGCACCAAACTATGCAAAAACACAAATGTAGAGTCACCAAATCCTTGCAATTGAACACAAATCATGGAACAACATTTCAAGAATATACCCATGATATATAGTAGCAAAGAAAATACAAGAGTAATCTTGATATTGATCATGAAGGGCAACAACTGCTGGCTGTCTCGTGAAAATATGATCAAAGTAAAAGTTCACTGTCTATGCAAGATCAAGATCCAAATTAAGTGCAAGTTTATTTGCAACTGTCACATCACTGTACCAATATCAAAGCACCACTATACAAGACATGTCATGTCACCAACTAAACACTATCCAAGTGATTGTCAACACATGTTGCAATACCACTGTCAAAGTGGAAACCTATTGCAAAAGGCAATATATGGCCAACACTGTGTACAAATTTTCTATCATGTCACTTTCAAGTAGTCAAGAACTATCACTCACTATCCTTGCAAAAAATTTATGCAACTATCACTGAGGAAATAGTAACACATCAATACCCAATCAAGATTTCACTGTAAGTATGGAAATTGGGGCCACCTACTTATCAACCTTGTAAAACTTTTCATCAATACAATATTGAGACCTCATTGCAAAACAAATGACAAGAATGCATAAAATTTGAACATTGATGAGCATTCTATGCATTGTCAATGATGAGAAGAAATGAAAACAAATCATATCAACATGCCAAGAATGGTACCATATCACATGACATGTTAACTACAACAATGAAGGAAAGCTATTAACCAAGATACCAATCAAGTAGTCCTGTAAAGGAGATATGCCAATACCATCTGCGATCAAAAAAATCAAAAAGACCAAATGCTACAATGTGTTATTATTGAAATATATGTTAGTATCACAAAGTATTTATCAAGGTATTGATGGAATTGACATTTTGGACAACAACTGAATGTTAAACCTTGTAACATGAAAAAAACTAAAAACACAGAAGCCTTGGAAAGTCAACAAACCACATGCTCCCCCTGACTAAATACATAAGATGAAGCAAAGACTTCAAACCTGTCCAAGTACCTATCATGCAAGTTACAAATCCTTCAATGCACTTTATTACTTTACGTTATTACCAAGAAAGCTTCTACTACCAACCTGAAACTGTCATCACACTATACAATACCACTGTCATATCTTCAATCACTGCCATATAACTTCATGTACCTCTAAGATAACCACTACACCATACCACTCTACTGCTAGATTTGAAATGCCACTGTAGTGCTAATTTTATCTTATCAAATTCCACAAACATCATGAATATCATGAAAAACATGTAGATGCATTAATCCTGTCAGCATATACAAGCTATGAAAGAAAGTCATGCAAAACATGAAGAGCATTGTGTCATGAAAGACAATGAAGACTACTGCAACTACAAGACATGTCATTGTTCTATAAAGATCCTGCCACTGTCAACCATGAAAAATAAAAAAAATTCATGTTATTACTAGTCTGAGTACTGCTCATGAAATTCACTATTATAAAAGCTTATAAATACAACACACACTATAGTACCAATGCCTCCTTGTTTCTTCAAAAAAACAATGCTGCAAGCATTTGTTACCCCTTGGATGGATCCCTATCTAAAACATAATCACTAACAAATGTCCAAGCAACTGCTAACACACTGTTAAGGACAAGATTATCATAAATCATAAAGAAAAACATAACCACTTTCAGTTCAAATATTATGGGACCATGTAAGTTGCAGTACCCAAAGCACTACCAAAAACATAAAAGATCCTTCTCCTCAACTTTGAAACACGATCAAAAACTTGTTGTACCACTAATTGTACTATCATCAACCTTATTAAATCACTTGTCTAATATGTAAATCAAAGCTACTGTGTTAAAGCATTATAACCCTGGAAAGATGTTATAAAAAAAATACTCTCGCCTGTTAGCAATAAGTGTCTTCATACTTCAGAGCATTGTTTTTCATGTATATAACTTCTTGAAAGAATGCTAAGGATTCTTAAACATAGACAATCTTTTCCTCAGCCAAAATTTTATACTAATTGGTCTCCAAATACACTGTAGCCTTTTCCTTTTTGAAGATACAAAATCATAAACAATGTTTCATTTATTGCATTGGATGAAGCATTTTCTCTCCTATATTGCTTGAAAGTATTTAACATCCTTCTTTGACACTTACAAGACTTTTTATTCTAGTTCTTCTACCTTTTTCTTTATCAATAATCTCTTGAAACCTTTTACTCATGCAACAAAGAGTGATTGTCTCTTTTGACTGTATTTTCTAGGTGTGCCCTTGTCTATTTGTAAGTCATACTATAGTTCCTTATGGTATTCATTATTGTGATTACACTATCATGCTTCCCCAATACATTTTATGCATTGTCTTAATAAGAAATTTACACATACTTGTTGATGTAGATGACTATCTCACATCTACCTTTCAGTGCTTGGATTCTACATAGTTTGTATTGGGCTTTTATACCCCTATTTCTTTTCATGACATTCCTCTTGTGATAGTGGAAGGCCTTTTGTAATTCTGCATTCTGAAAACTATATGACTGTTCTTGGAAAGACCCAATGTCTCTAATGCTACATGTGATCCCTCTGTAGCATAAACAACCCTGCATGTATTCTTGTACACCTCTGCAACCAAGGTAACCTACCAGAAATTTGACATGCTAAAATCTGTGGCAACTTCCTGGTCATTGCTCCCTCTCACCTCATACTGCATCTCATGCAGTAGGTGAAACTTTTTGTGTAACACACACTTGATTAGAGTCTTTCTTTCTTTTCCAAATCGTCATTCTTTTGCTTGTTCAAAGTACCTATTATTTTGTTATACTTGCACTATTGTAATTTATGCCCAACATTATTACATCTAAAACATATAACATTGTAGTTCTTATTTGACAATCTAAAGCCACAATCACTAGCTCTAGACCATATTTGTGACAAACATAACAATAACCATGAAACTTAGAATAGTTATACCTCATTGAATAATGTTGTCCGGTAGATGAAAGTCCTGTGGACCAGTTGTTTCCTCTTCCAACTCTATTGGTGCCTTTGTGTTGTCTTCTATTAGTAACATTGGTTTTTGTTTTAGAAGCAATAGCATGATACTCCATATCTATCTTCTTTCTTGGTGCCAGTTTAACCTTGAAACTTTGTCCATCTTTTGTTGCAAATACTATTTCACGTTGAGATTCATCTTGAACTCCTAAACTTTTCCCTTTCTCATACCCTAAACCAAAAATTTCTTTGTGATGCTTTTGCTTATTCAACATCTCATTTAGCTTAATGGTGCTTTGTTCAAACTTCCGAATTCTCTGAATCTTGACACTTTCAAGCTCTTTCCTTAGAGAAATTACCTCTCCTTCCAGTTTTTGGCACTCAATCTTTTTAACTTCCAAATCAGAATTTACTACATCTGCTATCGTTTTATACTCTTGGACTTCTAACTTCAGACTAATGATTAATTTGTTTGATTCTTCTTGTCTTCTTATTAGAAAATTATTCTCCTCCTTTATCTTAATTCCTTCTTCAAGTTGATACTTACAGTCTATAACTAGTTTTTCTACATTTTTAAGATCTGTAAGTGTTTTATCCTTAACCTCCCTTTCTTCTTGGAGTTGCTTCTCTAATTTTTTATTTACCTTTCTAACCCTCTTAATCTCATCTAGAGCAGAAATAAGTTCTACCTCAAAATCAATTACTCCCTTAGGGTTACTAACAGACTCTTCTCTATCCGATTCATTCATATTTACTATGAATTCATCAAGTTCCATATTAGACATATTTTCTTCTACAATATTTTCCTTATTAACACTTCTAGAGTCAAATGACAAAGAATTTTCTTGAGATAATACTTCACTAGACTTGACAATAGTGTTTTTCTTTTGACTTATGTTTCTTTTGCACTTACCCATAACAAGTATTCCACAACCAGGAATCCCCTAAGTTTACTCTAAATAGGGTTTGTCTCTAATACCACTTGTTGGAGTACAATGAACACTGAGAGGGGGTGAATCAGTGTTCATACAAACTTTAACTTTTATCAAAATTTTCAAGCTAGATTTGTTTATGTAATATAAAGCAAGAAGAAATGAACAACAATATACTCAAACATACATAAGAACATGACACAGAGAAATGTCTTAAGTGGAAACCCTCCTGGGGAATAAAACCACTCAAAATTCCTCACTGGCTTATTTGAAAATTTATTTCTTACAATGCCTCACTGGCTGTGAACCTCATTGGTTACAAAATTTCTCACTAGCAAAGATATGCCTCACTGGCAAGAGTGTGCCTCACTGACAATGATCAATCTGTCTCACTGACTTGATCATTTTAACTTCACTATACATTTTTAAATAGAAAACAATTCAACTATAGAGGATCACTTTGTTTCTCTACAAATCATATTTTATATTCAATCTAATACGCTTAATATCTTAAAGATTTATTTTTTTGGAATCCTTAAAATACAAAATATAGTAGTGATACAATCTGTTTTGTATTATGTTTTAAAAAATTCGATTATAGAATTCTATTTTACACATTCAACATGATAACTATGTGAAAAGCATCAAACATCAAACAGTGATAAATCACTGTTTATATAAACATTCCAAGAATGGTAACTATTATAAGCTACCTCTCAGATAACCACATGTAATCTGTTAACTGTCTTCAAAACTGCCCCTTGAATCATCGTGGTATATCATCCTTTGAATACTATCATCATATGTAACTACCAAAACATTTAATGCATGGTTGACATTGATAAGAGCAAAGTATGTAGACTTTGAATGACTCATACATATGCACCATAAACCTTTTGTAAACACCTATGAAACAACAATGTATATTGCAAGAATATGCTCTACAAACCTTACAAATGCAACACAACAAAATTTTTTACATGGCATGCCCTAGAAAAAATACATTGATACACAAAAACCTCGACAAAACAACCTTCAACCATACATAATGTAGTTGTAAGTGAACCCAACAAAAATGTATAGCACCAAGGTCTATAGCACAAATGAGAGGAAGCATGATCATTTGAACATAAACCAAAACCAAACAATAAACCCTTGGATTTGAATGCAATAATGAGAAAATCATGTAACCCAAGTCAAAATGAAACACTTTGTACAGACCCAAATGCAAATACTTTGATCAACATGAAACCAAGAACTCAAACTAGGGTTTTTCACCATTTCATAAAATGAAATAAAAAACAAGAAACAAAAATATCGATTTTGTTGCTCATTACAAGCCATAATTGTCACAGTGGTCTGAAAAACTACTTCTTGAGTAGTTAGTTGTGAAATCATGCTCTTCTTCACCTATTCACCAAGCTTCTAGAAGAGGCTACACATTCCTTGCACTTTCTTCTTCAAAATGAGTAATCATTTAGGGTAAATAATTTGTGGTGATAAACTTCACAAATAAAACATTAATCTTTGTCAATAAAAAACATTATCATTATGTTGGTGTCAATCCTTTTATTTCCACATGTATTCAAACCTTATAAATCCTGAATGTATAATGACTTTTGAAACAATCAAATATATCACTCATGATTTCCCAAATGATATAAATCTCATAATGCTCAACGTAGTTGGTGTTGACTGCCATGTGAAACAAACAAATATACTACCTTGTCGACCTAGTGCCAATATGCCAAGCCTTCACAAATAGTAATGAAGTCAATGTGACTCATGGAGATTTCTGCCTTACACATAACCTTGAAACCTTGTCATATATATGAAATTAATGCCAAACACAAATTCCAATGGGATCAAAAATTAGCATTATTGCCACTTCTATTGCTTATGAATATTTTTATTTAGGAAAAGTTAAATAAAGACAAAGCAAAAAAAACATGCACCTAAAACAATTGAATAAAAAGCCTAGCAGCTATAAGAAACTATTGAATAGAGGTTGTCATTGATGTCAAAGGAGTTCATTGTGTCAAAGGTGTAAGGCTAAGTATGCAATCGTACTTGAATTATCATTATATTCCTCTATCATATCATTTTGAGTTGTAGAGATTTATAGA
The DNA here is from genome assembly GCA_007258455.2 of Sequoia sempervirens. Taxonomy (NCBI): domain Eukaryota; kingdom Viridiplantae; phylum Streptophyta; class Pinopsida; order Cupressales; family Cupressaceae; genus Sequoia; species Sequoia sempervirens. The sequence goes on along the minus strand of VDFB02047230.1, from coordinate 194,693,448 downwards.
AATATATGTTACTAGTTATATTTTTGGAAGTATGTTGTATGTCAAAAGATCATTGTGGTTGCATACCTATCTATGTTGGTAATTCTACTATCATATCACTAAATCAAGAAACATGCATTATTAGCTTGAGGAGTGTTTGTGTTCCAGAAGTATGTGTGACTGTTGTATGCTTGAATTATTATGTATGCATATATTCACTGTGATTGAGGTGATCTAAAAGGTTATGCTAGAATGTTTCAGTTCAGTGTTGGTTTAGTGTTTCTCTTGTCTTTCTTCTCGAAGTGTTGTAGACTCTATAGTTTTAGAGGAGAGTATGTCTACACTTGTTCTATCATATTCTTGAGTTTTCGAAGGATATGTTCAGCATACAAAAAGATTGGAGTGATAGAAGGTTCTTTGTGATTGTCTGTCAACCTGTTAGTGTTTAAGACTTGTGCGGTAATGGCTAATAGTGTGCATAATTCAAATCTTCCTTGTGGTTTCAATATAGGACCTGGTTAAGGTTCTTGTGGTAGCGCACAACATCATGTTCTTTTGGTGACACCAAATTTTTTTTTTGGATCGACCAATTACACATTTCATGAAAATTGAATTTAGGTCCACCTTATGTCGTCCTTGTTATTTGTAGATCCCTGGCCCACATAGAAGAGTGTTAATGTGAGGTATAGTTAGTTGCAAAGCATGAATTGAAGATAAGGTGGTGATTACACAAGGAGATCATCTTGTGAAGCTAGAGGTTTGCATCCCAGATTGTGTGGTAATATCAAAAGATCATATAAAGTGTGGAAGAGTGTTTGAAGCAACTCTGGCATGTGTATGAGGTGTGCTCAGTAGCATTGAAGATCTATAAGCTTTATCTGTATATTTTGTTAGGAATGGCATTCTACATGTTGGGTTGGTGCTCAATTCATTGTATTGGGGATTCGTGTCTCCAATAGGTTGGTGCCTACAAATACATTAGGGGATTGGTGTCTCTAGTAGGTTGGTGCCTACTTCATATTGTAAAATTCACTTGTATATTTCTACTTTGTGAGGTTGGATTTCGATAGTAGATCCAAGCAACTATTCTCATCGTGGTTTTTCCCATCACGGGTTTCCACATATATTTGGTGTTCAATTGTGTGAATGTGTGCTCAATGCTTGATTATTAGTAGTGAAGATTCAAGTTGCATGATTTGATATCTTGAGTTGAAGTTAAGAGTTTTAAATTGATTAGATCTACTGATTCACTCCCCCTCTCAGTAGATTGTGTGTCCTTAAGAAACTAACTAAAAATTAGAAATAAAATATAAATGTAATTTATAACCTAGCAACTAGAACAAAATAAAAAATATAATGTTACATGCATGTCCCATGTGGCTAATAAGTTCATTAAAGTCTATCAATTCTCACTCCTAATTACACAATATCACTTGCAAACAAATGCCCAATGGTCTAAAACTATGTTGAAAAGGTTTAAAGCTAAAAAAATGATGTGAAACTTGACCAATTGGAGTGTTTTTATTGAGTAATTGATTTATTTTTACCTAACAATATTTTTTCTTGAACTCACAAATTATAGGCATGAGGCTTTGGGCTAGTTATGTTCAAAACCATTTTTTCTTGGAAGTACTCATGAGTTGGAGAGTAATTTCTCAAGTTTTTTAACTATGATACCATCTATAAAATATGTTTATTTTTTTATCATTTATAGATTGCACTTGTAGTATTTTTTCACAAAACAACATGAGCAACAATTGTGAGAGTAGTAAACATGAAACTGTTGGCATGGAACAAAGAAAAGTTGTGAGGGATCATCAAGGTATGAGAGGTGTGGGTGAATTAGAACAACCAAATAAATGATTTGAATTCTGTTTCATCCTCTTCAGACCTTATGCAAAAAGCACATTTAAACCTTCTAAACCTCTTCTACAATTTGTAAATATCTAGACAAAGATAAAAGGAAAAATTCAAGGGTAGTATAGTTTGCTTGTGTCATTTGTGCACAATATTTTTAGAGTGGGATATACAAATAGAATATAGAATAGTTGAAAAATAAAATAATATTATTCATCAATAGATAAAATAAATATATAGTTATAGATACTCAAAGCCTTCCTATAATCATGCTAATTGTGGTGACAACTAACTAATTGGACATTTAATATCAATAAATCAAAAAATAACAAACATGTTTCCAACATTTTCACACTTGTTCAATACTTAATGACACTTGTTTAAATTGGAACCTATAATCCAACACCCCCTCTTAATGCTATTATAAAAAAACATAGTAGGAAATACATTATGAAGAAGTTGTTCTTTGAAAATAGTTCTCAAACCAACAAGACATCTTCAAGCTGCTCCCAATTATAGTCACTAGCTATAATCTAATTTCCCAACATCATTGAACATCATTTGCACATGAAGTGTCTCTTCACCCTCATAAAGATATAATGTTGAAATTATAGATTTTAGATCACCCTCCAAACTATTGGACACCAATCCTCACATGTATGTCTCATAACCCCAATGAGATATAGTTTCTTTGATCCACAATCACCTCAAATTATTGAGCATCTAACTATGTACTACATCCCTCCTTGTCTTTAAAGTGTTGACTTCTTCAAAATAGAACAACTGGCACATCTTCAATGAAGTTATCATCACTATTATTTGGTGGTTCTTCAACAACATTTACTAATTATTTATTTAACTTCCCTTTTGAGAAGATCACTAGCACAAATTTTACAATTAAATATTGTATGAATTTTTTTTATAGTAGTAACATTCAATCTCACTCTTACCTAGCATTCTCTTTCCCATCCTTTTCTTTGAGTATAATTTAAGCTCTTGTTGAGTATCTTCCCTTGAATCTCCTATAGTTTCTCTCTTTTATTCAACTAAGAGCACTAAAATAATGTGTTCTAAAGTATATGAAGGCATCTTATTGAGAGTAAAAATAACATTGATATATTTTGAAGGTAGACTACTTAATAAGATAGCTTTATAAACCTCTTTATCTACCACAACACCAACTTCTAGAGATCTCAAATTGCTTATGTGGTTAGACATAATAATTTCATCAAACATCTTGAATCTAAATAATTGCAGCTTCGAAGAGAACTTTGCATTTGTTTCTTTTTCTCCAAACAACTTATTTAATTCATCCCAAATTTCTTTAGATGATTTTTCCAAATCAACATGATGTATTCTCGAATTTGAAAGAGTAAGGCCAATAATGGACTTGGATTTTTCATCTTTGCTTTCCCAATAAATCTTTATTTTAGCATCTGCAAGTACTACTTTCGTACCATTCAATATACCCCATAAAACTTTGTTCATCAATTGCATCTTTGTTTTCACTTTCAAAGTGTGAAAATTATGACCATCAAAGTTTTCTAGGGGTACTTCCATTTTCAGAAACTTTTGTGAGGAAAACAAAAATATTATTTAATTAAAAAAAATTGTGAATATTTCACAATAGTAGTAGGGGCGTTAGAAACCTTCTTAACCACCTTCTAGATTTGAGAATCTTATAGGCAACACATGGAGTAGTTCATGGCTTCCCATTTCCACCTTTGGTAGCAATTCCTCTATCACATTAGGGTACTCAATATCCTTCACCAACAAACAAAAATATTCTTTGTTGCTATTGTTTCTTAATTCTTACATAACATCTACCCGGTCACATTTGAGATCTACAATAGCTTGTATCTTTACCAGTTACAAACCTTGATGGATTTTGGATGGGCATGAACATTCAACAATTTCTACATAGATGATAGACATGAAAAATCAACATAACATTAAAAAATGATCTCAAAATTCCTTTTGGATGTTTCTACATTTGAGGATCAATGTAGACTTGCATCAACAACAATTCAAAGCAAAGACTAATACAAAATAGTAGGATTCAAATGAGTGCTCTGATACCAAAACATAATATAGAATAATTATTATTCATTAATAGATAAAACAAAAATATAGCTACAGAAACTAAATGACTTCCTATAATCATGCTAATTATGGTGATAGCTAATTGGAGTTCAACAATAAATTGGACATCTAATGATAGCAAACTAAAAACTAACAAACATGTTTCCAACTTATTTTTCACACATGTTTAATACTTGGTGACACCTATTGAAGTTGCAGCGTATATTCCAACATATACTACCTAGTATATAGTCACCTTTAAGGCATTGCAAGAGAGTGGGTTATGGATTATCCAAAGATAACCACAACTAGGATGGTAAAGAAAAATATATTATTTATGAAATATTGTGCAAGGCATAAGGTTGTGTCAATGTTAATTGTCTACAAAATTGAGTATGCAATCTATCATTGTTAATGGTGATGTTTAAGCTAAAAGAAAGAAGAAGAATAGTGGTAGTGAGAGGTCGATCAAAATTGCAAGAATGTTCAATATGCAATCACAAGAAGTGGTAAAGTTTCATTGTCAAATATTTATTCACCCATTGTATCCTATTTCATGTGACATGTCCTTCTTGTTTTAAATAAATATTTAAGATGAAATTTATGTTGGTCCCTCATTTACCCTCTAGAGAACATAAAGTACACTGTAACCTCACTGATAAAATAATATTTTAAGGTGAATTTAGTGATGGAGGGCATGAGCCACATTTGGTTGAGGAAAGAATTATATATTATCATGGATGGTTGGATTGATATTAGACATTGACCACTCACCAAAATCATAGTCAAATGTACAATTGGTTCTTATTTCAGACTTTGATTATTTAGGGAAGTGCAATAATATAAGCTTCCAATTTTAGATTTTGAAGGTGGCTATAGAGGAGGTTGGAGCCTTGAGAATTGTAATGAAATTACTTACACAAGGGAATAATATAATAGGAATAAGATGCAAACATATGATAATACTTGATAATAATGAGCCATTTCAAGGGTCCAAACCTCCAAAAGTGGACAATAATATAATTCATAAATGATAATAAACTAACCACTACCTCTTACATACCATATTTAATCCATGGAAACTACCCACTCCAAACTCACTACCTGATTAAGACTATAAAATGATCATATAATGCAATTAAAGGTTATGTTAACTACAAGTAAACTATAAATATCCCCATTTTCACTATAGGTTAAGGGTATAACATGTCTCTCCCCTTAAAATCAACATTTTCCTCATTGTTGACATTCTCTAGATTCTTTTAAGGGAATACTTCATCTTTACATGTTGCATTTTCACTGGCCAAATTCTTTCATTTGATTAGATACTCTATTATCATCCTCTTCTACAACCTCTTAGTATGTGAAGCATTCCCTTAGGTTCCCAAATGATTCTACCATCCTCGACAAGCTTTGGTAACTTTTTTTGGGTTGAAATTATTTTTATATTAATCATATTCAAGTAGGAAACATGGAATATTGGATGTGTTTGTGTTGACTTATGTTACTCCAAATTGTAAGATACATTTTTTTATATTTTTTTAAATGTGATAAGGGCCATAATACTTGGTTGAGCCTTGTTATCTTCCTATTTTTAATGGCATTTTCTTATATGACTATAATTTAACAAATACCCAATCTCCTATTGCAAAATTTATTTCACAATGGTGTTGATCAACTTGTTATTTCTAATTATTTTATGCTACTAGCAAGTTCTTTCTAAGGCTAGAGACTACCTCTTACTAGTGTTTAATGTGTTGTTCTACTACTCTAACTTTTGAGACCCTAAAAGTAGAGGTGTTGGATAGTGGCTAGTACCTTGGTACTAGTTGAATGGCACAATCATGATCTTTTTTGGGAGGCAATCATTTTCTACCACATATCCAAAAACTATCAAGTGCACATCTATATATGTGTATAGATTTAATGGTGTAGCAACCTTTGGCTCTTCTTCTTCTTCTTATTCTTGCATATCCATATTTGGTGTGAAGTGTCTATAGCTAGCCATATAATAATTTCTAGGTGGTGGTCCTACTTTAGATTGAAGTTGAACCCATAGCCTTATGTTCCTTAGAAGATAGTTTTACATCCCAAGTCTTGTGGCTTGAATCCATCTATCGGGATTCTCTAGAACTCTATAGATAAGCTATTTTTTAACATTGCATCAATGTCTTCCTTTTCAAAGATCCTTTCCATCTACTTTGCCACCTCTAACAAGATTTCCTCTATAATCTTATTGGTTGCTTCATTTATAGTAGCTTCAATTGATGTGGGATTCATTTCCCCTAGCATTAGTTCATTTTTATCTAAAGTCTTTCTAGAAGTAACCTTCCCTTGCCTCTTGTTGAAGCCCTTTCCATGATGTTGTTGAAATAATTTTCACAATAAATTACTCAAAGAAAATTAAAATAAGCTATATTTTTTTGCTTTGAGTTACATGTGCCTAGCTAGATCTCACTCTTTTGAAAAAATCTCCAAGAAATATTTTTTTCAGCTTAAAAAATGGACTTTGTGAAAACTCTAATTTCATAACTCTTACAAAAATACCCAAATTTGGACTATAGCTACTTTAATGTGTCCATGATCAACCCTTCAAATTTTATTAAAAATATAAGATTGAGAGATACATGTTCTTTATAACTCAAACTACTAAATAAATAAAAATTTCCTTGTTTCTTCCCTTTTGAATATCAAGATCATGGTTTGATACCACTTGTAATGAAATTACTTGCATAAAATAAAAATATAATACAAATAAGATACAAATACTTAATAATAATAAGCCATTTAGAGGGGAAAAACCTCCAAAAGTCTTGGATGAGAACTGTTACCCATTTTTCACCTATGGGCTCAATCAGGCAAGGTAACCCATGTTTTCAGGGGTTCTTAAAGACCAAACAGAAGAACACTTGCATCAAGATCACTTTTTCTAACTTGTTTGCTTCTTGTGCAGATGCGGGGGAAAATGATGTTTTAATTCAGCATGTGGATTAAATGTGGCTCCCAAGAGGGTTGAGCCCAGCATGCAGGTCTTCAACTTGGGGGTGGGTTCTCTTTTTGTTTCTGTTTTTCCTTGTCTTTCCCTCTTTTCTATTTTGTTTTCTTCTTGCCTTTTTCTTTGTTCTGTCGGGGGTGGAACCGGGTCGGGATCCGAACTTGGAACTTTTCCAAAACTCTTGGTTCCTGTTTCTGATCCGGTTCCGACCCTGCTTCCACCTTTTCTATTTTTGTCGGGCCCCTTTTCCTTTGTTCCTGTCGGAGGTGGAACCAGACCGAAACCAAACTTGGAAATTTTCCAAAAGATCCAGTTTCTGTTTTAGTTCTAGTTTCGATTCCGGTTTCGTGCTCGTGTGCGTCTTGTTCTCTTCTTTGGCCTTGCATTTTACCATGGGGTAATTTTTTCCCTTTCTTTTCTTCCTTGTCCTTTTTCCTCCCTTCCTTGCCTTTGTCGGAGGCGGGTTCGGGTCGGGACTTGAACTTGAAACTTGATCAAGTTTCAATTTTGGGTTTGTTTCCGCCCCTGCCCCCGCTGTGTTTTGCCCGGGATCGGTTTTTGTTCCGATCTCACCTTTCTTCCTACTTTGTGCGTCTTCTTTCTTTTTTCGGGCCCGAGAGCAGGTCGGAACCCGAACTTGGAACTTTTCCAAAAGTTTCAGTTCTGGACCCAGTCCTGCTCTTTCTTCTTTCCTTTTCTTCGTGGCCTAGGATCGAGGGGTTGTCTCTTCCTCCTTGGTTCCATTTTATGTTTTTCTTTTCTTCCTTCATATCTCGTGTTTTACCGGGAGTGGGATCGGAATGGAATCTGAATCTGAAGCTTAAAGAAAGTTTTAGGTCCAGATTTAGTTTTGGTTCTGATTCCGGTTCTGCTGACTCTTTGTCCCTTTCTTCCTTGTATTTTGTCAAGGTTGCTTTCTCCCATTTGTCTTTTTTCCTTTTCTTCCCTTCCTATGCCTTCCTTTGAGTTTTTTCGAGGTCGGGTCCGGTTCAGAATCTAAAACTGAAACTTCAAGAAAGTTTCAATGACGAATTTGGTCCCGGTCCCAGTTCCACCAGGATTCGTCTATCTTGGCCTTGCCCCTGCCAGTTATGAAGTTTCTCAGCGAAAAGGAGTGCCTTCGCTAGGAGATTGACAAAGGGTCCTGTCGATAGCAAGGTGGTCTCGGTGAACGAAATGAGTTCGGAGAAATGTCTCCCCGACATCCAAGTCTTCCAGACATAGAGTAAGCTCACTGAAGGATTTTGCCTTTGCCATAGCATCTCCCCGACCCAATGGGATCTTGTCGATGGATTTTTGTGAGATCGATATAACTCTGGCTGCTCGCCATGAGGTCTTGTCGACCATCGTATGTCTTGCCAAATGGATTGGTATGTCGGTATGACTTCATCTGCCCGCTATGACTTCTCGTCGATAGGCTAATGTCTCGCCAACAATGAAGGGTCTCACTAGGTGTCTAGTCGAATGAAGAGTTCGCTGAAGAAAAAGAAATTCTATAAGAGGTCTCGGCGAAGTGTGGATGTCTCAGCAACAAAAGAAAATATCGGTATGACTGGGGGACCTTGCTATGAAGTCTTCTCAACTAGCAGATTCTTGCCGAAAGAAATGAAGAGCCCAGTGGAATGGAAAATTTTGGCGTGAGTCCCGGTGACAAATAGGTAGTCTGGCCGAAAGTTGAGAGTTCGAGGAGAATAGTGTGCTCGGCGAAGGGTTTGGCCGATAGATCAATGTTTTGGCGACAACAAAGGGGGGGCTTAGTATAGCATTTTACTTTCACCATGATGTCTTCCCAATCAATGGGAGTCTTTCCAATAGTGGTCACCTTGCCCACAGAAATGAACATCGTTCTAACTTCCACAGTTCGGGAGAAGTCCCACCGACAGTCCTAAGTTATGCCAATAGTTGTAGGGGTGATCAGTTAGTAATGGCACTAAATCTAATGGATAGATCTGATGCTGCTTCTCGAGGGCAAGGTAGCCATGAGTCACTATAGTAGCTAGAGATGACGGCTCGAGGAGAAAGGGCACATTAATGACCCTGTCGTAGAACATTCAAGGTGACTTTGACAAAATCTTAAAGGTGGACTCGAAAGGCTGCAAGATAGCAACGACGGCTGTAAAGGATCTGAAGGCCATGCCCAGGGATGAGTTTTCACCGACATGAGCAGGGGGTGCGCATTAAATGCTTCATTGACTTCATTCCAAGGCACTTCTAGGGCCAACGTGTCCAAGGGCCGACTCATTTTGGAAACCCTAATGCAGGGGGACGACCTTTGGCTGTATATATGGAATTTTTTCCTTTTTGTAAGGGGTTTCTTAGTTAGGAGACTGCCGAGAGCATTATTCAGACTTTGTAACTCATTTTTTCATAGTATTGCAGACTTGTAACATAGGGGCTCCTGATTTTCTTAATAAGAAAGTCATTTCCTTTCAATTTTTCTTTGTTTTTTTAGTATTGCTTGTGAGTTGTGTGATAAAATCCTGTGTGATCCTCTATTTTATCAGATTCCTCCAGTATTGGATGCAAAGAATATTATGCCATAAAGCTGGTTTATGTTAGTGATCTCTTTCTACTGTGTTTATATATGTGAAGACACCTTGTTTTCCTTGTGTTAAGAACTAGAATTCTACTGTGTTTATATATGTGAAGACACCTTGTTTTCCTTGTGTTAAGAACTAGAATAGTCGGAACCTTACATAGAATCATTTTTATAAGCATAAATCTCTATATTGTGAGATTATTTAGTTCTATTGAGATTTTCTGTGAGTTTTCTGTAGTATTGTCATATGTTTATCTTTGGTGTATCACTTGTTAGTGATAGGTTTTGGATTCAAGTACATCTTTCTTACTCTTTTCCTTTATCATTCTTCATTTTTTTTCCCAAGATATATTAAGGGGAACTAGCCCATAATCTGGAGGTTCACTTCATTCCTAGGTCACCCACAACCTCAAAGTGTTCCCATGTGTCAATAGGTTGCTACAGTTGATAGCTTAGCAAGGGTGGAAACTTTATTTGACAATAATTTTTGGCATGCCCGGTGGGACTGAGAGTTGTTTTCAGTCTCAAATCAAAATTATCATACTGTTGTTTGGTATGTGCAGCAGAAATTGTAGTCTTTAAGAGACAAATTTAGCATACTTGGTGACTCTGAGCTCGGGTTTGGAAGTTCTAGCACTTTACTACTCATGAGAAAAGTGCAAACTAGGAGTAATTCATCTATTTTTGAGTATTTGCAGTTGTCCCCGCCTAGAAGGAGGGGGAGAGGAATCCAAAAGGTTCAGAAGACAGTTGTTTATTTCAGGAGGTCTAAGTCACATCCTACTGTAGAAGTACATACTATTGTTCCTATTATTACTAAGAGCATCTCAATAACAATGATTCCAGTAGTGAGAAACCAGCCATTTGTTGCCTTTAACCAAGGCAGCCCACTAAATCTAACTCAGCATGATGACATTCCAATTGCTGCCTTAAGAGGGTTGTTGTATTTTTATGGGGAGGATCATACCACCCCAACAGAGCACATAAAAGATGTTGCCAACCTGTGTGTTGTTCACCATGTGACTGAAGAAAATGTTGCACTCAGATTGCTAGTGGCTTCCTTCAAGGAAAAAGCCTTACAGTGGTTCAGAGGTCTACCTGTCAACTCCATAGCCACATGGGATGAGTTAGGCAGCCAGTTGTGCAAGTTTTTTGAAGATAAATTAGACCACTTGTCATTGGTGGAGCAACTGTCTACGATCTAAAGAGCTCCACATGAAGATATGTCCGATTTTAATCACCATTTCCAAAGGACATGGGATAGAATCCCACAAACGGTAAGACCTACTGCTAATCATGCATTTTTATACTATTTAAGAGCTTTAAATAGTGATATTTCTATAATGATTCAATCAATGGGAGGTGATACACTTCCTGTGGCATATGGTGTAGTTGTTAGAGCTGAAAACAGCCTCATACAGGCTGGTAAAATTGCCCCAAGACCACCTATGCTGATATTTCCTGCTCTTCAACCTCTGACTCTTATGCAAGTCCCTCCTTTGGCTATTATTTCAAGTGCACCCTCATTTCCAACATCTAATACCTAGTATAATGGTAAATTAAACACATTTCCAGTTTAGTCTAACGAACTGCAAGAGATTAAAGGCCTTCTAACAACCTTTGGCAATGAGATGGTTAATTTAAGAAAATAGCAAAATCAAGGTTTCAAGCCGTATCAACCTTCATTCCAGTCTAATTACCAGAAAAATCAGACCAATAGACCATCTTATCAGCCTTATAATCAAGGCCAAAAGTTTTCTCCTAATCCAAGGACACATCAAACTTATGACTCCAACACTATAGGCACTTCCAAAGAGATTGCCCCTATTCAGAACAACCTGGTCCAAGATTATGAGTGGTGCTTCTCGTGTAATTGACCCCACAATTAGAATACCTATGTAAATGGGATGCTTAACCAAGCCTTGATGGTTCAGAACAATAATGTGCCTATAACAACTGAAGTACAACAACAAGAGCAACAGACACATGAGTCTACATTCCTAAATTGGTAAGGGGAAGAATATTGTGGAGTGGTCCACTATGATTCTTCGATTGCAAACAATACATGTAGTAAGAAGAGGGCTATAGATGAGGGACATCAACCTAATACAGTTCAAACTCAATCAAAACAAGGGTCAGACCAGGATCAAAGTGCCCCTGACTCATCAAAAGCTGACCAAATCCAGATGCTACCAAGGGGCCAGCCTTTGATAGTCAACCAACAGTCTGATTTATCAGCCTAGGCTCCTTCAGTGAAAGGTAATGTTATTTCCCCTAATAGTCAAGTTAAACCTACTACATCTTTCAATTTACTTGAGAATATGAAGAAAATTAATGTACCCATGTCAATATGGGATTCTCTGAGTATTCCAGGTCAAAAGGACCTACTTCAATCTGCCTTATCAAGTTTAAGTGTCTCAAATGAGCCTAGTGTAGAAAAGGAGAAGGTTGCGTTGGCTAACGTTACAGTTGGTAATAAAGAACAACAAGTTTCTAAGGCCAAGCCACCTCCTTTTTATTTATCATTAATCATAGGAGATCATCTGGTTCACAATTGTATGATCGACTCAGGGGCTAGTAGTTCAGTTATGCCCAAACAAATTGTCGATAAGTTGGGAATTGAATATGAGCCACTAGAAAAGGGGGTAGTGCAATTGGATGGTACTGCTATGAACACAGTAGGGGTCGTTGGTATGAGTTTTCCACAGTCCATGAAGATAGTATTTAAGCTTTTGGATTCGACCGTGTCTATTTTTTTGTGAACACAGTAGGGGTCATTAAAAATTTGAGCTTAACTCTACATGCCTGTCCCAATTTTGCAATACCACAGGATATATACATTATTGAGTTGCCCCCGTACTTTTCCCTTTGTTTATCTAGGGATTTTACGGCCAAGATAGGTGGTTACCTATCCTCTGATTGGTCTCACATGTTGTTCAGAACTAGATATGGCACTAGAGCTACTATTAAATCATAACCCATAGCCAAGGTTCATGTTGAGCCTTACAATCCTTCCCCTATCAATGCTAACTTGGTTACGAATGAACAAGTGGAGCAGCCTGCGGTTCAAGAGGCTGAGATTCAAATAGAAAGAACATCAAATGTTCTTCCTAAAGAGTGGGTACCTCAGGCTCATGAGGCAGATATAGGAAAGCAGTTGGAAGAGGTTGACATCGATGTTTATATGATACACGAGACTGACTCTTTTGTGCCTAATATTGAAAAGAGTAAGGAATAGCATGGTGAGCAGCATGAAAATGATTTATGGGAGTTGTACTTTGATGGTTCAAGGAGTAGAATAGGTACTGGTGGTGGATGTATGCTCATATCACCAGAAGGAAAAAAGTACTATCAAGCTTTCAGATTCTATTTTAGCTGCTCTAGTAATGCTGCTGAATATGAAGCTCTAGTCCAAGGCTTGGAGTGGGCAAGACAAAGAGGTATCCGTTGTCTAAAATTTTATGGTGATAGCGAGTTGGTCGTCAATCAGGTGAGAAAGTTGAATGTTGTTAAAAATAATATGCTCAGGGCTTATAGGAATAGGGTATGGGACCTCTTAGAGAGATTTGAGGCATTTAATCTGATTTCCATTCCTAGAGCTCAAAATAAACATGCTGATAGATTAGCTGTTGTGGGAGTCGAACACGATATTCCAAAGGAGGTTTGCAGTGATAAAGATAACCAACATATCAATGTTATAGTTAGGCTTGCCATGCCTGATAACGACATGCACTGGCAAGTCTTTGATAGCGACCAACAGATTGTCAGCTTTTTGAGAGAAGAAGCTGAATTCTCACATACCAATTAGGAAAAATTACAGCACCAGTACAATGACCAGATCATTCAACTCAAAAACAACAAGTTGCCCAAGGGCCTGGTCACTTTAGAATCTATTTTTAATACTGATGATGAAGTTAGAAATCCCAAGGGGAGTATTCAAGTTCATCAATATCGCTACGAAGAGGTTGAAGTCTTCAAAGAAAGGCTTCTTAAGTTAGACAAGGTATGTACAACTGAAGAGAAGCATGTTTTTATTCAGCTTTTTCAAGAATTTAATGATATCTTTTCCTAGCAATATAGTGATTTAAAAGGATTTAATCCCCAGCTTGCTCAACATACCATTGAACTTGAGCCTAATGTCGAACCGATTAGATAAAAGCAGAGGCCCTCGAATCCTAAGTTAGAACCTTTGATGAAAAAGGAGCTAGATAAGTTGATTGAAAGCAACATCATTTTCCTCATCAAGCATACCTCATGGGTTTCAAACCTAGTGCCAGTAAGAAAGAAAAATGGTGAAATAAGACTCTATGTAGATTTTTCGTGATTTAAATAGGGCCTCCTTAAAAGACCATCATCCTCTACCTTCTATGGAGTAGATACTTCAGGTAGTCTCAGGGTTTGAAAGGTTTTCTTTACTAGATGGCTATTTTGGCTACAACCAAATATTGGTGAAGAGAGAAGATCAGTACAAAACAACTTTCACCACAAAATGGGGAACCATGGCTTATCTGAAAATGCCCTTTGGTCTATCTAATGTCAGGGAAACCTTTCAAAAGGCCATGGATATGGCCTTTCAGGGTTTAATGTACAAGATAGTTTTATTCTATCTTGATGATATCACTATTTTTTCTAAGGAGGCTAAGGATCATCTGAAGCATTTGAGGCGGATTTTTGAAAAGTGCAAGGAATTTGGGATATCACTTAATCCCAAAAAATGTGTGTTTGTTGTTCATAAAGGAAGATTGTTCGGTTATGTGGTATCTAAACAGGGTATTACTATTGACCCTGAAAGAATAAGTGCCATCTTAGCTCTTCCCTTACCAGCGCATAAAAAGGGTCTGCAGAGTTTTATTGGTAGGATTAACTTTGTTAGGAGGTTTATCCCTGACATTGCTGATTTGTTAAGTCCATTAACTCACATGATGAGAAAGAATGTACCTTTCAGCTAGACTAAGGATGGAAAAAGAAGTTTTGAGCTTATAAAAGAAGCATTGGAAACCGCACCTACACTTCTAAATCCTAAATTTTCTAAGGATTTCATTTTATATGCCTATGGAAATATTGATTTGCTTTCAGCTATACTCATGCAGCGAAATAATGAAGGATTTGAACAGCCCCTAGCATTCTTCAGTCAGGGATTCAAAGATTATGAGCTCAAGTACACTTTTGTAGAAAGACATGTTCTTGTTGTCATAAGAAGCTTAAAGAAGTTTAGGCACATGCTCTCCAATAACAAGATTATACTAATGGTTGCTCATCCCAGTGTGAAGGAATTTTTGTTAAACAAAGATTTGAGTGATAGAAGAGTTGGTTGGGTCACCAAGGTGATGGAGTATGACCTTGAAATAAAGGTTACCAAACTAGTCAGAGGGAGAGGTCTCTGCGAACAACAAACTGAAGACAACAACAATAGTATAACGAAGGAGGATAGTTCTGTTTTAGCACTCCAAGATAGACGAAAAACTTCCATACCTGCTCCTATTGGTTGGATCACAAAAATGACGCATTTTTATTGACTGGTGAGTGCCCTCCCGATTTGACTAGATCTAGAAGAAGGTATTATCGGCTGCAGTCCATACCTTATGTCCTTTTAAAAGGTTTTCTCTTTAGAAGAGATTTTTATGGTGTCCTATTAAGGTGTATTGAATCTGACCAGGTTGATAGAGTATTGTATGAATTCCATCAAGGATCAGCTAGCGGACACTTTTCTCCGAGAGCCACGACTCTTAAAATAATGAAAGGAGGCTATTACTGGCCTACCTTATTCAAAGATGCTCATGCATGGGTAAGAAGGTGCAGAGAGTGTGCTATGTTTTCTGGAAAAGAGAGGTTGGTAGCCCTCTCGCTGCAACCGGTTCAGGTTGATCAGCCCTTCATGAAATGGGGTTATAAACCCACCATCAAGTGCAAGCCACAAATGGATACTCACAGCCACTGATTATTTCTCAAAATGGACTGAAGCTATGACACTCAAAGAAGCTAATGAATCTGCTGTCCTAAATTTTTACGAAGAACTGGTTGCCAGATTTGGTGTCCCGGATTCTATTGTATCAGACAATTCCTTGGCTTTTGTGAGTGTTAAAATCTCTGACTGGGCTGTCAAAAATGGCATATATCTGAGTTCATCCTCTAATTATTATCCGTAGGGCAATTGATAGGCTGAGTCCACTAATAAGAACCTCCTAAGGATCAATAAGAGAACTATGGAGAGCAATCAAAAGGCCTGGCACACCAAGTTAAAGTCAGCCTTGTGGGCAGATATGATTACATCAAAAAAATCTACAAGATTTTCTCCATACATGCTAGTGTATGAAAAAGAGGCGAGGCTACCTATTTCAGTTGAACTCCCAACCCTCGATCTGGTAAATCAGCTTGATATGATTGAAGAGGAGCCTATGACAACAAGGTTGGCTCAGTTGATTGAGCTTGAAGAACTCAGAGCTGAAGTGGTGAAAAGGATTGAGCAATATCAGGCTCAAGTGAAAAAGTCATTCGATAAAAAGGCAGCTCCTAGAGTGTTCCAAGAAGGTGACATAGTGCTAAATTGGGATGAATTTAAAAGTAGGCCTGGAAGGCACTCCAAATTTGATGCACTTTGGACTGGCCCATATATCATTACCAAGGAGAAGCAGCATAATGCTTTCCAGCTATCCAAGTTGGATGGTGTAGTGGAACCAATCCTAGTAAATGGGATTCGCCTCAAACATTGCTTCTGAGGTAAGGACCTAAATCTGTACATAACTGTTAGAGTTCTAAAGGATAGTTATTTTTTCATTCCCTAAGTGTTGTCCCAGCACGGTAAATAGTTTCACTTTAGTTCTTTTTTCCTATCTTCAATAAATTTTTGATGGCCTGCTATGTCTTATGAGTCTCAAATGAGTTACAGCCATGCACAAGGCTGCTCCAGGTCTTTTCTGAGTTGTCCCAGTGACTCCATGACCAATGGATAGGCCTAGGCTACTGGTCTTCATGTTTAGCAGGCAAACATCCAGCAAAGGTCACCAGAAATGTTACCCATTTTTCACCTATGAGCTCAATCAGGCAGGGTAACCCATGTTTTCAGGGGTTCTCGAAGACCAAACAAAAGAACACTTGCATCAGGATCACTTTTTCTAACTTGTTTGCTTCTTATGCAGATGCGGGGAAAATTGATGTTTTAATTCAACACGTGGATTAAATGTGGCTCCCAAGAGGGTTGAGCCCAGTGTGTAGGTCTTCAGCTTGGGGGTGGGTTCTCTTTCTATTTTTGTTTTGCTTTGTCTTTCCCTCTTTTATGTTTTGTTTTCTTCTTGCCTTTTTCTTTGTTCTGTCGGGGGCGGAACCGGGTCGGGATTCGAACTTGGAACTTTTCCAAAAATCTCGGTTCCTGTTTCTGATCTGGTTCTGACCCTGCTTCCGCCTTTTTTGTTTTTTTTGGGCCCCTTTTCCTTTGTTCCTGTCAGAGGCAGAACTGGACCGAAACCAAACTTGGAACTTTTCCGAAAGATCCAGTTTTCGTTTTCATTCAGGTTCTGGTTCCGGTTCCGCGCTCGTGTGCGTCTTGTTCTCTTCTTTGGCCTTGCGTTTTATCGTGGGGTAGTTTTTTCCCTTTCTTTTCTTCCTTGTCCTTTTTCCTCCCTTCCTTGCCTTTGTCGGAGGCAGGTTCAGGTCAAGACTTGAACTTGAAACTTGATCAAGTTTCAGTTTTGGGTTTGTTTCCGCCCCTGCCCCCGTTGTGTTTTTCCTGGGATCGGTTTTTGTTCTGATCCCACTTTTCTTCCTACTTTGTGCGTCTTCTTTCTTTTTCCAGGCCCGGGAGCGGGTCAGAACCCGAACTTGGAAATTTTCCAAAAGTTTTGATTTTGGCCCTGGTCTTGCTCTTTCTTCTTTCCTTTTCTTCATGGCTTGGGATCGAGGGGTTGTCTCTTCCTCCTTGGTTCCCCTTTATGTTTTTCTTTTCTTCCTTTGTATCTCGCATTTTACCAAGAGTGGGATCATAATCTGAATCTGAAACTTAAAGAAAGTTTCAGGTCCGGATTTAGTTCTGGTTCCGGTTCCGGTTCCGCTGACTCTTTGTCCCTTTCTTCCTTGTATTTCATCAGGTTTGCTTTCTCCTGTTTGTCTTTTTTCCTTTCCTTCCCTTCCTTTGCCTTTGAGTTTTGTCGGGGTCGGGTCCGGGTCAGAATCTGAAACTAAAACTTCAAGAAATTTTCAATGATGAATTTCGTCCCGGTCCCGGTTCCGCCGAGATTCGTCTGTCTTGGCCCCGCCCCCGCCAGTTATGAAGTTTCTCAGCGAAAAGGAGTGACTTCGCCAGGAGATGAGGAGATCAACAAAGTGTCCTGTCGATAGCAGGGTGGTTTTGGTGAACGAAATGAGTTCGGAGAAATGTCTCCCCGACATCCAAGTCTTCCCGACATAGAGTAAGCTCGTCGAAGGATTTTTCCCTTTGCCATAGCATCTCCCCAACCCGATGGGGTCTTGCTGATGGCTTTTTCTGAGATCGATATAACTTTGGCCGCTGGCCATGAGGTCTTGCCGACCATCGTATGTCTTGCCAAATGGATTGGCATGTCGGTATGACTTTATTCGCCCACTATGACTTTTCACTGATAGGCTAATGTCTCGTTGACAACGAAGGGTCTCATCGGGTGTCTAGCTGAATGAAGAGTTTGCCAAAGAAAAAGAAATTCTACAAGAGGTCTTGGCGAAGTGTGGATGTCTCAGCGACAAAAGCAGATATTGATATGACTGGGGGACCTCGCTATGAAGTCTTCCTGACTAGCAGAGGCTTGTCGAAAGAAATGAAGAGCCCAGTGGAATGGAAAATTTTGGCGTGAGTCCCAGCGAAAAATAGGTAGTCTGGCCGAAAGATGAGAGTTCGAGGAGACTAGTGTGCTCGGTGAAGGGTCTGGCCGATAGACCAATGTTTTGGTGACAACAAAGGGGGTCTCCGTATAGCATTTTCCTTTTTCCATGATTTCTTCCCAACCAATGGGAGTCTTTCTGATAGCGGTCACCTTGCCCACATAAATGAACATCGGTCTAACTTCCATAGTTCGGGAGAAGTCCCGCCGACAATCCTAAGTTATGCCAATAGCTACAGGGGTGATCAGTCAGTAATGGCGTTGAATCTAATGGATAGATCTGATGTTGCTTCTCGAGAGGGAGGTAGTCGTGAGTCACTATAACAGCTAGAGATGAGGGCTCGAGGAGCAAGGGCACATTAATGACCCTGTCGTAGAACATTCAAGGTGACTCTGACGAAATCTTAATGGCAGACTCGAAAGGCTACAAGATAACAACAATGGCTGTAAAGGATCTGAAGGCCATGCCCAGGGACGAGTTTTCACCAACATGAGCAGGGGGTGCACATTAAATGCTTCATTGACTCTGTTCCAAGACACTTCTAGGGCCGACGTGTCTAGGGGCCGACTCATTTTGGAAACCCTAATGCAGGGGGCCGACCTTTGGCTGTATATATGGAATTTTTTCCTTTTTGTAAGGGAGTTCTTAGTTAGGAGACTGCCAAGAGCATTATTCAAACTTTGTAACTCATTTTTTCATAATATTGCAGACCTATAACACAAGGGCTCTTGATTTTCTTAATAAGAAAGTCATTTCCTTTTAGTTTTTCTTTGTTGTTTTAGTATTGCTTGTGAGTTGCGTGATAAAATCCTGTGTAATCCTCTATTTTATCAGATTCCTCCAGTATTGGATGCAAAGAATATTATTCCATAAAGCTAGTTTATGTTAGTGATCTCTTTCTACTGCGTTTATATATGTGAAGACACCTTGTTTTCCTTGTGTTAAGCACTAGAACAGTTGGAACCTTACATAGACTCATTTTTATAAGCATAAATCTCTATATTGTGAGATTATTTAGTTCTATTGATATTTTCTGTGAGTTTTCTACAGTATTGTCATATGTTTATCTTTGGTGTATCACCTGTTAGTGATAGGTTTTGGATTCAAGTACATCTTTCTTACTCTTTTCCTTTATCATTCTTCAGTTTTTCCCAAGATATCTTAAGGGGAACCAGCCCATAATCTGGAGGTTCACTTCATTCCTAGGTCACCCACAACCTCGAAGTGTTCCCATGTGTCAATAGGTTGCTACAGTTGATAGCTTAGCAAGGGTGAAAACTTTATTCAACAACAAGAACATAATCATAATATTATGATACTATACTAACTACTACCTCCTATATATACAATATTTATGTCATGGATACTACCCAAGCCAACCTAACTACTTTTATGAGATTATAAAAATGAGCACAAAACTTAAAATTTATGCTAGCCTTAAGTTAGCTACACATGTCCCCATTTGTGGCATAGTTTAAGGAAATAACACGAATATTGTATTGGTCATAATAATTCAACATGTGTGTACAAATTAGCTAGCATGAGAGTGAAGAGTACTTATAAATTTTTTTTTTGAACACTATGGTGTATTCATGTGTTGAATAATGCATTGAAAAATATAGGGAAGATAAATTGGGTGAAGAAGATAATGGAAAAATGAGAGATATATGGGTGTGCATTTACAAAGAACACACCTTGTTCTCTTCAAGACTTATTTTTTTGTATTAGTAATAGTTTATCAAAATTTGGATTACATATCTTTGTCCTAGCAGAGTTTCATTTCATAATGTTGTAATTACAATTATTTTTCATAGTGCTATAGATACATATGCATGATATTTGAATGCTTCTTGTACAATACTACTGAATATGGATAAACAAAACTTACATATACTATATGATCAAATCAAAGTTAAAGGTGTGTAGAATTATAATGGTATACAAACATGGATATACAAAATATATTCAAGATGCATGCAAGATTTGAGACAAGTTATCCCTTGATGATTAACCATTGCAACTTTGACTACCATCTTCAAGATCATCCCATCTTGACTCCCTATATGATACTTTCTCATTTGATCTGACCTCCTCGATGATAGGATTGTCTCCTTCATTCACATGCAACCTAGCATGACAAAAAGTTGTTGGTTCTTTTGCTCACCCACTTGCCATTTTATTGAAAATCCTTTGGAATTCCCTTAATGCTCTAAGAATTTTTTTTGTGTCTTCATGGTTGTGGTGCCAAGTGTTCCCATATTTCACCTCCCTTTTTTTTATTATGATTGTGCCATCACCATTAGCTTCATAAAATTGGCCATCGAGATCTCCATAGTGACTGTGACCTACAAAGTAATGTTAAGAAATGTGAGTCTTTTTGAAGACTCGGTAAGTGCCCTCTTACAACCCTTGAATTTATCCTCATTCCTTATCTTCCAAATGTGCCATAAAATTTCAGTAGAGAGACAATCCCAAAATAATGTACATGTTATTTTGTTTCCCATTATTGATTAATACATCTTTCCAAATAATCTTATGATTTTTATCCCAGATCTTAAGATCATAACAAAAAATCTTCCAAATTTCTTTCGCATAAAAATAGTCAAAGTAGATATGGATCAGATGTTCAGGAGTTCTACAAATATTACAAATTTCCACATCAGAGTGATTAATTTTAAAAGGAAATTTTTGAAGAAGAATAAGCCACTTGAAAGAAGCCTTTTTAGGCTCTTTAATATTATGTCAAATAGAGTTAAATATTTTTTGCCAATCTTTATCAGGTAGCGAGGTACCCCAACACTCATTCACATACTCAAAAATATAGACAGAGTTGATTAGAGTCTTGTATATAGTTTTGGATTTAATCTCAGATAGGGAAAATCCATCTATCCACTTAAGGTCACTGTTCAGGTCAATAACCTTATCCATGCTTAGGGGGAAATTGGCATCTTTGCATACCACCAAGAGAGTGTTGTAAGTTCTCACATTTGAAACAGGGATGTTAAATTTAGATACTATGTTGTCCTATCTTTTCAATTGCCCATTGATCAAGATGTCATTGAAGGTTTTAATACCTTTTTGTGCCCACTTTTTAGTAGAACAACCATGTACTAGAGCAAGTGGCTTGGTGTTATTCTCCAAGTTCCACCATAATGAGCTATAAGTTTGATAGTTTGGTTTATAGCTTATGGATACTTTACCATGGTTAAACTCAACATTATGCTTAATTAATTCCCAAGCCTTCCAAAGGATTTTAAAGACAAAGGAACCTACTCGGAACATTGGGTGTTTATTAATGAGAATGTCACTAATTGAAATATTTTCCATGCCTTTGCTTGTTTAGGGGTACCAAGAAGTATGTTATTTCTTACCAAAATTTTACAAGGCTCATTACCTACTAGAGCCTTGATTATTCTAAGGAAGCTAAGGTAGCGGAACAACTTCCTACACTAATCTTGAGAGGAGGATAATGCAAAACTTTACAAATCTTTAACAGTTACAAAAAATTAAACATAAATAAACATAAATATCATGCATACAGTAACATAGTGATTTACGTGGGGAAAACCCTTTTGAGAGAAAACCCCACACTCTAAAAGCCGCCCAATATATTATTAAAAAATACAAAGATTACAATATACTTGTAGAGCAAGCTTCTCATAGGAGTATCACCAACCAAAGATCTAGAGGGAACATGACTGAGCTATCAAACTCTCAAAATACATCATAATATACAACCGTAATATAATGACCTCATAAAATAGGGTTACCTTCTAGGGAAAGTCAAGCCAACAAAATATCAACAGTTATATCTAAGACCTAATGATGAATGATCTAAATTTATAATAATAAAATATAAATAAAATTTTCCTTTTGGGGGTGTTGCCCCTAAGCCCTTGTTGGGGCACACAACCCCCAAATCCCTTGTCGATGGGATGATCCCCCCAGACCCCTCTTGAGGGGGTAACCCTCTTGCACCCCCCCGTCACGGATGTATCAACAATACCTTATGTATCAATAGTACCTTATGTAATTTCAAGGTTGAGACACATTTTCCCAACAAATCTCCCACCTCTTGAACACCATGCAAAAGCAACAAGAGGGTGTATAAACAACATCTCTTAATTGCTAGGGGCCAAAAGGCCCATTAAATATGAACACCATCTAAACTTCTCTGTGCTCATAGGCTTAGATAAAGAATCAACAACATGCATCAAAGTCTCCACCTTAACCAACTTCACCTTACCATCTTCGATCATATCTCTAACAAAATGATATTGTACATCAATGTGCTTGGTTCTAGCATGAAAAGTTAGGTTCTTAGCTAGACATATCACACTCTAGTTGTCACAATAAATTGTCACTACACCTTATTTTATTCCAATATATGAACATAGTCTCTTAAGACAAATTGATTCTTTACAAGCATGAGTAGCTTCCATATACTCAACTTTAGTAGTGGGAAAGCAACCACAACTTGTCGCTTACTCATCCAACTAATTGCATCACCAAATAAAGTAAACACATAAGCACTGGTGGATTGTATACTATCAACATCACTTGCCCAATTTGAATCCACATAACCATGAATATCAAGGGAAATCTCACCTTCAGTCATAATACTATGATAACACAAGGAATAGTTTGAGGTATTGTGCAAATATCTAAAGACTCTTTTAAGTGCATCCCAATGAACTCTACTAGGATTAGATATATATCTAGAGAGAAATCCCACTACTTGGGAAATCTCTGGTCTTGTACAAACCATAAGATACATCAAACTTCCAACTGCACTCTGGTAAGGCACTCTGCTCATGTCTTCTATCTTTGATGGGGATGTTAGACAATCTAAAATAGATAACAAAGTTATTCTAGCCAAAATAGGAACACACAATGGTCTACAATCCTACATATCAAACCTCTATAAAATTGAATTGACATACTTACTTTGGCCAAGCCATAAGTTTCTGTTTACTCTATCTCTTTTAATTTTAATGCAAAGAATGTGTTTAGATGCACCAAGATCTTTCATTTCAAATTTAGCAGCAAGTTGAGATTTCAGTTTTGAAATCATACCTTTCCCTCTACCAATAAATAACATGTCATCAATATATAATGCAATAAACACAAAATTCTCACCATCAGTTTTATAAAAAACACAATGATTTGATTTAGAATGCTCAAATCTCAAAATCAACACATATGTATCAAATTTATGGTACCACATCCTAGGACTTTGTTTTAGGCCATACAAATATTTCTTCAATTTGCAAACTAATTTACTTTTACCTTTCACCACATATTGCCCTAGATGTGTCATATAAATATCCTCCTCCAAGTCACCATGAAGGAAAGTGGTTTTCACATCTATTTGCTCAACCTCTAAATCATAATCAACAGTAGAAAGCAAAAATCTAATAGATGTCATTTTTGCAATAGGAGAAAATATATCATCATAATCAACACCCTCAACTTGAGAGTAACCTTTTGCAACCAACCTTGCTTTGTACTTCTCAATACCTTCATCTGAACCCATCTTTTTCTTAAACACCCATTTGCAACCACTGAGTTTTCTTCCTTCAGGCAATGGTACAAGATCCCATGTATCATTCTTTTACAAAGCTGTCATTTTTTCATCCATAGCAATCTTCCAAGATTCTGCATCATTCATACCTAATACCTCTTCTACCAATTTGGGTTCATCTATGTTACTATTCAAAGCAAAAATACATCTCCAATCATCAAGTGAATACCTTTCAGGTGGTTTTCTATGCCTTGTAGAATTGTGAACAAGTTTAGTTGGAGGTTCTTCCTCCTCTTCTGAAGATTTAGAGCTAGATGAGCTCTCCTCAACTTCTTTTCTATCCATGGGCCTCGATTCAACTTTCTCAGGTGTAGAAGGAAGTTGAATGACATTTTCCTATTTACTTTGTTCCAGCTGTAGTGTAATAGAAGAAGGCTTAGTTTCTCTAAAAATAACACTTCTACTATATATTACCTTCTGTGTATCAGGATACCACAACATGTATCCTTTCACACCATAACTGTATCCAATGAAGATGCATTTCACAACCTTGTTCTCCAACTTTGTTCACTTCTCCTTTAGCACATGTACATATGCCTCACAACTAAAAACTCTAAGATGTCTTAATAAAGGCTTGTGGCCCGACTATGCCTTTATAGGTGTCTTATCAACAAGAGCTAATGTAGGAGACATGTTAATTAGGTGACAAGCAATGACAACAACTTCAACCCAAAACCTTTATTCTAGACTAACACCACTCAACATACTCCTAGCCTTCTCCATTAGTGTCATGTTTATTCTTTTTGTAACTCCATTATACTGTGGAGAATATAGAGTTATCATTTTTCAATGACAACCATAATCTTTATAGAATCTATCAAAATTATTAGAGAAAAATTCATCACCATTATGGGTCCTCAACATTTTATTCTCTTTCCAATTTACAACTCAACCATTGCTTTAAATTCTTTAAATAGACTAAAAACTTCATATTTACTCTTTAGAAAATATACCCATGTTTGATGCAGAGGAAGGACTCTACTTTGCCAACTTGACACAAGTGAAACAATGATCCATCACCAACAATGACAAAATGCAATCTATTTCACCTTAGAAACATAGCTATAATGGCCTAATGACACTCAAAAAAGAGGGAAGCATGAAACCTTGTGAATTTTGGATTCTACAGACCTTCTACAACACTCTTCAATGGTTTTCCATCCATTCACAAGTAGGGAATGCATAAATGTGTTTAATTGCCAAGCAACCTAGTGCACCTTAAGACATTGAAACTACAACATAAAGGCATTCAATAATGAAAATAGAATGCAACACTCCAAGGTTCTTGACTTGTGCAGACCTCTAAAATCATACCACCACAATTCTTCACCCTTCCATTAACAAATAGTGCATAGATTAATCAAAGTAACAAAGAACCTAGGGTTTTAGATTATTTTCCAAGCAAATGAGAGCACACTATCATTCATTCCTCACACGTGTAAAGATTTAAAGGCTTGAGCCCAAAAGGGTTTTTAGATCTCCATAAAAAATAACTTTCTACCAATTTTCATGAGTTTTTGATGGTGGAAAACAAAGATATGATTTTTTTGTGTTTCTGGAAACCCTAGGCAGGGTTTAGACTTGCACTCACCAAAATTGCAATATCTTGCACAAAACTTGATGAAATTCTACTAAACCAAAAGCATCATAAAGATAAGACTTCCCTTCAACTTCTCAAATTGGTTTTAGGATTGTACCAAATTTTACTAGTCTGTACAATGTGTGTTTCAAACTACAAATTTTCAGAAAAATAAACTTTATAGACATGCCCTTAATGAAATTGCCATATCTCACTCAAAAATTAATGAAATTGATTCAAACAAAAATAATTATAATATTAAAATGAATCTTCAACCTTTCCAATTGATTTCATGTCTGTATTGTACCATACAAAGCCATACCATCAAGTTAAAGGCTGATTCACATAGAAAAACAAGAAAAGAATGTGCCAAATGAGTTTCTTTCATTCCTGTTCTTCCCCCAACCTTTGTGCTCGAGGTTACATAGCATATTTAACATGCTACAACCATTGAAAACTTCCCAACCGACCATTAAAATCCTTGGTTAACACTAATGACAACATTTGCAAGTTTTTGACAATAATGACAACATTTTGCAATAATTGCAACTTTTGACAACATTGCACCAAAACATCATAAAAGAGACTTAAATTAATCCAAATGGTCTTAAATGACCTTATTGACCCAAAACCAATCAAAACTCAAAGTTTAGAAACATGAAAACAAAGTGAAATAAAGGGTGCATCAATGTCCTTCAACTATAATAATCAATAAATGAAACATAATATGTGGATTTACTAGTTGAAGGAACATAGACTGGGTAAGTGCACCAAGATGGTTCCCAAAAAGGGGGCTTAAGTGGCCACTTTTTTTTTTTTTTTTCTGAAATCAGGAAATGATGACCTTGGACATGAAATTGAGGATAGTTACACTCAAAAATTTGAGATGGAACAAAAACAAGGATCGAAGTGCTGAGTCTACTTTCTAAACTACTAATTTATTTTGAAAATGGTTGAGATTAAGGGGTTCAAAAGAGGGATGTACACAAATTGGTGTTGTTTTGTTAGAAAACATAACATAGCAACTCTTGTACGACCTGAGCATGGTGAAATTTTTCGTAGTATTTTTAAAATCGCTATGGTTAGAAGTTAGCTAACAGCATCTAGTTGATGCAAAAAAATTCTAATAATTTTTTAATGAATATTTTATTTTTACTAATTTTCTAAGTGGGCACTTCCTGAATAGTAGAATTTTGGCCATGCTCCACCTACAAATTTTGGAAAATAATTGAATTTTTTTTTCTTTTTTTCTTTTTAAATTGTATAATGGAGTCTAGTTTTTAAAAATGTAATTTATTTGAAATTTTGATGAACGGGTAAATTATAACAAAAAAACACCAAACACTGCTTTTTGGCAAAAAAACAGACATACAAACAAAAGAAACTATGAATGAAAGGCTTAACATTGTCAAAAAGTGAAAAAAATTATAACGTTGGATAGCTAAGAAAGAACCTAACATTACCCATGTTTTTGATTTTGTCAATATTGAACTAGATGCAATCTTGATGGTGATCACATACTCGATTATGTGAAAATTGTAGAATTTGCAAAAACACGTCTCTGGCCTTGTTAGGAATGTCATCCAAGCCTTTGGGTTGGCATTCCAAGGCAAGTACTTTCACTTTTTTCTTTGTTTTTAACATGAAATAATGCGGGTGCTTTTTTTAAAACTTTTTTCAAAAGTGGCTAGAAAATTGGTACCCAACTTCATGCACCTGCTCATCTACAAGGTCAAACATATCTAAATGAATAAGATTTAATACATCACAAGATTTATGAGAACTCGAGTAAAACTAAATGTGTTGGGTGAATATTTTGTAATTCCTTTAAGAATTACAAAATGGTAGTTTCAACCACAACTATAATGAGAAATTAATCTCTCCTCATGAAGGGGAGGCTCCCTCCTTATTGATCACTAAACCAAATAATAATTAAACTATTTTTATGTACACTACAACTATCCATAGAGGTGTTTCCATCATCATAATCTCTTCTTTCAAAATAGATGTTTCCTTTTTCAAGATTACAATAGTATTTCTTTGATGTTTATCACAGATAACAAACTACAAAACACTAGTTGGAGCAATATTGACCAATATCCATTTCAGTTAAACATAAGAATAACTAGAATGATACCAACAAGTAATGATAACAAGAAAATCTACAAGAGCACAAAGACTTATGTAACTTTCCACGATGATTCAAACAGTAACAAGTGTACAAAGTTGTAGCTCAAACACCATCAATGAACAACACCAAAAGATCCGCAAGAATGTAGCCAATAATCATAGCTCAAAGACTTTGAGTAATCAACCAAATTCATACACAAGAACATAAATCTCCAAACACAATATTGTAGCTCAAAGTCTATCAGTATCAAATATGAATTCCCTTCAAAAATGAAATATTATGCCACTTTATAAACCAATTTCAAGATAATGTGAAAAGAAATACATAAGAACAATCTTACACACAACAAATGTACTCCAAAACAAAGGTTGGAGGTAAATTTACTTATTGTATTGATTAATTTTGATATGCACATTCAACACAAAGATTCAAGTATGCTTCTCAAAATGGGCAATGTTTTGCTTCAAAAGATCAAAGGTCCATTACAAAAGAAACTCCCTCATATATATATAAGAGAGTTGAGAGCTAATCTAGGAAAGCAATAACTTATTTGACTTATCCAACAAGAAAGTTTGATTTGATTTAGGACTTCTCTATTTTTACATGTAAATACATTTCAGAAAAAGACATGTAAAATGTCGAAAACTAATTACATAAAAATACTAAAAAGTAAACTAAGGGAAAAACAAGGCATGTTCAACTTTCTTTGCCATCTTTCTCCAAGAAATCCTTAACTTCTTCATGACTACTTGAACCTCTTCATTATTAGGACCTAAAGTATGCTTGTAGATAGCCAGGACTCTTGTGATTGAATCCTTCATAGTATTGCAAGATTTCTCGTGCCTTTCTAAATACACCTTGAGGTTATCCAGGGTAAATTGAATATCCATTAATCTATCCATCGAATCCACTGAGAAGGATTTATCTTCAAATTATTTTTGGATCAGGGATGTGAATTCCTAAACAACTTCATCAAAGGAAAGGACTTTTTGATTATCATCATGTAGATTGCAAGGAAACTCCTCAATTTTGTGGACAAGATGCCAATCATTATCCTCACTAACTTCACGAGCATCCTGCAAGTCTTTGATCAATTCTTTGATGATATTGATCTTGTGTATCATTTTTTCCTTTACCTCAACAAACATCTCTCTATTGGGAATTATCCCAATTTCCACCAATGCATCAAGCTTGAGTTTCTTCATCTCAATCCAAGTTTCTAAACTGTTCTCTATTTCTTGCTACTCCTGGGAAAATGTATAAGAATTTTTATCCAAATATGATCTTGTGCTTTCCATATTTCCCATGCTTTCTATAAAAGATCTTAGAAGTTGCATTCCCTATGCTAACATTTTATCCAGAAACTCGCCAACTTCTCTACCTTTCCAACCATCTGAATAATTAGATCTTCAATACTCATGGCTACTAGCTCTATTGACTTTGAAGATTTGGTAATCTTCTGGAGCATTGAAGTTAACTACTTTTTTTTAGCCTTGTATTGATCCATAACCTTATTTACTTCATCAAATTTCTCAATGAGAGAATTCAAAGTAGACTGTACATCTACCTTGGAACTTTCATGAGTTACCTTTCCTAACTCATCCCTTGTAATGGAATATTCAAAAATATCCACTTCCTCAATATACTTATTTGGAGGAGGTTGCTACCTCTGCATACCTATATCCTTCTTTATCCACCAGTAACCTAGAAAGAGTCTTTGCCTTCTTCTTGGATTTTTGTCTTTATGAGTGCCAATTGTGCAAATTCAAAGTCATTTAGAGAGACGACTTGGTTCTTCCTTTTGGCGTCTAGGATGAAAACCAAGAGGGAAGTGGAGAAGAACTTCCTTCTAGACCAATAGTCATAGATTGCATTGATGTAGCTGCACTCACGAAAGTTGTTATAATTGGTGAAGTATTAGTCAAAATTGCACCAGAAATTTCCACACTTGTAACTTGAGAAGATTCAGTCATATTTTTTTCTAAATCAAATTGAGAGGTTATGTAAAAAGAAGGTGATGAAAAACTTGGAAAAGAAGTGGGAGAATCCAAAACATTTTCCAAACTATGTTTAGGACTTTCAAAAATTGACCCCGAAGATAGAGATGAAAGAATTGACTGGATAGACATGGTAGGAGTAATCGTAACAATAGGAATGAATACAACAGTGACTGGTAAAGAATATCCAACTAAAACAGTGGGATGAATGGGGGTATACATAGTAGTAATTGTGGGAGAAGAAGTAATAGGTGGATCCCTTGGGGCATTCTCATGAGGAGATACATGTTCTTCCTAATGTTGTTCCTCTTCTTCTCAAATTGATTCATCTTTTGTACTTGTAGATGGCCCTTTAGTTGTTTGATTTTTACCCCCTTTTACAATGAATGTAATCTTCGATTTTGAGGTTCTACTTGAGCTAGGAACATCTCCATTATTATTCTTCCTTATCTCAAATGTCCTACCTACTTGTCCTCTGGGTTCCTCCCCTTTTGATCTAATGCTAAAAGTTTTCAACCTTATCCCTTTTTCTTCTAGCCATACATTTGTGTTAGCTAGGATAAGTTTAAATCTTTCTCTTATTGATGTTGTCTCCTTCTTGGACCATTGAATTTCTAGTAGAGGAGTTCCTGCAATATTGTTCCTCACATAGGTCAGATTTAAGATGCCCCCATCATCTTCCATATCCTCTAGAATATCAGCTAGATCAAGATTTCTAATTTTCTCTAGGGTCAACCGAAAGTAATCTAGCTTTCTTATCTCCTCCTCCATTCTATAATATTCCCACACATCTTCAATCCTGTGTACATGAGTGTAGACCTTCTCAATTTTATCTTTCATCCCCCGGTAATAAAAATTGAGCCTCTTTTTGTGTGTCTTCATGTTGACCCACTGTATCCCAGATTCTATAGATTTAGCTTTTGGGGATGTCAAGATAGAATACCTGCCAATTATGAGGGGAAACTCATAGCTTGGTTTGTGAGACTCCATCTGCTTGTTGTGAATTTCCATAATCTTCCTACAAGGCTCCAATAGAACAATCTTATCACTGGGATACCTTGGGAGCATGTAGGGATACCCCATGAAGCAACCAACTCTTAAGTAGATGAATGTAGGAAACTATAAATATAAACAACCATATTTGTTGACCACTGCCAATGCTTCATCAAAAAATCTTTTCTTTTCAAGTTCAAGATCAAACATGCATAGGAAAGGAGCAAAGAAAGAATCATTAACTCTTCATAAGTGATGAATACTTCTATCAAGAGTTATCTAGGGATAGTAATTATATATTAGAGTTACTCTTCTATTCCATCTAATGTAAACCTTGGAAAATTCCTCATTATAGCAACAACATACACCAAGTATGATGTCATATAGAACTTTAGTGAAGTGTGTACCTTTATCAATTGATCGTGAATTATGTCATTGATCTATTGACCTAAAAAAAAAAATTTCTTTCCCCTCAATACGATCTTGATGTATACATACATCCAATCTTGAAAGGTGGATGAGGTAGGAAACCCTTTCACTCTACTGAGAAGAGTGATCAAATTATTCACTTTTTCAATGAAGTCACTGCGTGGAAAGATTTTAGGCCACCTTGAAACACTTGGCATTGGGTTTTTCAACCACTTACTATTAATCACTTTCTTACAAGTGTCTGTATCTCTCTCATATTCTTCTTGTGAATATTCCATAGTGATATCTGCATAATTTTCAATTTACTAGGATACAAGAAAGCTTTGTCAAATAATTTTGGATCTAGTCTCATGACCACATTTCCATTTGCATCCCTAACACTTTGGTCATCCTTATTGTAGTGTGCCACAACTTGGAGAAAAAAAATAGGATTATGTGTAGCTACAAGGAAGGATGCTACCATTTTAACATTGCTTTGAACTATACACAACATACCATCATCTAGTGGTTGCTTCCTTTTCCACAAATTTAGACATATCAACATGTTTGATTTTAGTATCCTTTATCTCATCAATGTTTGAGGACAATGGAGTCATTGGGAAGACTCATTGGTATTTGTGCTTCATGGATTTGGCTTTACTTGGAGAAGGATCTAACATTTGAGGAGCAACTAGAAAAAATTGTATCCTTTCGGGAAAGCAGATGTGAAAGTCTAAAATGCATGCACAAGTAGTTGCATTACAAAGTTTAGTATTTTCTAGTGTTAGAAAAACTTGGGGGGCCAAAAATGTAGTAGTGGGAAAATTATGAGCAATTGCATGGGCTTGGAGGGCTTAGGCCTGATGGTGGTGAAAAATGGAGCAAATGCAAGTGAATTGGCAAGTGGAATTGAGTGTTAACAAAAAATTACAATTTTGGGTGTAAGGGTGCTAAATTTGGACACCTCTACATGGTGTTTTTGTGTTTTGTTCAAATGCACTAAAATTAAATTCTTTTACAAATTGGTAAATCCAAAAATTGCAGGTCGACAAAATTTTCCAACCCTACATGGGAAAGACATGAATTTGTGTAAGGTCAGAAAAATTCACCGACCCTTCATGGGGTAATATCAACAAGTGTTGGATTGCTAAAATTCTCTGCTCTTGCATGTTAGGCTTAAGCCTAAGTGCAAATGTGCTAAAATTCACCGATGTTTCACTTCATCAAAAGATAAGGCTTATGAAATAGTGACAAAAATTACCACTTCTAGAAGGGAAGTTTATGCAACATCGAGGAAAAACCTCACTTATGCACTTAACATGGGTTAAATGTATGTCATGGCGATAATTTTATTTGAATAAGCTTTCATAAATAGAGCACTTTTTTATCATCAGTGAAAAACACCGACATTAAAATGTCCTTGCAATAAACCTAAACACATAAACAGAAAATTTTACCATTATTGCAAGCAAGCGGTAACATTCAATATGCATAGGCGGGGAAAACCTTCAGATATGCATATGAATATCGAGTGTTTGGTTTCATTGCTGGTGGGTATGGCAAGTTGGTTTCACTATTGGTAATTTATCACTTGACTTACATTGGTCAGGATTTAAACCCCAACCCTCATAGAGCAAGAAATGAACACACAACATGAGGTTTAAAACCCTGAATCATAGGTAACAATTATATCTCATGGCAATGTAAACTCGCAAATGACATGAAGTTTGGGTATTCAACTAAGGTTTGAGACAATGACAATAAAAAAATGAAAGATTTGATAATTCATACACTAAATTCCTCAAATCCAAGGAAAACAAAACAATTACAATTACAATGGAAAAAATAGAAATAAATACAAACCTTAGACATTAAAAACAAACAGAGAAAAAAAATATCAAAGAACATACCCAAAAAGAAAGAAGCCAATGAAAACCCTAAAGAAATTGACAGGAAATCCAATCAAATTTATAGACAAACAAACACAAAATCTTCAACAAACTCATAGATAATAATGAAGGGTGGACAAACAATTTAAATGAAAAATAAAACAAACCAAAACAATTTAAACACCCTCAAATTGCAATTAAAACTTGCATTAATTACAACTCGTGTGGACTCCAAATTGTAGAGGCAGTGAAAAATGACACTCATGCAATTTTTTGAAACTTGGTGAAAAATATGCAGGGGCGCTGAAATTCAGCCCTCTTGCACAAGCAAGAAAAACACTAACACTGAAAATTGAAATTTTGCATCTTTCTTTATTTTGCAAATTTTGAAAAATAGAAAGAGGTTAACGCTCAAAATGATGTTTCAAGGCTAGGGGACCACACACAAGGGCAAGTATGTTTTTCCTTGTTTTACGTGCTTAGAGTTCATAGGCTACAAAAAAAAACAAGTTTCATAGGGGCTATCCCATGAATTAAGCACAATTGAATTCAAGGATAACAAAATGTGGTTTTGTTTTGCATAAATGCAATGCTCACATAAATCAAATTCAAGATTACAATCAAACAACCCTTCAACAAGGTTTTTATTTTTCAAGGTCCTTAGACCCTTTTCTCCAATGTGGCCACGTCTCTGGTGCCATAGCATAGTTTTCTATGTAGGTAACTTTGATTCAAAAGAAAGAGCACCCTTAGGTACCCAAAATCCATGACCATCTATTGAAGGTGAAACCCTCACCTCTTCCACAAACTTTATTTTCACATAAGTACTATTGCACTCAATAGTGCATGCATCAAGCTTATACAAAGTGCCATATTTTACACCTATTGCAATCACCATAACCTCTAACCATCTTGCATCTTGCGTAAAAAAATACTACCTGCACACCTGCATCCATTTGTTTTCTCACAGATAACAAATTTCATGCTAATCCAAGTATGTGCAACACACCATTAATCATTTTTATTCTACCATCAAGAAAATTGATTTTAACTTTACCGCGACCAACAATATTTAAATAAGAATCATCACCCAAGTACACCTTACCTCCATCAAATTCTTCATATTCAAAAACCAATCTTTATTAAAGGTCGTATGGAAATATGTACCTAAGTCAATTAACCATGCATCATTACCTACATGAGTTGTTAAAGTTGCAATGAATGCATCACCATCTTCCTTCTCAAACTCAGAATCCAAATCGGATTTCTTCTTTTTCTTCTTCTTTTCTTCTTTGCAGTCCTTACAAATACGTCCAGGCTTACCAAAGTTCCAACAATTAACTTTGGACTTTCCAAGAGATTTGGATTTCCTCTCAGACTTGGATTTATCATGCTTCTCATTCTTCTTTCCTTTTTCCTTAGGTCTTCCACAAGCATTTAGGGCCTCCTTGGCACTAATGGATACCTTCCTCCTCATGTCTTCAGAAAGCAAAGAACCCACCACATCTTTAGTCTTCAATATAACATAAGTAGTCTTAATAGCCATAACAAGATAATCCCATGAATCAAAAAAGAACAAAGCAAGATTTGACATTTCTCCTCCTCATCCATTTTGACACCAACTAATGCCAATTGAGCTAGCAACATATTGAATGCTTCTAGGTGGTCTGCAATTCATCCACCCTCTTCCATTCTCAAGGAATACAATTTTTTCCTCAAGAAAATCTTGTTCACTAAAGATTTGACTTGATACATCTCACTAAGCTTCTTCCATAGTTTCTATGCAAAGGTCTCTGCATGGAAATTGATTAAGATAGAGCCTGCCAAGCACAATTTGATGAGAACCTTGGCTTTATGGTCCATAACATCATATTGATTTGCCAAAGCAGGATATGCAAGCCTTAAAACCTTCTCATCAACAAAATCCCATAGATCTCGATCAATCAACAGATCTTCCATCTTTAGCTTCCACATTTCAAAATTATTTCTAGAAAATTTATCCACCTCTATTCTTACTGATGAAGTTGCCATCTAAAAATTCTTGCAACAAGATCACAAAGTATCGTTTGCACAAACTCCCACTCAAATATAGATTAGTTCAAAAAAAAAACCCACAACTGAAACCAAAGGTGATCAGGCTCTGATACCACTTGTAAGGAAGCTAAGGTAGCGAAACAACTTCCTACACTAATCTTGAGAGAAGGAAAATGTAAAACTTTACAAATATTTAATAGTTATAGAAACTTAAACATATATAAACATTATCATGCATACCACAACACATTGATTTATGTGGGGAAAAACCTTTCATGAGAAAAACCCCACACCAAAAGTTTCCCAACATATTATTCAAAAATCACAAAGATTACAATATACTTGCAGATCAATCTTCTCACAGGACTATCACCAACCAGAGATCCAAAGACAACATGACCACTATCAAAATCTCATAATACATCATAATACTTTATGTATCAATAGTACCTTATGTAATTGCAAGGTTGAGACACATTTTCCTAACAATTATCCATTTTTTAAGCCAACACAATACCATGTAGTCTTAGATATTTTAGGCCTATCCCCCCATGCACTTTATCAAGACAACACCATTCCCACTTTATTTAATGTTTTTTTCCTTTTGCCTTTACCATCAGACCAAAGGAAGTTCCTTATTTTTTTGAATCTCATTAACCTAGTAACTGCTAAAAAACCACACAGAGGTGAAATAAATACTGTAAGGGGAGAGGATCTTTTGACAAACTTGTATCCTACCCGCTAGAGATAGGTATTGCATGTTCCATCCTTAAATTTTTTTCTCAATTTTAGATTTAATCCTATAGACACCTAAAAATTTCTTGAGTATATCACACACATTGATTTCGCTTATTAACATTTTTTCTCTCTTAATTCACATATTTCACCTATTTAATTAAATAATGTCCAATATTTAATTAAATAATGTCCAATTATTTAGTTAGATTTACCCTTTTCTCTTATTAATTGAATAATTAGCTTTATTTGATTAATTAACCACCTTCATATTAATTTCTTCCCTTTTGATTAAATAATATCAAATTATTTGATTAAATGTAATTATCTCCCTTTGATTAAATAATTCATAATTGTTTAATTAAAGATCCTAATTCTTCCAACTTGCATAGTTAAATGCTTTTCCTAAATTGTTTAATTAGCTAATAATTCCTCCAATCCTCCAAATTGCATAAAGAATATTCTCATGGAATATTTCGTTTTCAAATTCAAAATTTTCCCTCCACATGAATAATATCTCCAACATCTTTCCTAAAATTAAGGGATTTGTTGATCTTTCATGGATTATGGATCCTTGATTAAAATCTTTGATTCATGCCTTCAAGAATTGTTGACCATTGAATCAATTCTTGATCCAAACTCATATCCCCAAATTCAATTTCCTCCACTGATTATCATTTTGAATCCTCACCATTGATCCATTCCAAAAATCTATAAATACCTCACATCTTACATGAAATTCAATTCACAATCCTTACGCAAGCTTTACCAAATTTATCACTCACCTTTGAGCTTTTGAGATCATTTGTGAATCATTTCCATTCAATCCATCAACCCAAGCTTTTGCATCAACATGGATTAGGAAAATTGAGCAATCCACATCCCATACCACTCTAATTTGTACTCAATCAACAATGGGATTCCAGGTTTGCACCATTAATTAGGTTCATTTGATGTTAATTGAATCTTTCTTAGTGTTGCTAGAATAATTTCATTAGAGTATTTCCTTTAATTGATCAATTTATTGTTTAGTTTGCTTTATTTCATTGTCTTTGATAGATTGAATCCATTATACTTACATTTTAGCACGCCCAGTGGGACCCACATCCCTGTTCTAACCATTTTTTTAAACATTAGTTCCTTTGCAAAATTGTGATGCTTTTGTAAATTGTGATGCTTTTGTAGAATCACGTCACTTTTGCAAATTGTGATGCTTTTGCAAATCGTGACACTTTTGCAAAATCGTGATGCTTTTGTATTGTGATGTTTTTGCAAAATCGTGACGCTTTTGTTTTGACTTGATTTTTTTGCTTGTAGAGATAGTGCAACGCCTTTGTTTAATAGTGTGGCATTTTTTCACAATAGAGTGATGCCTTGGGTTTCTCTATTTCCTAATTTCATCTAATCAATTTGTAACATGTGGCATTTGGGAGAAAGGACACTAATGTTTGTTTTGTAGGGTTAATCTAGGACTCACATTTGAAATTTAGTGTTTTAAAATGTTCATTCAAATTTAAATTTAGTGCTCTAAAATTGAACAACACAATCCTCACATTTGATTTGGTGCACCTAAAATGAATTCACATTTCAATTTAGTGCTCTAAAAGTGAACAACACAATCCTCACATTTTATTTGTTGTACAAAATGAACTCATTTTCCCTCTATGCACTAAAATCAAACAACACAACTTGAACATTTCATTAGATGCAATAAAATTGAACAAAACAACTTGCACACTTTCAATTTGGTGTTTAAAAATGAACCACACATTTCAATATTTTGTGTACCTAAAATTAACATGTGTTCTTTGTCTTTCATGCTTGGTAAGAAAGAGTACATATCCTCTCCCCTTGCGCTTCGTGTGAACTTGGGTGATGAGAAATACCTCTAGTTCGCATTTTTTTCTTTTTAAACACCGAATGGGTTGTCTATTTATCCACTCCCATTGCGCTATGTACAATCTTGGGTGATGAGAAATAACAACACTACTCATTCCTTTATTGTTAGGAGGCCTACCTAGGGATTTCATCACCCTAGGGTTTGACCTCAAGCATGTTTTTTCCAGCGAGCTATATAAAGGGGTGAGAACAAAAGTTGTAGCTCAATCCAAGCATGTACATGCCAAAAATTCTTATGTGGTCCCGTGTGATTCTAGACACAAGGATATGATATTTCCATATCACATTTGTGTATGTGTTGGTGTTTATGGAGTACCTCCACTACGAGCCTTGTATCTAGAAGCCTAAAGTCCATTTGTAGACTGTCGACTTATGGAGGTGCAACGGGATAGCATCATTCCATGAAGTTACTCGCTATGTACCGACACTTTTTAAGGCGACATTAATCCCTTGCAAGGAAATTTTCCTGTCAAGGTAAGAGGTTTTCATGTATTTGGCATACTCTATTTGTTCATTTAAGGGAATGCATTTTATCAGTGGGCCTGATATAAGAAGATAAACCCAATCAACCACTACAACTAGGATTGTGTTCTATGGCATGTTTTTATTGTGGATACCATTGTGATACCAATTAGTGTGGTCTTGTGAAAGAAGAACACATGAAAATCATCCAAAACATCAATTGAGTCAATTTACATGTTGTTTACTATGTTTTATCAACATCAAAAATTTCAAACACCTAAATTAAATTGCACATCAAAGATCCTCTGACAAACTGACGCCTTTGCCTAAAAAGTGTGACGCCTTTGTGCAAACTGATGCTTTTGTTTTATTAAAATGACACCTTTTTTTACCTATCAATTCCTTTACACATCTCAACATGTTTGTCAGGGAAAACAAAAATTTGTAGAGTGACGCCTTTGTTTTGACAGTCTGACACTTCTATCAAACATTAGTGCCTTTACAAATACCACAATGCCTTTGTAGTGATAGTTTGATGCCTATACAAAACAAAATGAAACCTTTGTCTAGAATTCAAAATAAAGAACTTCAAAAACATTTATAAAATTTGCATTTTGACCAAGTATTACACCATCTAATATTAATGCAAAACAGTGTTCTATTCACTTGTATCAATCAAAATAGCAACAAAAATGTCCTTGTCTACTATCACTTTGAACTTGTTAAAACACTTTCTAGGTTGTAATTAGGATCAACTCATATAAACATCAAACCATAAAATTAACCATCAAAACATGTAATTCCATACAACAACCTAACATTTTGACATAAATCATTTGGACTTAGATCTTCATCCTATCACCTAGTTTGTCTTTATGCTTGAGAACAACCTCATTTCAAGTATTTGGTCAAGTTAGTAAACATGATTATGGGAAAACTTAATTTGGAATCATGAGTCTAATTCCAAGGTTTGTAATCTCATCATCATCCTCAGACATACCTAAACAAAATATCTAGTCTAAACTTTGTCAAAATTGAAGGATTCACATCACCCATACATCCAAACAACTCATCATCCAAGCATTGATCCTAGATCACTTAGAAGTCTTTTCAAACTCAATCTTGAAATCAACAAAAACATTTTAATGTCAATGCAATATCCAAATTCACTTCCATATATTCCATGTACACGGGGTCATCATATCCTACTAGCTTCAATGACATAACAACTATGGGTATCCTTAGTCAAAACTTTGGAATGCCTTGTCACATGATAGATTTTAATCAATGTCAAAACTTACAAGTCTATCAACCAAACAATCAAAGCATGAGTTTCCCCAACAAAATATCATCCGACCAAGTCAATACATCTTAATCATGAACATACCAAACACAAAAATATCAAATCCAAACATGTTGAACTATGGGATGGATCCATTCACAAAACCACCTTCACAAAACATGCACACAAATGACCCTAGCATACATCAAAACATTGCATACCAACTCCAACCACCTCTAACACAATATTAACAATCACCTCAACAACAACAAGCCTTACAATCCAACAACACCACCATTTACATGAATACACTCCTTTATGGGAGCTAATCAAGTTGGTGTTAAGCAATCTAGTCCACTCCAATTTTATCATTCTTTGAAATTCACTAGGTGATTATGAACCTCAAATCAAATTCTCATGGAATGATGACAATGTTTATTGTGAATACCATAGAACAAAAGTTCATGAAGCATCAAACTGTATAAAAATCAAGAACCTCATACAAGACCTCATTGATCAAGGAGTGATAACTGTTGAGGATTTTTGGATGTTGTGTTGTGTTGCTGATATGTGGTTGTCATTGATGTCAACACTATTAGCATTGTTGCATTAGAAGTTGTATATGTCGAGGATATTGAGAAAATTATAATAAGAAGTGCTACAGGTTGTCAGTAGTGAAGTGAAGTTCTTTCTGTTGGTGTGATTAGTATGTTGTTGTTCAAAGGTTGAGGACTAAAGGGTTTCTTGCTGAGTATATCTAGTTTATCCAGGCCAAGTTTCAAAGATCCACATGAAGATTTGATCAAGTTATGAAGATTTGTATTCTAGCAATTTTTTTGTTACTTCAGTTTGTGTTCCTGAATGAAGATCATGTGATTCCAATAAGTTCAATTGTTGTGGATTCTTCTTTGATGTTTCATGATGCTTTTGGATGTTTCTAGTTCATGCTCTATCTATGTTTCACATCTGCATTGATCATTGTGCTCGTGATCCAAGATTTTCTCTTGTGTGTTCATGTTTTTCATGTTCTTGGCCGACAAGGTGTTGAAGTGTGTTGTGGATCTTTGAGGAGTAAATAATTGAAGTGGTTCATGTTTGAGGATGTTATTTTGAGTCTTCACTATGTTGTGGCCTACCTTAGTTGGTTTGCATGAATAATCTTTATTGATTTGGGCCGACAGTTTATATTCATTTTATTATTTCTTTGGAGCCGACTTATAGCGATGTAATTTCTTGTTGCAGATATATAAGAGTGATTGTTTTATCATTTGAAGGCATATGTGTTTTTATGCATGAAGTGTAAGAGTCCCGTGTTTAAATAAAATTCAAATCATTCGAAGGTAGAGCAGAGAGTGAAGAAGAGTGAAGAAATGTTCATGTGCTTAATCGGAACTGTAACCAGGCATTAACAGATGCTACTTTTCTTAGTTCAAAGTCTGATGGATTTAATCAGAACCTTTCTATAAGACAATGTGTCTTCCTTTGGGTAGTAATCTTGTTTTGTATTTGAGTAGTGAGCTCTAGGTAGTGTGCTTGAATGCATGTGCATTCCCCATTTATATTCTCTTATACTTTTAACAAGGTATAATCTTGTGGACTGACCTCCACCATGGTTTTTCCCCTAACAGGGTTTCCATGTAAAAATCTTGGTGTTATCTATGATTCTAATGTGTTGTTCATTTATGCTTTCATGATTAATGTTTAGATATGAGAATAAGGTAAATAAGTTGAATAAGTTTGAAATTCAGTGACAATTGATTCACCCCCCCTCTCAGTTGTCTGCCCTTGAGTTTCCAACAATTGGTATCAAAGCTTGTGGTTCCTTGGAAGAAGTTTAACAGCTTGAGGTGATTCGAGACGACAACTTATAAGAAGGATAATCCTAGATTTGATGGAACAAATTATTCTTTATGGAAGACTCGAATGGAGTGCCATCTGAGATGCATTGGTGAACCCTACTAGAGCATTAAAATATATATATATATATATATGTTATTCCACATAATGGTCCTACTACTTTTGATGAGATCAGGGATGCTGAGTATAATATCATGGCTAAGGAGGTATTTTTGAGTGCTTTGACTAATACTGAGATGAAAAATGTGATGGATCTAAAGATTGCTTATGAGATCTAGAAAAAGTTGGAAACCTTGTATGAAGGTGATGCTAATGCGAAGATTGCTAAGCTACAAAGTCTGAAAGGGAAATAAGAAATGTTAAAAATGGGTGATGATGAAAATGTTACTACTTTCATGCAAAGAGTGAATGAACTTGTGTGTGGTATTAAATGTGTTGGTGGACAAATAGATGAATCAGAAATTGTTGCTAAAGTGCTTAGATCCTTTCCTGATTCTTACAAAGTCAAGGCTAGTGCTATTGAAGAGATCTAGACTGTAACTAATGTCACCATAGATATGTTGATTGGTAAGCTTACTACTTTCGAGTTGAGTGAATTTGGTGATGCACTTCCTGAGGTTGAATCTGCATTCAAGGCCACTACTTCTAGAAGGGATAGACAAAGATATGATTTGAGTGAAAGTTCATCTAGAAAACGTTCAAGTATGAGGATGAAATGAGACAACTTGATGAAGAAGAAAGAGAACTTGAAGAACTTGAAGCATTGATTGTGAGAAGAGAAGCTAGAGGACAAGGTAAGTATAAAGGAAAGTCTCCTATTAAATGTTTCTCTTGCAATAATATAGGTCATTGTGCATCAAGGTGTCCTAAGAGAGTTTCCAAGCCAAGATTTAACAAGCCTAAATTCCAAAATAAGTGTTACTATGCTGCTGATGAAGGTGCGACAGATGATGAATCTAACAAAGGAAATGCAAGTGAAGATGAATTTGTGTTTATTGCTATCAAGGAAAATAATCATGTGTCTACTAAATCTACTAGTTGTACAAATGTGGAGAAAGCCCTAGTTTCTCAAGTTGAAGAGAAAGATGAATGGGTAATTGACAATGGTTGTTCTCATCATATGACAGGAGATAAAAGTAAGTTTGTGAATATGGAAAAGTATGATGGTGGTGTTGTGAGATTTGGTGATAATACAACTGGTGTGATTTGTGGAAGAGGATTCATTTCTCTTGATGGTAAGCATAATACTGATGATCTCTTGTATGTTGAAGGTTTGAAGCATAATATTTTAAGTTTTGGACAGATGGTTGATAAGGGATACAATCTTTAGTTCATGGATGGTAAGTGCAAAATATTGGGAAAATTTGGAAATGTGATTGCATCAGGTACAAAATAAAAGGTCATATTTTCCACTTGAGTGCTGCTAGTAAAAGTTGTTTGATTGCTCAAGTTGATGAAAGTTGGTTGTGGCATAGGAGAATGTGTCATGTTAACTTTGATAATATTGTCAAGATAAGTTCCACTAAGGCTATGAGAGATCTTCCTAAGCTGATGAAACCTACTAATGCCATATGTAAAGAATGTCAGTTAGGAAAGCAAATAAGAATTTCATTTCAAAGTAAACAAAAAAAATCAAATGGATTGTTGGATCTTGTGCATACTAATTTGTGTGGTCCTACTAGAACTAGAAGTTTATAAGGATACAGATACTTCATGTTGCTTATTGATGACTATTCAAGGATGATGTGGGCTACTTTCTTAAGGGAGAAATTTGAAGCTTTGGAAAAGTTCAATATCTTTAAGGCTATGGTTGAGATAGAGACATGACTGAAGATTAAATTTCTGAGATCAGATAGAGGTGGTGAATTCACTTTCGATGAGTTTAATTCTTTTTGTGAAGAGCATGGAATAAAGAGACAGTTATCTACGCCGCAGACCCATCAACAAAATGGAGTTGTGGAAAGGAAGAACAAAACAACTCTAGATGCTACTAGAACCATGATGTTGGAAGGAAATGTACCTCATATCTACTGGAGAGAAGCTGTGAGTACTATTGTGTACACACTTAACTAGGTACAAATCAAAGGTGATACTAGTAAGACTCCTTTTGAGCTATGGACTGGTCAAAAACCTACTATTAAATATTTCAAGATCTTTGGAAGCAAGTGTTATATCAAAAGAGATGAAGATATAGGAAAGTTTGATGCTAGGAGTGATGAAAGAATCTTTCTGGGTTATGCTACTAAAAGTAAGGCCTACCGGTGTTACAATAAGAGATTGAAGAAAATGGTTGGAAGTA
This sequence comes from Sequoia sempervirens, assembly GCA_007258455.2. Lineage (NCBI taxonomy): Eukaryota > Viridiplantae > Streptophyta > Pinopsida > Cupressales > Cupressaceae > Sequoia > Sequoia sempervirens. The sequence continues at coordinate 194,650,000 of VDFB02047230.1, read as the reverse complement.
CAAATGTTAAGGTTGATGAAGACATAGTTGCATTATCCAGAACATGTGGATATGATTTTGATGATCAGAATGACAGTACAAACAAAGTTTAGAACTCAAGCCAAGTCCAAATCATTCTGGTGAATCAAGAAGATCAAGAGGAAGGAGAAACTGGTGGAAGAAAAAAAGAGAGATCAAAAGAGCCTGAAGTTGAACATTCTAAGAAGACTCTGAGGTATGTAAGGTTGAATCATTTAGAAGATCAAATTATTGGTGATAAGAACAAAGGTGTCCAGACTAGGAGAAAAATTGTAGAAGAATATTGTTTGATTTCAAAGACTGAGCCTAACAATGTGAATGAAGCATGCAAAGATGAACATTGGGTTGAAGCAATGAAAGAGGAACTACAAAAAATTGAGAAGAATGATACATGGATTCTTGTTCCTAGACCTAAGGATAAGAATGTAATTGGAACTAAATGGGTCTTTAGAAACAAACTGAATGAACAAGGTGAAGTGGTTAGAAACAAAGCAAGATTGGTATGTAAGGGATATTCACAGATGGAAGGTATTGATTTTGAAGAAACCTTTTCCCATGTTGCTAGAATTGAAGCTGTGATATTTTTTCTTGCTTATGCTGCTTACAAAGACTACAAAGTTTATCAAATGGATGTCAAGTCTCCTTTCCTAAATGGAAAATTGGAAGAAGAAGTGTATGTTGAACAACTTGATGGATTCCAGTTGACTAATCAGGGAGATATGGTTTTCTGATTGAAGAAAGCATTGTATGGACTCAAACAAGCCCCTAGAGCATGGTATGCCAGATTGGATAAGTACTTGGTGAAGCTTGGATTTAACAAAGTTACTCCTAATAGTAATCTGTATTTCAAGAATGATGATAAAGATTTGATTGTGGAAGTTTTTGTTGATGATATCATATTTGGAGGAGATGATAGCTTGTGTATGAAGTTTGCTAAAGAGATACAAAATGAGTTTAAGATGTCAATGATTAGAGAGATGAAATTATTCTTGGGATTGCAATTTACTTAGTTAGATAAAGGGATCTTTATATCTCAGTCCAAGTATGTGAAAGAATTACTAAAGAAATTTGGTATGGAAGATTCAAAGCTAGTTGGTACACCTATGGTGACCAGATGCAAGTTGGAAACTGATGATGATTCTCCAAAGGAAAATCAGACTAGATACAAATCAATGATTGGTGGATTGATTTATTTGACTCAAACTAGGCTCGATATCATGAATGTTGTATGTATTGTTGCTAGATTTCAAGTTGATCCTAAAGAATCCCATGTGACTGTTGTGAAGAGGATTTCAAATACTTGAAGGGGACAGTTGATTTTGGTTTATGGTGTCCTAAAGATGATGATCTTACTTTGAATCCCTTTACTGATGCTGATTGGGAAGGATATGTGAATGAAAAAAAAAGTACTAGTGGTGGAGCATTTTTCTTGGGAAAGAAGTTGATTTCATGGTTAAGCAAAAAGCAGAATGCTATTTCTCTATCTACTACAAAGGCATAATACATTGCTACTGCTAATAATTGTACTCAAGTACTGTGGATGAAACATATGTTGAAGGATATTAGAGTTGTGTATGATGATCCTATTGCTAAATACTGTGATAACTCAAGTGCTATTAACATTTCTAAGAATTTGGTGTTGCATTCCAAGACCAAGCATATATCTATCAAGTTTCACTTTTTGAGAGAGAAAGTGAAAAGGAAGTTAGATTGGATTATGTGCCTACTAAGGAGTAGATTGTAGACATATTTACCAAGTTGTTGCCTAAGGATACTTTTGAGTATCTCAGAGGGAAGTTAGGGGTGATTACCCCTCATAATCAGAACTAAGGATGCATTGATTTGCATCAATTTATGCATTTCATGATCATATTTTGATCTGGATTGATGTTGTGGTACCTGCTACTCAAGGGGAGTAGTTAGATGTTTAGAGGTTTAGGTGTTTAGATATGCGGTTCAGAGCTTGTCTAGAAGAAATATTTTCCATTGATGTCAAAGGGGGAGAAGAGAAATGTGAAAAATATTTGTGGGGAGAAGAGTTGAGGAAAGAAGAGTCAGAACCTAAGGGGGAGTAAGCGTAGTTGAGTTGATGGTATTTTTCACATTATGTGTTTCCATCATTTCCAAAGGGGGAGATTGTTGGATGTTGTGTTGTGTTGTTGATATGTGGTTGTCATTGATGTCAACACTATTAGCATTGTTGCATTAGAAGTTGTATATGTCGAGGATATTGAGAAAATTGTAATAAGAAGTGCTACAGGTTGTCAGTAGTGAAGTGAAGTTCTTTTTGTCGGTGTGATCAGCATGTTGTTTTTCAGAGGTTTTGGAATAAAGGGTTTCTTACTGAGTATATCTAGTTTATCCACTTCAAGTGTTAGAGATCTGCATGAAGATTTGACCGAGTTATGAAGATTTGTATTTTGACAATTTTTCTATTACTTCAGTTTGTATTCCTGAATGAAGATCATGTGATTCCAATAAGTTCAATTGTTGTGGATGCTTCTTTGATGTTTCAAGATGCTTTTGGATGTTTCTATTTCATGCTCTATCTATGTTTCACATCCGCATTGATCACTGTGCTCGTGATCTAAGATTTTCTCTTGTGTGTTCATGTTTTTCATGTTCTTGGCCGACAAGGTGTTGAAGCGTGTTGTGGATCTTCAAGGAGTAAATAATTGAAGTGGTTCGTGTTTGAGGATGCTATTTTCAGTCTTCACTATGTTGTGGCCTACCTTAGTTGATCTACATGAATAATCTTTATTGATTTGGGCCGACTTTTTATATTCATTTTATTATTTCTTTGGAGCCGACTTATAGCGATGTAATTTCTTGTTGCAGATATATAAGAGTGATTGTTTTATCATTTGAAGGAATATTTTTGCATGTATGTGTGTGTATGTATGAAGTGTAAGAGTCCTGTGTGTGAATAAAGTTCAAATCATTCGAAGGAAAAGCAAAGATTGAAGAAGAGTGAAGAAGTGTTCATGTGCTTAACCGAAATTGCAACCAGGCATTAGCAAATGCTACTTTTCTTAGTTCAAATTATGATGGATTTAATCAGAACCTTTCTGTAAGACAGCGTGTCTTCCTTTAGGTAGTAAGTTTATTTTGTATTTTAGCAGTGAGCTCTAGGAAGTGTGCCTGAATGCATGTGCATTCCCCATTTATATTCTCTTATACTTTTAACAGGGTATAATCTTATGGACTGACCTCCACTGTGGTTTTTCCCCTAACAGGGTTTCCACATAAAAATCTTGGTGTTATGTGTGATTCTAATGTGTTTTTCATTTATGCTTCCATGATTAATGTTCATATTTGAGAATAAGGTAAATAAGTTGAATAAGTTTGAAATTTGGTGACAACTGATTCACCCCCCTCTCAGTTGTTTTCCCTTGAGGTGCCAACAAGGATAACCTTCAAGATTCATCCACAAATAATCACATTGACGATCAACATCCTCCATTAGTGTCTATCAATGGTCCATTTCAAGACATATTAACATCATTTGACCTCATGGTTGCAAGTATTAAAGAGATCCTTAATACAACACTTGATTCAAATCAACTTGAGTATCAAGAGACCCTTAAACCAATGCTCATACCCAATGAAGAAAATATAAGCCAAGAGATATCACCCACATGCTTGAATTTTGAAGACATCCAAGAACCCTTTGTAAGGAATCCATTATTTGAAATTGATCCATGTCAAGAACATAATCCAAAGTGTACCGAAGATAACTCCAAACTAACGCAAGATCAAGAATCCATATCTCCTACATACTATCATGATCTAATGGGTCTTTTCCAAACTGTTAACAAAGATTACTATTAACTAAGTCAAGATCAAGAATCCATATCTTCTCATGATCTAATGGGTCTCTTTCAATTTGATAACAAAGGTACTTCAAAAATCAGTCAAGATCAAGAATCCATATCACTGAAATACTACAATGACTTAATGAGTATCTTCCAAGCCATATACAATTTTCCAAATGAAGACCATACCCATTGTATTGGAGTGAATTTTCACCCCTTACACAAATTCCCCCTTTTGTACATCCTCACCTTAGAAAACCAAATCCGAAGTCAAAATTCCACATTAGCAGGCTTCCTTCCTTCCACTTTGCGTCTGTCTATTGTGTCGGTAGAAGAATATTTATCGGGGACGCTTGTGTGATGTACTTATGTCCCTAGAGGATTCTTGCATCTAAAGTTGGTAGAGGCATTACACTTCCTATTGGGAACGATTTGTAATGTTCCTCTTTGACCAACTGACCCTAAAAATGAAAGATTCTCCCCCCTTCTCCTTCAAATTCTTCCATTCTTCATTCAACTCATCTTTTTTTGCATCTTATAAGCATTTAAATTCATTCTCTTGGCATTCTCCACTCTCAACAACACTTTAGTACTCCATTACAACAGCAACAAAACTCCATCAACTCCGTTAAGCAAGCCATTACAGCCTGGGCTTGAGGTTTTGTGAAACCTCCCTTCATCACGGTTGAGGTTGTGGTGATTGTTCAAGTCCTCTTTTCTCGTCCATTGGCTAGTGAGTTCTTGGTGGAGGTGGTAACGTTTCATTCCTCTCCTTTACGATTTGGTTGAGTAGATCTTTATTGTTTTGTAGTGTTATTTGCACTCCTTCTTTCTTTACTTCTTTATCGCATATTTCTCTCTCGTTGCTATTTGGTTGTTTGTGCAGGTGGAAGCACCAAAATAGGGGTCTGACTGAGGCATGCCCCTATACAACCCCAACAAATTTCCTCTTTTTCTTGTGTGTAGGTGGTTGCGCATTTTGAGATAGTTGGTGAATAGGCGCTTTTGTGAGATTATATTTGTCACCCTAGTTCTTGTCTATTTACTTTATCATTTTAGTATCTACTTCACATACTTTCTCATTCTATTTTTACCATCTAGATTGAACTAGCTAGGTTGTTAGCAGGTCTTTTTGGAAATTTTACGTTGTTCACTATTTTTTGGCCATACGAATGCCAACATTCCCAAGAGATGCCAGTGAGTCGTGCTGACATCCCAAAACTACATTGTTGTCCTCAGACAAAGAGTTGTCTGAGGCATAGTATTGTCTCCAAAAAAACTAGCTTTCCTAGCCTTAACTAAAATTTAGGTCTACAGAGTGATCAAAGGACTTTATAGTCCTCATCATTCTCGTCCCTCATTTAAAACACCCCTTTAGAGTGAGGTAAGTTAGGGCAGCCTTCCGCCCTTGGCTCTCCATGACCTAGGGCCTTGACGTGGTTGGTCCCCCTCTCTTACATCCATACACCAAACACTCCTACATCTACCCATGAGACACATGCTTCCACAAGACACATAGATGATCTTCCAAAACAAGATTCTCCTACTCTCTGTATCCTTAAACAAATGATTAAAGCATAGCAGAATCCACATAATTTCATAGTGATCATGAAGAAAGTTATTGCATCAACTATGAATCATTGGCATCTCTTGGAGACAATCAAAATCTTACACATCCCAAACTCAAATCGAAGACATTGAGCATGAAGATATCCATAATATTGAAGAACCTAAGATTTATAAAATTGGATCACTTACATTTGTTAGAGAAAGCTATCTTACCAATGAAGAAACTATCACCTTTGAAGATCCACAACAAAACAAAGAAGGATTAGCACCTTTTTTCCAAGACAAATCATATTTAGTGGAAAACAAAATTTATCAACGGATGCATTGCCAAGAAAAATGACTAGGCCTACATGAAAAGGGTATCCTAGAACCACTACAAATTATCAATAATCCTAAGAATCAAGGTCTTGCTTATTCAACAATAAAAGAACCTAAACATGTTAGTGATACCTCTATAATACTGGGGACAACTTTACCTAATGCAAACATCAACATGGGGAGCATGAAGATTCCTTATGATAAAACCACTACTAGAACTTTAACCATCCATATCATGAATCATCATCCTCACATCTTTCCACTCACTAATCAGGACCAACCAAAGGAGTAAAATAATTATCAAAGAAAAGAGCAAGTCATCGAAGCAAAAGAATTGGAAAATAAAAATGGATAAATATAATTCAAATGGATGCCAAAGCAAAATAAAAATAAAGAAAATCATTCCTATCAAACTCCATTAGTCAAAGAAACTATGGGGCAAAATAGAAAAGGGAATTTCATCCATAAAAGATGTCCACCAATGCAAAATCAAGCTTCAAGAGTGACATATAAAGTATATCAAGAATTTGTTCCTAATTCCAATCGAATCTCCATATCTACCCATCATTGCTCATCATGCTAAGTTTGGAGAATCAAATATTCTAAACTATCAACCAATCCATCTACATCTCATATTCCTCATCACATTCCACCATCTACTTCGACATCAAAGATATCCAAATATCGCATGGACCGGGTCTTGGCAACAACTCTTTATCATAAGGACTCTAAGGGAACTTTATCGTGATGTACACATCTAGGTAAGGTTGACTTTGGTATTGAAAAAGAAGACAACATTCATGGGTTACATACAAGCGCCTGTATCTTGGAAAAGCAACTCCTCCAGGTAGGACATCATTGGCATATCTTGATAGCAGTATTGTCTACATTAGCACCACTAGGTGGTCCAACACAACCTTCAAAAATAAAAAAAAATAAAGAAAATAGTAAAGAAAGAAAAAATCCTCAAGTGAAAACCACTTCAGTGGCACTTTGGGTAGGTACCATGATGAAAACATGTCAAACAGGTATCATGTGTAGAATCAAGCATCTATGAGTGCAATTTCAAGTGGAAGCATCTCATCCCCTCTATAATAAATATAGCATTCCATCCATCATAATAAATCCATTATCCATCGTTCCTCCAAACCTGCAAAATTATCTTGATCTTAACAAAGGTTCAACACACACTTCAACCTTGCTTATGGAAAAATATTGACATGGTCTTTTCCATTGATCCCATGTGGTCCCATAGCCTATATCAAGCACTATCTTGATGATTCTATCACACAAAAAATATTTTGTATCCTTCACATGCTTATCCATCCATCATCCTAATCTATGCATTCATGGAATTCCAAACATTACTAGACATTGGGGATAGGAACTTGCATCTATCTCTAAATAAATCTCGATCCATGTCCACTATCTCACAATGTGATATCGACATCGTGATCTAGGTATCATTCAAAAATCCAAAAACATCCAAAATACATTCAAATTCCAAAAAAATCTAAAACATATCAAAATCCAAAAACGTTCAAAAACATTCAAAATCCAAAAACATCCAAATAAGTTCAAAACTCCATAAAAAGGTTGAAAACATCAAAATCAAAACATCTTTAGCCATAATGTGCTAATATCCAAGTCCAATAATTGAACTATGAAGCATCTATGTAGTTACATAGGCAAGGCTATCTCCAATGAGCCCTCAAGGAATAGGTCAGTCCTTTAGGTCCTGTTCCCTTGGTCAAACGGTTTGGAAAACTAAAAAAAAATTGGAAATTTCAAAAACTAAAACACTTGTAAAACACAAAGCCCAAAACAACCTCATAACATTCAAAAACTTAAAACATTCAAATAACCTCAAAACAATTCAAAAGGTCAAAAACATTGAAAAAAATAAAATCACTCATCCCATCTCACATTCACTTGCAATAATTTTTCAAACATAATAAATTGATCATCACCTTCAACCTTTGGTAACACAAACATAAACAAAACACAAACCTTAAATGAAAAAATCACGAGTCTTGATCATTTCCAAACACATTGGTTAACCATCATATCAATAGCCTATCAAACAGGTAGAATCAATCAACACCTAATAACATGTCTTATGAATATATCTTTCTTACAATATACATCATCATTGGATATCACCCTAAAACAACACCTTTGACAAGAGATATGAATAACATTGATAGTTTGTTCATTTTAATATTTCTTATGGATTTATCTTATTGGCATATTCTAATGATCTCTCGATGATGTCTACAAACTATTTAGAGAGAAAGGAATGGGGCATTGATCATTGCTTTCATTTGCTATGCTTGTTGGATATTTTTGTAATATGACCTTGATGAATACTTGCCTTGCATATGTAGGGGTAGTCTCAAGTAAAACAATGGCTAAGACATATCAGGTTCTTTATATCTTTTGTGTATTAGTCTCCTTCTTTGATGGCTTTATTCTTTCACATGATCACACAAGGTATTCTTATGTCAGGTATGAACAAGGATACTCCTATCTTTTTGTAGAGTAAAATTCCATGCATTAGATACAACATCACCCTGGTTCTTCATACCTTAGTGCATCGTGTCTATTTTTTATATCAAAAATAAGGATTTTTATGATGAAATTAAGCCTAATCCAAAAGCAAAAGCAATATCATCCATCTTATCTCATCACATATCCAATAAAATCTCAAATAATCATAAGTTTGTGGGTATCTTGATCAATCTCAATACAATGCTAATCTATCCATCTTATTCTTCTTATCCTCTCATTCTATCTCATTCTTCTATCTATACTAAAATTTCTATCCAAGTATCAAATCCGTGTGATATACATCAAGATATATATGAGGTTATCCATAGTTGATGAGTGTGTATACATCATAAAATCTATCTACATCAAATATCTGAGCCTTGTAGGATTTATTTTTCATCCTTTCTATAGTTGAACCACTCTCATGACTTTGTCGCGATCTCGACTTGAAAATTAGTTTTTTTGCTTGATCTCTCGAGGGGGCAACACATCATTGGAGCACATGGGGCATTAGGAAAAATCAAGAATTTTTTAAATTTTGGTCTGAGCAGTATCAGTTCTTTGAAGCAACACAACAGGTAACTCACTTCAAAGAGGGGCAAAATGTAGACACTTGAAAATGTCCTAAGTATATCACACACATTTACTTCACTTCTTAACACTGTTTCTCTCTTAATTCACATATCTCACCTATTTAATTAAATAATGTCCAATTATTTAGTTAGATTCACCCTTTTCTCCTATTAATTGAATAATTAGCTTCATTTTATTGATTCATCACATTCATATTAATTTCTTCCCTTTTGATTAAATTATCTCAAATTAATTGATTAGATGCCATTATCTCCCTTTGATTAAATAATTCATAATTTTTTAATTAAAGATCTTGATTCTTCCAACTTGCACAGTTAAATTATTTTTCTAAATTGTTTAATTAGCTAATAATTCCTCCAATCGTCCAACTTACATAAAGAATATTCTCATGGAATATTCCCTTTTCAAATTCAAATTCTTCCCTCCACATGAATAATATCTCCAACATCTTTCCTAAAATTAATGGATTTGTTGATCTCTCATGGATTATGGACCCTTGATTAAAATATATGATCTATGCCTTCAAGAATTGTTGACTATTGATTCAATTCTTGATCCACACTCATATCCTCAATTCAATTTCCTACATTGATTAGCATTTTGAATCCTCATCATTGACCCATTCCAAAAATCTATAAATACCTCACATTTTACATGAAATTCAATTCACAATCCTTATGCAAACTTACTCTACCAAATTTATCACTCACCTTTGAGCTTTTAAGATCATTTGTGAATCATTTCCATTCAATCCATCAACCCAAGCTTTTGCATCAACATGGATTAGGAAAATTGAGCAATCCACATCCCATACCACTCCAATTTGCACTCAATACACAATGGGATTGTAGGTCTGCACCATTAATTAGGTTCATTTGATGTTAATTGAATATTTCTTAGTGTTGTTAGACTAATTTCAATGGAGTATTTCCCTTAATTGATCAATTAATTTTTTAGTTTGCTTTACTTCGTTGTCTTTGATCAATTGAATTCATTATACTTACAAATTTGTATCCACATTTTCTTTTTATTGGGACTGGCAATAAAGGGGATCCCAAGGCACCTTACTTGTTTATGGGGACCTCCCCATTGGAAGTAATGCTTCTTGATCCAATTTGGTGGGGCCTCCTCCTAGCCCAAAATGATGGATTTGGATTAGAAATCTTAGCACTTGATGCTTGGCAGAAAATATCGAGTTTACCCAACAAGGACTCCATGTTGCTTTCTTCAAGTTCTTGAAAGATAGTCGTGTCATTTGAAAATTGAATATTTATTAGCTCATTTTGATATGAGATTCTTATACCCTTAATCATAGGTGATAGGATATGGTCCCTCAATAAATAGTATAAGGCATCAAATAGAATAATAAAGAGGGTCGGTGCCAAAGGACACACTTATCTGATGGACCTTTTAAGGTTGAATTCCTCTAAGAGTGATCCATTCACCTCAACCCATGCAACAACATTCCTTAAAAGAGTATCTACCATATTACATAATGCAATTGGAAATCCAAAAGGCTTTAAGGGTTGCCTTTAAAAAGGACCATTCAACCCTGTCATATGCTTTTTCAAAATTGAGTAGGAGCATGGCAACATTCTACTTGGAGTATTTTTACCACGCCATAGCTTCCCAACTTGTAATCAGGTTTTCCAAGATATATCTACCTTTAATGAAGTTGGTTTGGGTATTGTTAATAAATTTGGGGAGAATGCTGACAAGCCTTAGGGAAATCACCTTGGCCAATATCTTATAGGATACATTCAGTAACATTATTGGCCTCTAATTCCTTATCAAGGTTTATCTCCCCCTTTTGGCAGTAGTTTGATGATGCCCTTATTGATGCTCCTCCCTAGTGAGCCCTTGTCTAGAGATTCTAAGTAGACTTGTAGCAAGTCCTCACAAAGCTAATCTATAATTTTTTTATAAAATTCCACAGATAATCCATCACATCCAAGAGATTTATCATTGTTCATGGAGAGAATGACATTTTTTATTTCTTCTTTAGTTATACCTACAACCAACCTTATTGCATCTTCCTTGATGATTTTATTTGGAATGATCCCTTTGATGTACTCTTTGGCTTTATGACTGTCTTCAGATCCCCCTCAAATGTGAATATGCTTTTAAAGTATGTTTGAAATTGTTTCAGAATATCCTACTAGAAAGTGAACAGGCTATCATTATTCCAAATTTGGTCAATTTGCTCTTTGAAATTTTTTTCTTTTATATATCTAAAAAAAGAATTTAGAACCTTTGTCCCCACAATTTAGCCAATTTAGTTTGGTCCTTACTTTTAGTCCTTGAATCCTATGAGACTAGATTCTTCTTAAGTTATTTTTTGTAAGAGAAAACTCTTCACATAATCCTTCATCTTTTGGATCTAATTATACTTTGGATTTTGCAAAGAACAATTTATCCTAGAGATCATTCTCTTCACTCCTACTGTCCAGAGCCTTTTTCTTTCCTATGGTTTGGAATATTTTCCTCCAACCACTAAAATTTTGGTTCCATCTTTCAATGGCACTAAAATCCTTTAACACTCATTTATTTATCTCCTTGAGAGTAGTGATAGCATCCATGTAGTTGCTATCTTTTAAAAGATAAGTGTTGAGGATGAATCCTGCTTTCCTTAGGCTTTCCTTGGGTCTTTCTTTGTTGGTAACTAACCTTTCCCTTATAGGGTGATGATCTGAGAGAGTATAAGGATATACAATCACTTTAATACCATCCTTGTTTGGAATAAAACATTAAAAACATATTTATTGGCATAAACTCTATCCAACTCGCAGTAAATCCTTTTGCCACCTTTTTGGACATTGTACCAAGTGAACCATACTCATTTACATTCCTTCTTTCCCCCCTTCATAGGGTCAGTCAGATTTAACTTAGTTTTCAAACTTTTCCAAAGTGCCTTTCACTACCTTTCCAATTCATGTCTATCCCACACCATTTATCTTCAAGATGCTCCACCATTTTAAAATCCCTCATGATCTAAGGAACATCTAGTAGGTTGGTAAGCCATGCCAAAGCTTTGTTTTGTTTCTATGATCATTGGGGGAATAGATAGAGCAAACTCCCACTCTATCCCCTCTTTTTTCCAAAGTGATCCATATTGTCCTGTTGCAAGGGGAGGTGCCATGGTTAGTTACATGTTGATCCCATTTGTTTTAGATAAGAATAGTAGCTCTTCCTCTCCCTTTTTCATTCTTTGTGGTGTAGTATGTAGACCCATTCCAAATGAACTTTATTTTTGTATCAAGTGTGAAACTAGTAGCTTTGGTTTCTTGAAGGAGAACAATATCTTTTTGTTTCTCAAGGTTCAAGAACCTCCTTACAATGATTTTCTGTCAGGGGATTCAAGACCCCTGAATTTCCAAGATATATAGATAATGTTCATTTTCAACATTCATAAGAGATGCATCTAGCTTTTTCTTGAAGTGCTCAAAACATTTTGGCCATCTTTCCCTAATTTATGGCCTTTTTGTTGTAGGCATCTGAATTATAGTGCTTGTCTTTTTCCTTTTGTTTTTGGCTAGCAGCTCGCCCTTTCCCACCGATAAGGATTTTGCATATTCCCTAGGTCATCCTGTGGCTTAGGGGTTAAATCTAACTGTAAATTAGTGAAATTCTCATTTTCTTCACACCCTATGTTCTTAGTTGGTTCAAAATTGTCTTTTACTTTGTTTTTTATATTTCTTGTCCCCTTTAAGTTTGTGGGGTTTTCCATTATTTTCTTTTTTAACCTCCTCTTGCTTTAGAGCAACTTCATCATCTAGATTGGGATTCAAATCCTCCATTGAATTAACAGAAGCATTTTCCTTAGCTTCTAGAGAGTGTTGGGTCAGACCTTTATTGGCAATAATCGAGACATGGTTCTTATCTTCCTCATAATCATGTTCAAGGGTGGATATGCTAGACTGGTTGGGAGTTACTAGGATTTCATCCTTAGACGGGGGAGTCCTGAGTCCATCAAAATTCTCAATTTCAGTTATCATTGACCCATTGTCAACATTCAAGGTGCCAGTAGCATTAAGAATAGGGGTGTCACCCCCTCCACATTGATTTTCCACTAACTCAATAGCCTTCAAACTGTCTGCCTGCATACTTGAGCCTTGAGGGTTGACAAACTCTAGGTGCTTATCTTCAATTTCAGAGATTAGGTCCTCCATTAAGGATGCAATCCTGTTACTCCCACCCAAGCCACCATCCTCCATCCTTTCAAAGACCCGATTGTTCTTTGCCAAATTAGTTTTGGAGGAGCTTCTTTTTAACTAAAAATCAAATACCTTGGGGGGGGTTGTGGGGAATGCTATTAGCAAACAATTTCTTTAGGTAGTTATCTTCTATGCTCTTTCTTATTTTTTGCATAACAATTTGCTATGCATTCAAATTTTTTATTAGCAAAATGTCACCAATAGGGATCAAGGGGGCATTGATGCAACATCATCCCCTCTTGAGGGTGTGAATGTAACAACATTTTGTGTCGTTTCCAAGCCAACATCCTCGTTATCCAAAATACTAAAGGAGTTCTTTAGTTTTTATGCACTGGAATCTGATTGGGGGGTTCAAGTAGGACTAGGTTCTCTTGAGAGGTCCCCCCATCGAGTGTAGAGTACCCCTTTGGAGATGAATTGTTATCATTACTAGATGAGATATTATCTTTGTTTTGGACCAAACTAGGTTTAGAGTCAAATATATCCTCATTTCCTTGCGAGAGATTGGTGTTGGTGACAAACATGCTCTTGTTTGGACTGAGCCGCGAGGTTTACCAGATCAAGGTTTACCCCATTGTTCCTAGCCAAGCTTGGTTTCAAAATCATCCTATTTGATTTATTGAGAATTATGGGGCAATTCTTTCGAATATGACCCTCTTTTCTACATAAAAAACCATGTTAATACCCCCCAAAATTTCTACTAGGAAGGTGAAAATATTACCTTCATCATTGATTTTAATTTTTCCAAGGATTTTTACCCCGGGGATTAAGGATACTAGGGCACAAGTGTCTAAATGAGGAAGGGAGACTTTAGCTTCATCTACCTGCACCACATTGACTAATAGAGCCAATAACTACGAGATAACTGTCTAGAACTCAGGGGGAGATTCTTAACCACCACCCATCTAGGGCAAGACAATGTGAGAACCTCCTCTATAATGGCCTCGGGAGACCATGTCATGGCTTGAAAGGTGCAACCCCTATATATTTTTTCTTGCATAGAATGGTTTTTCAAGAATATAACAAACAAACCATGCTACAACATCCTACAAAAATTTAATTGAATGCCAAACTTATTTGCCCAAATATTTGAAAACCAAGTATCTAAAAAATTTCTAGCAAGAACTTTGTTAATGTTTGTGTTTGCTAGGAAAATGGTGACATCTCTTAGCTTAGTTCTTTCAGCGGTTATGGTCCTTTTCATTTTAGGGTTAAGAACAAGCTTTAAATTTTGAGGGTTTTCAAAGGGATACTCACCTTCCTCACTTCCAAATTGGCACCGATGTTGCACTCCTCCTCTGCAGGCACAACCAGGAATTTTGCTTCTATTGGAATTGTAGAACTTTTGTCTTCAAGAATTTCCTTGAAAGATTTTACATGATTATGCAAGGTTTCAAAATTTTCTCCCCCATTTGCAGGGGGGTCGAGGGGATCCATACCCCCATCCATTAAAGATTATATGAAAGAAAATACAAACCATAAATTTCCTTAAAAACCACAATGTCATAAAGCATGTGAAATCACAAAACCACAACTAGAGAGATATACATACAACCGTGGCACAAAGAAGGCAATAAATATGGGTTAAATCAAGAAGTACGAGGACACACACTAGAACACAAACCTCCATGGGGGAGGGCACAATCTCCCCCAACCACCCACTTGCAAGAAACCACACCCTAGAATGCAAAACCTCTAGAGCGCTCCTCTCTTTATCAATAATTTTGATATCTTCAAGCCTTATTTGAGGAAGGAATTCCTCAAAATTGTGGAGACTAGATATAATAATTATTTTATTGTTAGAAAGAATCCTTTAGGTGCAATAGCCTCTACAACTAGTGATGGCTAATCTAGAGTTAGGTACATGGACTAATGCAAACAGTAATGAGGGAAAGAGTGTGAAGCTAGAGATCCTTAGTGACCATTGTTGGTCCATTATGAGGTAAAAATAATTCTATTTTTATTTTAAAAGTATTAATTTGTTAATGTTTGTAACTTGTAAATTATTTTCATTTTTTGTGTTAACAATCACTTTGTCATTTAAATTTTATAATCTTGATTCTTAATTAATTTTTCTTGTTTATGGATATGTTTGCTCTTTAATCTCACTTCTTGTGCAAGTCATTAAATATGTTGATACAAACTCTTCTAGTCTTAGATAGATTTATGAGATAGTTTCCCATTATGCTTAGAGAAATGAAAGAAGCAATTCATAACAAAGATCCCAATTTAAAATCATATAAAGAGCATACCAAACCCATTGTGATGCAACAATTGAACATTGTGAACACCCCACTTCATATGAAAATCTATGTTCTAAATGTCAAATGGTATGTAGTAAGAGTTGGAAGAATGTCTCTTTTATGATGAAAAGATGAAAGACCTTAGAAAAGATGTATTCAGATGAAGCGGTTTTACTTCACACATAGTGGGTCCTTTGTTAATGTTTGCAATCCAACATTTTTCAAACCAAAGGCAATGATAGATATAGCTACATTAGCTCTATCCAACCTTATTGAATGGTGTACATGACATATCAAAGTTGCACAAGAATTTAGGATGCTTACTTCCTTTCACAAATTGTTAGTTCATCTACTAGAAATAGGAATTGACCCACATACAACTTCATCTACTCTATCATAGGCTTATATCTTAATGAACAAAAAAATTGGTGGTCATGCATGATGCCTTACATCTTAAAGATTGACAAAATCTTTAGTGTTGACAAATTCCAACTTTACAATGATATATTGATCCCAAAGATGCCACAAAAACTAATGAGGTACAAAGGATTGGTGTGTGTTGCATTGGATGAAGGGACCTTTGATATTGACAACGAATTAAATTCAAAGTTCGATTTTTATTTAAGCAAGGATGATGTGGAGGTAGAGACTAAGGCATATTAGATCTAAATGTCTATATTTTGTCATTTTATACTCCAAGCCTTTTTACCATTTCATTTTGTTATATATGCACATTGATAATGAAAACTCACATTTAAATTATTAGACGTTGAAAGTTTGTTAATTTTCATTTTGACTCATGTTAGTTGTCAAATCAACTCTAATGTTTCGTAATATAATTATACAATATATATATATATATATATATATATAATGAATGCCTTATTACATGAATATTTAAAAAAATTATGTTGAATTTCCTCTATTTTTTTAATGGATGTCCCTTATAGTACCCTTAAAAAGCCTATTATTATCCCTTTAAAAAATACCTCATACCAAAATTGTATCCACCATTTCCTACTATTTAATGGAACATAGGCTTAAGCAATCCTTCACACCTCAATGTCACTATTGTACTCAATATGTTGCCACTATACTCACAATCTAATGCTTAACTTGGGTGAAGCTACTAAAAATTAATAAGCTGAAGGTTTTTAACCCATAATAATGCCATCCAAATATAATCAATCCTATCATTGAGGCAGTATGAGAAATATGTCAAAATAAAGATCTACTTGCCATCTAGAAAAAGAGGCCAATGATTGACATCTCAAATAATCAAAGTCAAATGAGAGTATATTTGCATCTCTTGTATAATCAAATTACTAAAAAAAATTATCCACATAATTCTAATTTTGTTGAAAACAACTACATTTATTGGAGGTTTCACTTGAAGCATGTTGAAAGGTAAATTTAATTTTTTTTGACAATTTGGTTATTTAAATGTTTTTCACTTGATGTTTTAAAAAAAATGTAAGTTGTCAAAAAAAGGCTCAAAGAGTATACAATGCATTTCACATTCCAACCTTAGAAATTATAGTTTGAGCATTTGTCTAAGAGTCTATAATGGAATTCTAAAGCTATTCAAAAGAAGAATGACAAATGGATATAAAAGAAATTTGTTTATTTATGAAATTATATGCATATGGAGAATTGCATTTTTTTAAATGTGGAGAAATTTGAGTTTAAAAACTAATATTGTTGACTATCTCAAATTTCAATAATAAGAACATATCTCAAATTTGGTTTGTGAGAAAGTCTATCAAATGTACTCGCGGAAGATAAAAATTTATACATTTTTAATTACTCTAAGAAACACAAATTCAAATAAAAAGTCTTATTTACAATAAAACATTATGATAATTTTAAAAAAATAAAAATTAATAGTACCATTTTAAGAACAAACAAATTTAAAATCATGATCTAGTAATGTGAGAAATTGAGATATTTCTTATAAATTATAATGGAACTTTTTTGATCTTTATGTAATGTCAACTTTTCTTCATCTTTCTAATTGTGAATTTGCACTAATATTCAAGTGTGTGTGTATATATATACATATATAACAATTGTAACAATGAATGCTTTAAAGTTTATACATAAAACAAGAATCTTAAATTTATTACTACAATTAACATTAAATTTCGAAGTTTAAATTTAAAAATTATTCAAGATAATCTTGTTAAAAAAAATCATTTATATTCTACCTTCAAAAATATTCAAGATAATCTTGTTAAAGAAAAACATTTATAATCTAATTTTGAAAATATTCAAGATAATCTTATAAAAAAAAATATTTATATTCTATTTTTAAAATTATTCAAGATAATCTTATTAAAGAAAAACATTTATATTATATCTTTCAAAATATTCTAAATTAATTTCTATAATATAATACTATATATTTATCTATAATATTTTTTACAATTTTTTAATAATTTAAATTATCATATATACAAAAATAAAACAAATCAATACTAAAATTATAAAAATGTCCAGACACCATCAAATTCCAAAACTTAACATACTCCTCCCTACGTAAAGAGGAAGAAGTCCGTAAACTTTAAATTAGAAACCGTTTATAACCTTCATATTAGCACCAATAAAAACTCTTCAATACAATACTCTTGCGAATTTTTAAGTACAAACCCTCTCCATTGACATCCAGTTCGATCAGGAAATACTGATAGTGAGAAAAACTTGCATCAAAACATCCTAAAAGTTTCCTGAACGTAAGTAATCTTCAATACAATACTCTTGTTTAATGCGTAGAATAATGGCGAAGAGGATCCTGGGGAGCCATATTGCAATGGGAGGGACTCTCGCAGTTACCTTCAGATGATTTGAACTCCACTGAAAGCTCACCTGTTTACCAAAGTGTTTCAGTTTTTCATCACAGCAATGAACAAGCATTTGTTGGACATGCATACCTCACCCATTCCACTCTCGGTATGGATGGATCAACAGGTTCCAATTTTACTATAAGTTTTGTTATGAGGTCAAGACCTAGGAACAAAAAATTTAAATAATATCTAAGATTAATAGAAAACAATCCCTTTGTGGGCCTTCACCAGGGGTGTCTCATACACCAAATTCGTGCCCGGCTTGGTATTGCCCCCTATAAGACTACATTCAACTTTCCATCGTTATTCCAGAAAATGGGTTTAAAAGAAACAAACCAATAAAATGATCATACACCAAGTTCGTCCCTGGCTTGGCATTGCCCGCTAAGACTACATTTAACTTTTCATCGTTAATCCATAAAATATGTTTAAAAGAAACAAACCAATAAAAAACTTATACACCAAATTCATGCCTGGCTTGGCATTGTCCGCTAAGACTATATTCAACTTTCTATCATTGATCCAGAAAATATGTTAAAAGAAAACAAACCAACAAAAAAATAAATACATAAATTTTAAGCATATTTGTGTAAGGAATCACTTGGGTCCCATGGAGTTGTTGCAGGAATTATTTTTATGTAGTGGGTGCTATGAGAAGAAGAAAATTGTGCTACAGGATAAAATTGAATCTTAGGCAAGAAAATTGACACCCCTATTTTTTAGATTTTAGATTTATGTAGGTGTCTCTAGGGGGTGGGGTAGGCTGAAAATTTCTCACCCGCTTCCTAAAATTTTGCTGTCACGTCATTCATCTAATTTTTTTTTAAATTCCTACCAATAATTGTTTAGATTTAACTAATTGTATCTGTAGTATTCCTTTGCCAAAAAACAATTATGAGATCAATTATGAGATCATCAGCTTCCTAAAATTTTGGAGCTTAAAATTTTAACCTTGCTCATTATTAAAAAATCCATGGGACCCTATATTTATAAAAGCTCCTAAAAATTCTCGTCAACACATGCTGAAATATTTTAGGAAGCCCTAAGGCTGCAGAAGGGGGTTTCCTAAAAAATTTCAAAAAAATTTCAATGGGTGCTGCTGAGATTTTGTAGTGTAGTTTAAGCTCCTAAATTTATGGAAGCTGGTGGTCTCATAAATTTTATTATTTTGCATAATAAACATAAAATAATAAAAAAATTAATTGGTGGGAATATAAAACCTCTGTATGATTGACAAGTGGCAATAAAACACCCTAAGCTGGTGGAGCAATTTCTAACCCCATGCCAATTGCACCCGTTTAAATTTTCGAACTAAAAAAATAGAGACTGCTATTGTTAAAAGAAAAGATTCTATTTAATCATATAGCACTTTTTTTGGCTTCATATGACCCTCTGCTCCCTGCTCCTCCAAAATAGAGCTTCAGGTATGATTAGCAAGTTGTGCAATACCAAGGTAAAATGTTTAGTGAACTACTGGCCATAAAAGAAGAAGAGACAGCCAAAAACAGGCCCACCATTATTGTCGTGCCTGCATTGTGGCTTCTCAAAGACATTAGGGAGGGTGAGATTAGATGCAATCTTGTTTGTAAAGAAGGGAAAATGCCTTCGGCAGTATTTCTGATGTCGAACGGTTTAAATATGTCCTGAAAAAAGGAACAAACTCTTCTGCTTTTTTCTCCAAGAAAAGAATTACTTGTCTCATATCATGGAAGATATAAACATAATATTCCAATCAGTAAACAAAGGAAAACAATTTGTAATAATGCAAACTTATCCTACCAATTGTCAGTCCATTTAGAGTGAATTATTATTGTCATCCCTGAAACAGATTATGTAAAAAATCCACAATGGACTTGAAAGGAACTGGATCTACAATGAGTTTCAAACGCCGAATCTTATTTAGTTATTTTCTCTATCTCCAAATTGAAGAGGATGATAAGCGCACACAAACAAAAGAACTAGTCAATTTGTTCCAATGTGAAGCCAAATGAGCTAGAGTAGCATCTGCATCGTATATAATGAACATATATATATGATTTATAAGACCAAAGGTTCAGGAGAAAACAAAAATTGCACACATATTTGTTGTTCCAGACACTGCTTCCAATCCCAAAGGGCTGCATGTTAGCTTCAATAACTTTGACAAGTAAAGTATCTTGTTTGCATTTATGTTCTAGCTTTATGTTAAACCACTTCCAATCAAGCCACCAACTCCACTTCTAAAGCCATGGTCGAGGAGCTCGCTGCAGCTCCCCTGCCAGCCTCTGATGCAACTTTCAGTTCCAATTGTTGTAGCTGGTGAACTACATATGACATACGTGGCCTCATGGAAGGAACATGCTGGGTGCAAGTATAGACAAGGTCAACTAGCTTTTGAATTTCTCCTACCTCGGGAATATCAGTAATGACAGGATCCAATAATTCTGTATACTGGTGAGACTGAACAAGGGGTGTAGCCCACTCAAATATACCCTGCCAGTCCACAGATTCAACTGTTTGAGTTGGTTTACGTCCACTTATAAGTTCAAGCAGCAAAACCCCAAAACTGTATACATCACTTTTGGTTGTGAGTTCATTTCGGTAAACAAATTCAGGAGCAAGATATCCATAAGTGCCAGCCATAACTGTCCTCTCATGCATCCCTTCCCACGGTATAAATTTAGACAGGCCAACACCCAAAATATGTGCTCCGAACTCTTCATCTAACAGTACATTGTTGGCTTGAATATCTCGGTGCACAACATGAGGTTTGACTTTGTCATGTAGAAATCTGTCTCTCAACACAACACACGAAATATGACCAATGGTCAGTTGTACACAGTACACAATATGCATGGGAAAAAATTCAACATTTTCTTTTCCTAGCTAATCCTTTCAGACAGAAGGAATCTCAAAAAAATTACTAAAGTTTATGATGCTGAAATGTTACTCCTAATCACAAATTCAAAGCCCAAAAAACAAATCAACAGTATATAACATAAAATATTGTACAAATAGCAGAAATGATATTTAAAACACACAAACAGCAGATGTAGGAGAAAATAATTGCTGCATGGGAAGTTGGACTCATCTATTGTTTACCTTATCATTCACATTTGTAAGACAATTGTTAACACTGTACTTTCTATTCAAACGCAGTATTACATGGTTGAACACATTTTTAAATATAACCATGGTCACAACAATCAAAGTTTAGGATATTAGAATGGATCTTAAGTTCTTAACTGTATACTCTTCTATTTTTTCTCAGTAAACAGAACTTGTGTTACATTTCAGGTGTAAGCATCATCAAGATATATGGTAGTGAGTGATTACAGTTGCAACTACAATCATTTGTGAAAGAAACTTAAATACAAGAGAACGAATGCTGATCATGATTCATCAAGAGTATGAAACAATTAGGGTAGGCCTTCTACCAGGTATTTTTCAGAATATCCTAGGAGAAAAAGAATTGAGAGCAATCTTTTCAACCCCACGGAGCCCAGACAAGATCATGTATTGGCATGTAAAATGATATCCATAGGCTCAATTAATGTCTACATGTCAATTTTATGTCCACAAATATCCATGTTCCACCATACCCCCTCTTTTGGTAGACAAGAAAATGTGGAACAATGAAAGGGGAACAGCTGGAAGCCTGGAAGTATAATAAAAATCCTTGGAAAAAGAGGAAGGCTAATTGGTAAAATGTACGGACAGTCTAAAATTCCTAGTTAACGAGCATGCTTTTGAAGGATGGAAGTTTGTTAAAAACCCAAACAATTATATTGGGTTCTGAGCAAGCCACAAATAACAAAATGTCCACTGAAAAGGCAATTGTCAGAACACAAAAGTATACGACTGGAAAACTTTTAAGAAAAATACCGAGGATAAAATTCCCAATTATCCAGCAAGTTGTGAAGAGGGTGGAATAGACAGATCAAACTAAGTCCAATGGAGAAGGCCTTCTTCTGGTGGATCTGCATAGACATCTTTAAGTGAGCAAATGCATATGATGGGGATATTAAAATTCTAAATAAATGTTCTCTATCCAACAGAGCACTCTTTCCCAAGCTCAGATTAAAAAAACCAATCCACGATAAATCTACTGATTGTTATACACACCAGCCCGGAAGATCTTATTAAGAGGTAACCTTTCTAAATTCCTGGCATAGAGGCTTTTGATGATATGGTCCTGAAAGATATATCTACTAATGAGTTTTCCTCAAATACAATTTACAAATGTAAAATGGTTATCAGCTGATTTCTGCGCCACAAACACTTCAGCTCAAGGTATCAAATCTACCACCCCGAGAGCTTAAATTTACCAAAAGAAGGAATGGTCAAGATTGAGCGAGAAGATAGAGCCTAGAAAATCTAACATAATATTAAAAGATGTATCACCTGTTTTCATGGAAGAAATGGAGCTCCATAAATTCCAATTATTCATGGTTGGTTTTAACTTTTAGGTCTTTGAAGCCTTCTAACTTATCTCAAAGGCTTAAATCCTTGAATAAATCTAATTGGTACATCTAAATTTATGAGGAATTTAAGTAGGCATAAAGCTTCTCAAAAAGACAAATTGTGTATGCTATATATATTAGGACTTTAAATTATCTAAGTTCAAATTTTATTTTAAGCCAACATGCTATCCTTTGCTCAATGACTTTCTTAGAGTAAACTTTATCATACAGCCCAGATTAAACCATCAGATTTATGAAGCGACTTTCTGTGATTTCTAAGATGAAAACATAAAAAAGGAGATCATCAAAGAAAAATAAATTAAATATGCAATATATTAGGAAACCTATGACATAAATGCAACCATGGAGGAGCCAATCATCATGATTCAACATGCACGTTGAAAAACACACTATTGGCTTCTTGGGCATGTTAGTGTTTCAATTTTTGTTCTTTCAGGACAACACAAAATGGAACATATAAGATAAAACCTTGCTTGAACTAGAAGGGGAACATCCCTTGTAAAGGAAAAACTTGAACACAAACTCTCTAAAACTAAACCACATGGACAATTTACAGCTTTTCACAATATGCACAAGGTTTTTCTCTAGAGTTTAAACATGCAATGTAAACAAACTTAAATTGCCCTATCTTTTCATTATTGGGTATGCATCCAAGACTGCAATAGTTCTTCCTTTGTAAAGGAAAAACTTGAACAAAAACTCTCTAAAACTAAACCACTGGGACAATTTACAGCTTTTCACAATATGCACAAGGTTTGTCTCTAGGGTTTAAACATGCAAAGTAAACAAACTTAGATTGCCCTATCTTTTCCTTATTGGGTATGCATCCCAGACTGCAATAGTTCTTCCACACAAACAAACAAGAGATTTTCACTTTATGCTTTATGACTTCTACCAACTACTTGTTAGAACGCAAACAAACACACTTTGTGCATAAAAAGCAGACACCAATAGTTATATGCACATAAGAGCTGAATTGAAAATTCTGAAATTCTGATTACATACGCACAACTGGATTTCATAAATTAAACACCCAAGTGTTGTACACAAAGCTCAAAAGTAAAAACACCTGATTAACAATAATCACTTTATGCTTTATGACTTCTACCAACTACTTATTAGAACACAAACAAACACACTTTGTGCCTAAAAAGAAGACACCAATAGTTATATGGACATAAGAGCTGAATTGAAAATTCTGATTACATACGCACAACTGGATTTAATAAATTAAACACCCGAGTGTTGTACACAGCTAAAAACACCTGATTAACAATAATCACAACACAAAGCCCCCTGTTAATGGGGCTGGGGCAGTGGAGTCTCTAAGAAATCGCAAGGAGGCCAAATGGCTGACTCCTCCCACATGGTTAAAATTAAACTTTGACAGGGGCTTCGAAAGGCAACCCTGGTAAGTCTGGAGCAGGGTGTGTGATGAGGGACTGGAAATGAAATGTGAGATGTTTAGCGTCCAGAAGATTAATGCCTGGGACCAACAATAAGGCTGAATTGTAGGCCCTGATTTTTGGTTTTCAGGTGTGTTCCAAATTGGGTTTCAAAAAACTTGCAATTGAAAGAGATTTGACCATTGTCTTAAATGCTGTTAGGACCAAGAAATCCCTAAACTGGAAGCTGAGTTCCCTGCTGAACTCGGTAATTTCTCTAGTGGAGAAGTTGGATGAAAACACTGTTAACCATGTCTATAGGGAGGCTAACATGGATGCCGATGGGTTAGCCAACTCAGCAATAGATCAAAGGAATGAAATCATCATTGACACATATGATCTTGCGTATGTATCATTTGTCTATAATGCCGCTGGATAAAAGGGTGGAAGGATGAAATTACTAATAGTTGGCA
Organism: Sequoia sempervirens; assembly: GCA_007258455.2. Classification (NCBI taxonomy): domain Eukaryota; kingdom Viridiplantae; phylum Streptophyta; class Pinopsida; order Cupressales; family Cupressaceae; genus Sequoia; species Sequoia sempervirens. The sequence continues at coordinate 194,625,515 of VDFB02047230.1, read as the reverse complement.
TCAGGGGTTGCTACGGCAAGGATGACAGTGCAATGAAGTTCAATTATGATCGTGCTTTTCACCTCCCTTCCTTTCTGCACCATTTGTGCAAACCATCGCAGTGTTCACATATTTTGGGAATGGATCCTTTCAATGTTGTTTTTGTGATGTTGGTATCATTCTTCAGGTGTAATATGGATACCCCAATTCGTCTCCTATGCTCTCACTGGCAGATGGCCTTTCTTGATCTGGTTTCTGAGAAGCACCTGCAAAGTGTCTTTAATACTGGGAGTGGTTTGATTCTGCTCGCTATGCAATTTTTTCTTGGAGATGAGTTTTTGAAAACAGAGCATAAATACAGGGTCAATTCTAATATTGCCTCCATATCCATTGTTGTTTTATTGGACCTGGGAGAACTCAAGGAAACAGTCAAGACTTTAGCCTTCTTGGGAAATCTCGCTTTCATGTTATGGGTGCCTTTTTTCAAATTTGAATTGCCTTTTTAGATCATAATAATAAATCTTGCTTGTGTTATGAATTTCTTTTTTCAAATTTTAATTGATTTCTTGCCCTCTGCCATTTTATTTTAAAATAACTTATACTGCAAAATCACAAAAATCACACTTTTGTGCCCACTTGACCACTTTTCCAACTTTGGTAATATGACTTTTTTCAGTTTAAAGTCACGTTTTCATGCTCTCTAAGCCATTTTGCTACCTTTTAAATTTGTTTATGTTGACGAAGAAAATCATGCTTTAGCGCTTGTAAAGCAACTTTGCCACTTCCATCAATTTGGCAATTTCTTAAGTAAAATCAAAATCACACTTTAGCACCCAAGTCACTTATGCTACTTTTTAAACTAATCATTTCTAGTTATGAATTGTGGAAATCACACTTCGTGGCATTTAGGCCACTTTGCCACTTTTTAAAGCTCAGTCAACCTACTGTCAAACCATGTTTTTGAAGGTTTAGAGCCATTTTGCCACTTTTTCCTGCTTGATATAAAATTGCACTTTTTCCATCTTCTATGCCATTTTTGCCCACTTGGTTGAAAGTCTCAGTTTTTTACCATTTCTTCTACTTTACCCTTTTTGCCTTCTAGTTAGAAATCATACTTTTGACACTCCACATTTTTTTCATTTTGCCATAACTTTCTTGTTTAGACTTTGATTTTTACCCTGTTTGACACGTTGGAAAACTCTTGTCAGTGGTTACAAGATAAATTGGTTTGGTTTCAAAATATTTGAAAACAAACAAAGGACATGAGTTTTTCAAAATGAAGGATTATATCAAGGAAAGGTCGACATCTACGCATAAAATGATTTGGGAAGAAAATTTTCATAGGGATACAACAGGCAACAATCCAGATTTAAATTAAAATTCAAAAACAATGTCAGAGACTTTATTCTGGCTGACTTTTGCCACTGGTTTTGGAGAAGTTAATAAGTTTCTAAAATCCAATAAAATACAAATGGTTAAAATAAAAAACACAAATTTAATAGATGCTAGAAATAAAGCTTCTTCTGTCAAAAGAACTTTCGGAGACAACCATATGGATCACCCTTAGATGCTAAAAAAATCATGTTTAAATATGGAAAAATGAAAGAATACCAAAAATGAAATGAAAATTGTTCCATGTGAACCAGTCACAGAATGGATGGCACATGTTCCTCCTTTTATTTTCCTCTGTATTTGCAAAATTATTTGTTTATGTGGCACACCTGCGCTTGGATTCTAGGGAATCCATTAAGAGATTCTAATTTCTAAACGATCACTATCTCTTTATGGGAAAATACCCATCCTTATATACTCCTGTGTATTCCACAATTAATTTCTTTAAGGAAAATATTAAATAACTTTTTGGTGTTTCCCATGCCCTACACACAAATATTCTCTGTTCTGGTATGTCAAAAAGTTTCAACTTTGGCATACATACATGTACCCTAGGGCTGTGGAGATGAGTAACTGAGCTGTTCTTCAACTTTTTGCCAAGATTATTTAACCTTGCTTTTTGTGTCTTCATTGCAAAATATCTATGCTACAAATAGAAACTAGAGAAATATAAACACAACAATTACTTCTTTATATATAGAAGAATTAAGCAATCAGTCCAGCTATTAATTGTTGCATTGACGATTCAGATGGTAAGAAATGATAGCCTCTTTCTTACTGTATTGAAGAAATATTCTCACAGTTACAGGTATTATTCTTATTTAGTGTTTTACTTGGTACATTTCATGAATAAAAAGTAAAAACACAATTACTATATTAAACAAAATTACAACTAGAAACCTGGAAATATCTAGCATGACCAAAAAGTGCCTCATTTCTTATAGCAAGTAGTCACCATAAGTGACATGATATTTGCAAAGTCCACATTAGTGATAAAATATGCTTTTGGATATAACTGTGTGCATCTTTTGCATCACAGTCCATGATCCATCATCAGAATGAGGAAGACTATTGTGATAAATTGCAGACAAAGTTCACTAAATAGATGATGGGGTGCAATAGAAGGTAGCCCAAAACGAGAAGAAATAAGAAAAAGGTGAACAAAAAGGAAACAAAATAGAAAGGAATGAAGAAAATACCAATATCATCTTACTACAATTAATAATACTACAATATTTATAAAAGTGAACGACTCAAAATGCTTAATAATAATATTTAATACTGGTGGGATTCACAAAAGATAAAGCTAATAGCATACGAATTAGCATACGAATTAGTAAAAACTAAAATAGTAAGACAAATACAATGTTTATGATAAAAGATGAAGCTAATACTAGAGGCAGAATGATACTAATACTGAAATAATGTGGAGGAAGAAACAATAGCATACTCTAAAGTTAATAAATAATACGAGTATCCTATTAATATACTAATATTACTCTGTTTTTCAATGTTTGCCAAATTTCAGGGACAAGGAAACATGCAGACCACAGCTATAATTGTTTTGGATATGAATAAAGAAATCCACCAAATATGAGAGCATTGAAGAGGAGATGCAGAGCTCAAAATATATAAAAATATGATCTTTAATATTGGTAAGATGTATTTCTACTGTATTGCTGAAAGCACGATTCTGTGACTCTCTGACTCAATCATAAAACTCATAAATTCAAGCTGAAAGTCGCGAGAAATGAGTCAAACGAATTGATTTGTTGGGATTTGTAAGGACTCGGATGATGCATCAAGACTGAGTACATAGGAACATGATCCTCAACTACCTAAAAGAATAAAAGCATATGAACTAGTTCAAAGCTAGTTTTTCACCATTTCACCTTTGCAGTTCAGGGCAAGAGAACAAAATAAGTGTTGGACAAAGACATTCGATTTTAAATGTTGTGGTGAATTTGTGAGCAAATATCCACCATGTGCAAGGGTTTACATCTGTAAATTTGTTTTTGGGCAATTTTCTTGAGTTACTCATCACAGGAATCAAGTGAGAAGCCCTTCTTGTCAATCAGAAAATATTGTTTTCCAATTCGTTGGGATTTCTCAAATATGTCTTGGAATGTTTGGGACAGTCTTAAATGATCTTATTCTTTACCACACTGAGATGAAAGCTTTTTTTAGTCTTGATGAAAGCAATGTTCAGTACTAGGTTTCCTGTGAATATTACATATAACACTAGGATTCTTGGTAATTTTTGCTGAGCTGATGGTTCTTCCTACTTTCTATTTTTAGAGTTAACTTTTTGCTTTTTCTGTTTTTTTTTTCTGAAAAGAGTAGTGGATGGCAAGGTTAGAAGGTTGTCAGAGTAGATTTAGGCTTCATCCCATGAAAATGGAATTCAAAAGGAAAAATGGCAATAAGAAAAGGAAAATTCATCAAAGTTAGTTCACAAAGTGTTTGAAAATGTAAAATGCAAGAAATTTAAAATTTTGAGTTCGTCGTTCAAAAATTATTTCCAATTGGCAAGCAGCGGAGATTTCCCCACTACAAGACAAGTTGTGGAGTTTTCCTAACAGCAGGTTATGTTCAAAACTTCTACTTCTTGGCGTCTACAGTCCAAAAGTTCCACTTCTTGGCAAACGGTGATCAAAATCTCCACCTAGCATCAAAGAGAAACTTCCATCTAGCATCAACATTAAGAAACTCACACTTTTTGATGTCACAGGAGAAAAGCTCCACCACAGATCAAATTAGAATGTTTTAATAATTTAATTCATGATCAAAGAATGGAATGAAAGCAAATTAAGCACTCAAATAAGCCTATGCATCTAGAGATAGAAAGAAGCAATTAAAGCATTAGATTTTGCCTATTTAAGTGTGAAGCTTCACTTCATACTCACATAACTTCAAGCTTCTTTGCTGGCTATCACACCAAGCTGCCATAGTAATTCTTTTCCTTAATGCAAGTTAACGTTCAAGTTTCAGCACCATCCACGACAACAGAACCAAGGCAGCAGTATTAAAGCTTCTTCTTCATCATATCTCATCTGTCTAAGGCACTTTGCCATCACTTTCCAAGCACAAATTTGACTATTGACAGATAAACCGGCACTATTGTCATGACCCCTCCACCGAGGAGGTATAAGTAAAAAATTTTAATTAAAAAGTGTTTATAGACACTAGAATAATAATATTAATTATTTTATTAATAATAAAATTTGTATCAGTGAGCCGACCTAGTCCTAATTTTAAATAATAATGATGATGTATGCACAGAAAGGTATAAGAGGGTGACTTGCTAGTTGGAGCATTTGATTATTATGGAATGACGTTTTGGACAACTTTATCAGTCGCTGCACTTTCAAGACGAAAACCCTGATCTATGTGAGGAGGTTAGACGAAACCCTAACCTGCTTTCATTACCATTTCAATTTCTATTTTGTGAACTCCTTATTTCCTTATATCTCTACACAGAACAGAAGCAAAAATGACCATCAATTTTTGAATTAGGTCCACAGCTGGAAGGTTGCTCCTTGCCTATAGCTTTGGTGGGCAGAATTGTAGGTTTAGGCACACAGATCTGGCCACACCAACTCCAAATGGTCAGTTCAATGCTCAAAACAGTCATCTTTGCACATAGAACACCAGATTGGGGGGTAAACTCAATCATAGGAGATCCAATGATCAATTTTCAAGGGTAGATTGAGGAGCTGGGACTTGAAGAAGCACAGAATCAGGTCTGTTTAGGAACCAAAAAACCACAGGTGTTGTCTAGTTTCAACCTTTCCTAGGCGAATAACCAAATGTGTATCATTAGTGAGCAAATCCAGCAAAGGGCACCCTCACGCCCACATCTAGGGTCTGTCCAAGAGAATAACAGCAGACAAAGTCACTCATATTCAGTAGCGGGTTACAAATCGGAGGTTTACCTTGCAGAGGCAAGAGGGTTTGAGGGTTGCATGCCTCATTCCCACAAGAGGACATCCCTTGTACTGCCATTACAAATTCTCTCCGCTCAGGGACTCTGTAACAGCATAAACTGTAAGGATTTGTTGATTCCAAAATTCATAATGATAACAGCAAGTACAAAATTATGATAATCTGCTATAGATTTGCTATGCACTGAGCATTCTCTGTGATTGTTATTTGTCAATAAAACTGAAATACTGTTTGACTACACAATTTTTGGTTTCAATAATATTCTGGTGGCCTAAAAATTGATTACTTAGTCCACTAAGCCCTAGGTACATTACATTGGTATCAGAGTAGGCAGTCCTCCCAGCCTGTTGGGTGAATTTTGTGCATGCAGCTGAGCCAAAGGGATCAACGAGCCTTGGAGAGGGAGAGAGAGAAATTAGAAGCAAAGTCACAACAGTTACGGTCTAGATTTGGAAGCAAAGGTAAGAAAATGTTAGACCACGATGAGGAAAGGAGAGCCTTCATGCAAGTACAACAGCAAATAACACAATGGCAGGAGCAAATGGAAAAACAACAAGAGAAAACTACACACATACTCTTTCAAATGTTGCAGAACATGAATAATTCTAACAATTCCTACAAATTTGCACACAATAATAGAGCAAAAGGCTACAACTCAAATCAGAGTGGATCTAAAAATCATACACATAACAGCAAGGTTCCAATTGGAACAACTACCAGACCCACACAACCCTCATTCTTGCCTAAAGTTAAGTTGACACAAGAGGAGGAAGAGCTGAATCCTGCAGAAAATGATTTTCATGCCTGCATAGACACTTATTCGAGACTTGATCTGGATGTTAGATGTCAAATTCTATTCATACAATTCCATAATGCTAGAAATGGATCAAGAGGGAGACAACCCATGCAGAAATTTAACAAGGATTTACAACAAAGGGTGAGTAAGTTGACTCTCCCAACTTTTGACAGCTCAGGAAAGGTCACTACACAAGATTGGGTTCAAAAGTTGGACACGTATCTTTCACTCAGCCCTATGATAGAAGATGAAGCCATCAAGTTTGCTATTCTTCACTTGAATGGTACAGCACGAGTGGTGGCATCATGGGTTAATCACACAAGGACATTGTAGTGTTGTGACATGCTAATTTCACACAAAAGCTCATAGATAGGTTCTATAGGAAGGATCCCAAGATGCATTTCAAAGAGTTAACACACTTGAGACAACATGGTTCAATAGAGGATTATGTAGCAGAATTTCAGCAAGTTTCAATCATGGTACCAAATGATACGAAGAGAAGACCTATGTTCTTTTTTATTGAGGGACTATCAAAGTCACTTCTGGTTTGGTTAAATATTTTGAGCCTACATCTATGCAAGATGCTATTCAGAAGTCCTTGAGTTTGGAGGATACCACAATCAAAAAACAAGTCCTACTCTAGGAATGCACCATCAAGACAGCGTAGGAGACCTTTCCACAGGGATGTTCTGCAGCCCAAGGCACACTACATAGAAGAATCTAAGAATGAGTTTCAAAAGAAGAAGTTGTGTTTCACATGTAGAGAGCCATGGAAGCCAGGACATAGATGCTTGGGAAAGAGATGGGTATCCAATGAAGATTCAAAGGTTGAGGAGTTCAAGCCCAAGATTGTCTTGGATGAAATTAAACATGAGAAGGAGGTCGGAGGAGATGCTTTAGGAGGCACACTTGCAACACTTTCGAGAGCACATAGATATCACCCTCTTTGAGTTAAGGGAGCCTTACAAGGTCATAGGGTAACAATTTTGATTGATAGTGGGGCAACCCACAACTTCATTGATGAAGGTTTGGTGGCTAAGTTGAGTTTAAGGACAAAAGGTTTTGAGGGGTTTAATGTTACAATGGCTGATGGGTTTACTACCCCATGCAACCAAAGGGTTTGGCAAATGGAGTTGACTCTAGGAGGGCATAAGATGCGAGATGATTTCTATGTGATTGGAATTGGTGAGAAGGATTTGGTCTTGGGAGTGCAATGGTTGCACTCACTTGGTGAATACACACAAAACTATTAAACTATGGAGTTGAAGTTCAAATCCGATGGGAAGGAGGTAGTCCTTCATGGCCTATCCAATGGGGGCCCATGGTTATTTCACTTAAGAGGGAGATGACTTTTCATAGGGACCAAGTAGCTCAGGTAGCAAAGTGTTTGATTATAGATACAAGTATATCCAAGGATGAGAAGTCTTATCATGTTGGCAGTCAGTCCATCCTAGATAAACATAGCAAGGTGTTCAGTGGAAATTCCTTCAAGTTTACCACCGGATAGGGGTTTTCAGCATGTCATTGAGGTTGAGGAAGGAGCAAAACCTATCATCACTACTCCTTATTGTCACCTTAGGAGATACAAGGAAGAGATTGAGAAGGCAATCAAGGAGTTGTTGGACATGGGGCACATACGACCTAGCTCTAGCCCATTTGCATCATCCATGGTGTTGGTCAAGAAAAAGATGGATCTAAGAGGATGTGTATTGATTATAGAGCCCTCAACAAGAAGACAATCAAGAATCGCTACCTCATACACAAGATTATGGGGTACAGGGGAATAATCTAATCCCATTCTTCTTATTGAGCATGGTGGGAGAATTATGGGGTTAGAACTCCTAAAATTCAAGAGTTCTGAATGAGACATGCAATGATTTGGGTTGTGAGAACAACTAGAGCATGCTTGTACACACACTCTAAAATGTGCAATAGATTATCTCAGATGTGGATGAGGGACTAAGTTTTTGTTCCCAAACATTCGGCTCTGCCACAGTCAATTGGAGGAAACCAATGTCAAGGAAATTCAATTAGACAATGTTGATCCATCATTTGATTAAATAGCTGATACTACAGAGGTGACATTTATGGAGGAATTTTGCTGGTTTGAGGCAGAAGCAGCAGTAATTGCACAGGTAAATACACAACTAGAGAGAGAGAGAGAGAGAGAGTTGCAAGCACCTAGATGCATTTGAGGCCAATGTGGGGTCAGAGAGAGGTGGGCCCAATGTGGTTGGGCCTGAAGGATCCTCTTTTGCATTGTGATATTGTGTCTTTTGTATTTTCAATGACATGGTTATCACAGTGAATGAAATTTGGACTTAGTACCTGTTTTCAGGAACTTCTGATATAACTTATAAGCCAAATATCTTCTTCCTCATGTCAAATACATATATATATATTTATGAAGAAATCAACTTTATATTACTCCAAAACACATAAATTTTACATCAACAGAGCATTATGATTAAGCAAGGAAAGAAAGCACCTAAGCTGCCACCCCTATGGGCATTGAATTCACATCCATCTGAAAACACTTAACCTTAGATTATACAATTAAATCCAAATCTTGTTAAAAGTGTTGCAACTTGCAACTTCCCCGCAATGAGAGGAGAAGTATCTTCCAAGGAGATAGCTTTGCATTTTGTGCTCCAAAGGAAACTGATCATCGCCAACAAAATTGTATGTCATAAACTCTTGCAGACAATCATCCAAGCATTCCTAGAAGAGGACATTGCCAAAAGAGAGCAGCAGTAAAGAAATTAAATCCAACTTGTAACTATCCCCAAATCCCTCTAGCTAGTGAGCACTTGCATAAGTTATGGTCGACTATCTCCTCTTTCACATGCATGGTGCAGAAATCATCAACAATACCCAACTTAATCAACCATCTTTGATAGCTAAACCTTGACACATTAATAGCAAATCAAACAACTTGTGTTATCACATTTTCATATTTAGTACAAGTGCTATCATAAATTTAATTATATTTACATGCCTTTGAAATTTATATTTGATTTGTCAAGTCTCGTCTGCCATTATACCATATACCAAGTCAAGTGCAGTAGACTTGTCAAATATATCAAGTCAATATACAATGGCTGAAAGTATGATTAAGATCCAAGATAATTACTTGCAAGCAGATAGATTTAGTTCTGGTACTAAACATTCTTAAAGAATTTTTCTTTGAAACTTTGAGTTTTAGAGAACAATTATTGTATTATTTTATGACTTATTATTTTAGTATCCAAGCATTTAAGCTTATAAGTCAATGGCTAAATTAGATTTCAATTGTCCTATTAAAGAAAAATCAGATAATTATTCTTAGTTTAGGCACTTATTGAAAAGTTGATATTTTTATTTTTTCTTTATATGAACAGGGTTTCTAGGTAACCCCAAAACCTCTTGATCAGGATCTGACATGCCCAGGAGCTTACTGGAACTTCTACAACAGAAGGGCAATCTTATTGGGTGTCCCCAGGTTTCAGAAATGCTGGAGACCCTTCCCATGTAAGCCTGGCATTTATGACAAACCATCTGGACATCGAAACTGTTACATCCCAAATTGAGACGTTACAATTTACCATTACTAGATAGAGTAAATGTGAATTCTGAAGGTAAATTAATGATGCTTGTACCTCGTTTTCAATATGAATGTTGTTTCATTTGATGTTATTCTTGGTGAAATACTGCATAAAGAAGAATATAAGGTTATTGATTTATGAATAATCTAACTTTTGAAATGTTTCATGTATTCTGCTTTGTTTTGAGCATATGATTCCCGTTGTCGTGACATGGTGTGCAGGAAGCAGGTTCGTACCTCGAGACAGAGGAGAGATATCACTCGGGGAAGAACTTGGTCGGGTAAACAGTAATGGATACCAACTGGACATACACACACAAACCTTAGAACTGTGTAAGCTAAGTCATTGTTCTGGTTAAAGGTAAGTCATCTGTAGGCTTGTCTAGTATCATTAGGAGTCGTGTCTTCTTCTGAATGTGTAAACAAGTGATGCTTGCCAGTATAACCTTATAAATGATAAGTTCTGGTTAGAGGTGGATATGTGTATTTGTACATACGAATACGTATGTGTCGATATAAATGTATTTATGGATACTTATACATGTAGTATATATACTGATATATATACAAATATACATACCCACGGCTAACAAGATAAATGAATTATATATTGTAATGATATCTTCCCTCTGAAATTATACGAATATATATATATAAATTTACATGTTTAACGTATAATGTAAATGAATATATATGTATTAGTATAAAGTTAAGTATTTCAATATATTCAATATTATATTAAAATATTAATATAATATAGTTTAAAATGTATATAATATTATTTAAATTGATAATTTAAATAATTATACATAAACTATATTATATAAGTATTTTAGTAGAATATACAAAATATATTTAAATAAAAGATTTGACAAAATCAAATGAAATGAAAATTAAACATTTTAAAACACTTTTTGCGAATGCAAATCTGGAAAGAGCATAAAATCGCGGATTTCTTAAAAACGCGGATTTCTCAAATGTATTCGTTGAAATGTTAAACTTCAAATATGAGTTTGAATAAATGCGTCATTTTTACTTTGAAAACTCTATTAAAATATTGAAGATTTACCAAAGCGAAATAAAGAAGAAAAAACGTAAAAATGACAGAGAAAAAGAAAAACGCGCAGGAAATCGCGCGACTAGGGCCACAGCAACCAAAAACGACTGAGACAAATTCGCTAAAAATGGTGTGTGGACGCCATCCGGCCTGGGAATTAGTCTCTCATTAAACTAACACTGATTTCTACCTGTTGAAATACGCATTAACCTGTAGGTGGCGTTTTTCAGTTTCGAGTTGAATTTTTCATGATTTGCTGGCTTAAAGGAGTCGAATCACCTTCATTTTTGGTGACTTAGGGTTTAAAGATCCGCCAGGTATCATTTTTACTATATCTGGGCTCTTTGTTGTCATTTGGCATGCCTCAAAAAGAGGAAATCCGTTGCACTTCGGGCCTATAAATGGACGCCCAGCCATTCAAGGTTGGGGGGGGACTTGAAGAATCCGAGTTTGTCATTTTATTAAGCTTCCATAATCTATCTCTGTTTGAGCTGTGAGTAAACTTTATTAATGCTGAGAGAAACCTTACACATTTTCTGAGAACAGTATGTTACCAATTGCTGAGAGACATCCCCTGTTATTTTCTTCATCACTTGTAAGTTCACAGTAAGAAGTTGAGATTACTTTCAGCTATTGAAAGTGATTAATTTCTGAGGAAGAATTTGAGAATGGTCTGAGAGTGCTGAAAGTCTTTTGTTCAAGATTTTAGGAGCTGTAAACCCATTCAAGGTCATCCCTTAAAGGAAAAGGCGAATACCAGGCATGTTTCATTCTTCATGTTGTTAAGCATACTTCTTGTTAAATAACTAAAAGAATAAAATGCTGAATGTACACATTAGGGAATTGCATTGAGTTCAATACTTCAGTTAAGATAAACAAAGAAATGATTCTATGTTGTATCATGTAAGTAAATTACTTAAAAGAAAGGCTAATGCATGTTCTATTCTATTGAAGAGTAAATTATATAAATTGGTAGACGGATTTACTAATCTATTGAAGAGTAAATTATATTAATTGGTAGACGGATGTACTGATCTATTGAAGAGTAAATTATATTAATTGGTAGACGGATTTACTGATCTGTTGAAGAGTAATTTGCATTATTGACTCCATATAAGGAGTGTATGTTTGAATATAGCTCTTTAAATACTAAGGAATGAAATGAGGGTATTTAATAAGTTACCGATCACAACTAGTTGAAGATTAACTTAGTCAAGTTATTAAAAGCTCCTAGGATGAGAAAGTCCCGTATAACGGAGTTAGTTGTGAGTACTTGTTAAATTGTTCTCCATTCTAGTAGTTAGATTGTTGTAGGAAGTCTAGGGTACGGACTACCCCGATAGACCAACCTACGCGTAGGGTAAGATAGCCTCAAGTCAAGTTGAACCTGGCTAGTGTATGTGACAAATGACCTATGTTCTTTATTGAACGTAACACTTTGGCCAAAGTAGTGTAAGGAACCATTTAGTTGTTGTACTACACTGTCAGTTCACCGTGATCCCGAATTACATCCTAGTTTGAGTATTGCCGATTGCACGAAAGCTAGTTTTGTAGGATCACAGCACTATGTCCAGTTGGTAGTCGTTAAAGGTTACCCAACCAATCTCTTCTTCGAAGGGAGGGCCGTTCATTGCAAAATGATCGTGCGGGGGACCGCATTATAAGTCCGTGGTTGGCGGAAAAACGCTCGAGTGATGTTTCTCCTCCTCAGCAAGCGGCCGATGTACCAAGATTTGAAAGGACGGATTCCTGGACTTTCTTACTACTATTTGTTCTAAAGCTCATTGGAGCTATGTTAGTTAAGGTACGTATTCTTGTTTCATGTACTTGTGAAGTTATTATATTGAAATGGAATCTTAGTTGTATATTAATATGGCAATTTGTTCATGTTTTGTCAATAAAGAAAAAGAAAAATTCTATTGCAATGACATGATTAACACGTTTACATACTTGAAGGATGTAGATTATGAAAATTTTAATTTTACCAAGGACCGGGCTGTTACAGAAACTTCACAAGTGCAGAAACATATATATCCTTGTTAATTTCACTATCTGGCAAAACTTTGATACAACACTAAGCATGTAAGGATATCAAGCACATTAGAAAATCAGAAAATGGAAAATTCCTAAATCAGTTTATGTGAAAAATTAGAAAAATAAAGATTCCTATTAAGTATTAACTAACGTTAATCCAAAATTAAACTTCAAAATATGCCTAGTCTAGTACTATATGAAAAGATTGTTCCTTGGGGTTTCAATACAGATAATAGAAATATTTCCATCAAGTTTTTCCTAAAACAGTGTATATTTGTATTTAAAGCACCAAAAGAAAAATGCTGGAAAATGTCTCGACATACCATTGTGTTGAGACTCAGACCAATGAAAACTTTGCAAGCTGTTTTGTGACTCCTCAGACTCAGTGGAAAAAATCAGCTAATCCTTGGCAATTAAAAAATATAATATAGCAAAAAAAAAATCAAGTTGAGTTTCTAGTTTTTTCAGACTTGACCCAGACTAGTTAGTCTGCTGAAACTCATACGAAAATTTAGAAAAACAAAGTTTCCTATTGACTAACATAAGTTCAAAATTAAACTTCAAAATATATCCAGTCTGCTACCATATCAAAAGATTGTTCCTTGGTGTTTTGAGACAGCAAAGAGTTGGAAATCTGTTTTCTGACCAACTTGGACCCAGTGGAAAAACTTGGGAATTAAAAATATAAATAATATGCAAAAGAAGTTTCTAATGTTTTTTTTTTAATTTCAAGTTGATTTTATGTTTTTCTTCACAGACTAGTCTGAATATGACAGCTGAGATTTGTCAGTATTGGTAAACTTGTGAGTCTTGTCTGTCAGACTCAGGCATATATGCAATTCAAAGCTGCAGACTCGCCAAGCCTGACTCAGACTTGGATCCATGAGTCCTCTCTGAGATTGTGTTGAGTCTCAAAACTATGATACATCATTACATACAATGCCTCCTAAAACATTTTATCAGAGTGAAATAACATCTATTTATTAAAATTGTTGAAATTATCCAGTTTGACTCGCACACAATGAATTAGTCCCCTAGTATTCCAATGGCACATAAACACCAATGTTTCCCTTGAATGTCAAATTATAAAGGAACTAGACTGGAAAAAGGATACATACGCAATGCCTTGGGCAAGTGTAGTTGCAATTCGCATTCTCATTCCCCAATCCAAGCTCCTGCCTCCTCTTGGAAGGTGATGCAACCATCTGTCCAGAGGCCCATTTGCTAGAAACTCATAAACAATATACCGCTCACCATGTTCATAGCAACATCCTTTGACAGCTACAAGATTGGGATGTCGTAGACGTGCTATCCTTCCAATCTCAGACAAGAACTCTTTCTTACTTTGGAAGCTAGACTTCTTTAGCCTTTTGACTGCAACTAATGAGCCATCGGGCAAGATACCTCTGTACGTTCCACCCTTCTTTTTATCCCCTAAGAGTCTGTTTCCTTCACTGAAATTTTTAGTGATTGCCCTCAATTCATCATTAGTGTACACTCTCCATGAAGGAGGAACAAGAGCAGCAGAAGAAGGGCTAGATATTTTCCTTAATCTCTTGCGTCTTTTGCTTCGTCTATAAGCCAGAAGCCAAATCACCACAGCAAGAATAGTAAAAAGGATCAACCCACTTACAACTGCAAGGATGACAATATACTCCTTATGACAAGGTCTGAGTTCACATTTATTTCCTGGTATAAGAGAAGTGTCAGACAATGGAAAGAGGATATAGTGTAAAAGAATGTCCAGGAGGAAACATAATTTTCAGATTCAATAAAGAGTAAGAACTTGCTTTAGGAAATATAACCTACAAAAAAGCAAAGAGGGAAATGGACTAGAAAGAGTGAGAACTTATAATTCCTGCTTACAATCTGTTATCAGAGGCTTTTTAGTTCACAAAATATAGTTATTACCTTTGCTTAGCATGCAAACGAAGTCATGGGAAGTTTTGCATCTATCACCAACTAGAGGAACTTTTCCATTGGTCACTAATGTGCAAAACTCAGTGAGGTTTGTCTTGAGACAGGAAGAGTTTGAACAATTGAGGGGGGATGGTGGCCCAGGAAAAACAGAGTTATTCCAAAGTGATTGATCACTCCATTGCCAACTAAAACCTTTTTCAGAATTAATGGCACGGCCTCCAACCCAGCACCCAGTACTAACATTTTTGCAAAGCGCTTGCACATGCTGAAGTTCCTGGACAGATGTCAATGCAGCCAGATGGCCACTGTGATTCCGACAGACAGCTTCAGAGTCATCCCATGAACTCACATTTGATATGAGAAGAAAACATGTTCTGATGTTTGGCGCACTGTTCCATCCTTCTGGGCACAATCCTGTAACAATTCATGATAGTATTTAGCTATTATACAGCTATCATGAAATATTTTTACAATGCATAGATTCCGCATACAATATCAAAAGTAAAAAACAAAAGCAACAATACAGGTGTCCAAAGTTCCAGTATCGTCCTGATGCAAAAGCATTAATATTCAAATTGAGATCCATGTAACAGAGAATCAATAAACAATGTGAAAATACAATGTTAGAAAGATACCTTAACAGATTCAAAATTAATTGCAACTATGGATATACAAATAAGACATTCAATGTGTCATTCTATGACAAATTAAGTATTCCCATCATTTTGAGTGGTTTCTTCCTAAGAAGTTAATGTAGATTAAGAACAATACCTGCTTATGGAATATTTATGTTGTCGTGAATAAGAACAGATTTTCCAGACCTTGAAGAGAAATAGTACAATCATTCATTGATATTTAATGGAGCCTCTAAAAGGAACCCAGGGGTCATTATGGTTGGGAATTAAATTTTACTATTATGTGGGAAAGGCTAGGTCACCCTTTGAAACATGAAGCCAGACAAATTGTATTGTTTCAAGGATTCAAGTCTTCAAATATAAGTTCCATGGCTTTTAAGAAAATTCCAATCCAATTTTGTGGGACCTAATGAATGAGATAAATCTATGATACCTAGTTCTACTAAATCCTAGCAAAACCCAGACCAGTCCAGACTCAATACAGATATCAATGTATGTCCAACCTGGGTTTTGCCAAGGTCCTACCTCAGGATTTCAGATTTGGCTTGAGTACATTTGAATGCACCCAGGTTGAATTCGCAAGGCATGACCCTAGGCGATATTAAAGTAGTGTTTTATCTTGCAATGGTCAATTAGCTTTTAGGATAGACTTTAGGAATCTTCTTTAATAAAGTTATGTTGACTTTAGATATTTTTCCTATGAGTTGCCATCCTTATCCTTTGTGGATAAGATTTACCCTTTTGCTTTATGAGTTGTCAATCTTATCCTGTGAATTGTCATCCTTATCCTTTGTGGATAAGATATTTGTCATCCTTATCCTCTGTGGATAAGATATTTGTAATCCTATATAAGGATGCTTTTGCCTTATTTCTTAACAGATTATTATGCAATCTTGGTTAACTTTCTGTGTGCTGTTTCTGAAAACCCAAGAAGAACCTACCTAAGACCCTTAAAAAAACTATTTTTAATAGAAAAAGCAAAAATCAAATTTCATAACCTAATCTAAACCTAGAAATTGACTCCTTGGTCACAATACACAAAACACACCAAACAAAAGAAAAAATACATTCCAATCTCTCATCCTCACTCACCCAAAACTCCATTTCTACTTGTTGCTCAAGGATGCAAGTTTTCTATGTTCAATCATTGTGCCCTAGTCATTCCTACACCTCAAGGAGTGTTAGATAATTAGTTGAACAGGCTAAAATAACTATTGTATGGGACTATATAATAACCCCCGCAGGGCTTTAACTCAAATCCCAATATTATTTTTACAATCAACTCAATTCTACTCTTTTTAATCACCCAATTCCCAAAATAGACAAGGTAAGAGCATAGGGAGTAAAAACGAGAACAAAGGAAAATTAATTGAAAAGTGTTTGCGGCAAGCTAACCAACTTACAATCTAAGATTCTAAAACAATCATAGAATTGCTCTAGCCAAATCGGCAAATAGTGAGTACAACCAAAGTTACCTCAGCACCAAATGGTGGATTGGTGGATTAACTCACCTAATTCTGATTCACACCATGCAAGGCAGAGAATGACAAAAAACAAAAATGGGATCCAACAATACTACAATCCAAGGATCTAATACAATGAAATATTCAGAAAAGGAAGAATCTAGCAGTATACCTTTCGGATTATTACAATGAGGAATGACCTTCATTTACAATAATATTTGAATCAGTTTCAAATACATTTCTTCATTATTCTAAAAATGAGTATTTTGTCAAACAGTTGGCATGAAACTAAAAATCATAAAATAATTACCAAAAAAAAACTAAAGAGATGAACAAGTGATGTAGTTATATCAATCAACTGATAACCACCGTTATTTCCAACTCACTGCAGATTTATTAATTTTTCCACAAGCTAATCTTTCACATTAAAAAATCAGAAATTTGTAACCGTTAACCTTTGAGACCACTTCTAAACTACCAATGAACATATAAATATCCAGTAGACTGTACTGCTGCAGCACTTTAAATAATAACAAACCATCAAATGTTCCTTAGTAGATAGGTACAACACTTCCCAAAAGAGGGGCAACTCTTACAAGAGTACTCAGCCACTTCAAAAATTCAAAGATAGATTTGTTTTGCAAAAGCACTATATATATATATATATATATAATCTGCATTTCACACAACACAAACTACTACACATAAAATCAGATTATTATTCTTTTATTTTTTGAAATATATAAATCACACCAAACATTGAATCCACACAAAATCTCAAAAATCTCTACAAACCCACAAACCACAAACCACAACCAAATACCCATTGAATCTGAAACTCAATCTGCAACTTTCAACACAATGATGATTCCTACATGAAACCGCATAGCCAGTTAGGAGGGTTTTCGTTCCTAAAACTAGATTTACCAAAGAGTTTTCATTCTCAAAGCAACAATGAAAAATCAACATTAACCATTCTTCTAAAGAACCCAACCTTCTTTTATAACCCTTTTAGAACTATTTTTGGAAAAAGCATTTTTTTGCTTTTCCGATGCTTTGTTTTGAAAAAACATATTTCCTTAATAAAATAACACAACGTCCTTATGATCACTTTTCAACACCTTGAGTCTAGCAATACTTTATCCGTACACTTGAAACACGTTTTTTAATAATTAAATATAGGTTGTCATTTAATTTAATTTTTTTGACAACTTCAATATTTAATTATTTAATTAATTTTCCCTTTTAAACTATCTCAAGATCTTAAAGAAAATATTAAAATAGGCCAATAAACTTTCTTGATAGTTCCACCAACTCCATAAGTGCATAGGACTTCAATCCATGAAAAGTTGGCACTATCCAAGGATGATGAACCTCTCCAAGAAGTTTGGAGTGCTCCCAAAATGTTGGATTCACACATGGAAAGTACCATTGTGCACATCTAGGCTGCATGAACTCGCTACTGCTATCAAAATTTTCTTTCAAGGAAGCAGGTGTTATCCAAGAAAGTTGGAGTTTCCAAGAATGTTGGAATGGACCCAAAAAAAGGGGACATTACAAGGCCAGTATACATGTACTCCAAGTTCTTTCAAATGAATCTACACCTTACATTATCCAATTATTTGAGCCCCTTTAGTGAATGCAATAAATAGATGCTAAGATGATCAAGTAGAATCTTCACGCAAAGTTAAAAAAAAATGTTTTTGAGGTTATTTAAATATTTTTTAATTTCTTTCCAAGCTCTACAAAAGGTTTCCTTTTTGTTCAAAAAATAATCGTAGCATAGGGGTATGTTTTTGTTTCTTTCCTAACATATGTTTATTTTGAAACATGTTAATACAAGTATTGTCTAGAATGGCTAGGAGTTCTAACTCTATGGATGATGGGTTACATAGGCCTTCAAAATAAACCGATTTTCACTATTTTGGCAACATGTGACAAAATGATTAGACAACTTACTGGAGAAGGGTTAGCTTTGATACTGTAATGAATGTTGAAACAAGTACAAAAGCTCCTATAATTGGTGAAAGCTCACTTGTGTGCACATTGCTAGCCAAAAAAGCAGATATTGTGGTAGGCTGACCAAAACTTGGTTGCCAAAGGAACCCATTCTTGCTTATATCAAAGAGCCAAAGGAAGCAGATAACGTGATCAAATAATCTAGATCAAAGTCTCATCCTTTGGCTAAGAAAGGATCTCACATGCCACCTACAAAGCCATTCTCAAGTACTCCAATAGTGGCTGCCAAACATCATTGTCCCTCCTCACAAGAGAACCAAGGATGCGCACCAATTAGAAGGAGCATTTTAGAATGAGGCAAAAGACAATGGTGATGGGTTATAGTGCATTGTATTTTTACCAATGGGCCTTTCGACCTTGTAAGGTCACCATATTGACAACCAATGCTCAAGGAGATAAATGAGACAACTACAAGATATACATGTCTTGGCTATTTTGTGAAAGCAAGCCCCTAATGAATGTCATTGTAGTGTGCCCTAAAGGGTCAATGTTTTTTAGGGTGGTTGATCATAAAGAGCAAGTGAAAGATGAATACTTCATTGACAACATCCTCATAGAGTCCATTGATGTGGTATGACCTTAAAACATTATTCAAGTGACAACAAAATATGCTAAAAATTACAAAGCTACATGGCAATTGATTGAGGTGAGATATAGGCACATATATTTTGGACATCATGTGCCATTCACTCACTCAACATGATGATGCAGAAGCTTAGCAAATTGATCATGTGAATGGAACAACTCTACATTGAAGTGAATTAAATTTAGATGTTTATGACTAATCATCATATGTCACAAGTAGTCTTCACGTTCTTCTCAAAATTGGAGTTGTTTAAGGTAACTTTATGAAATTTCAATATATGTTGTTTTTATTTACTTCAATTTTTATATTTTAATCTGCATTTTTTATTTTACTTTTTACATCATCTACTTTGTTTTTTAAATTTTAAATATTAAAAATGAAATAGATAATGTTTTAAGTTTTTAACTTTGAATCTTTTTAATTTATTTTAATCTTTAAACACCATAATAGGTTGTTGAAACTCAATTCACCTCATGCACAATTGTCTTGGGATGACTTGTAAAGATGCAAGAGGCATCGAGCGCCATGATAATCAACAATCTTTGGGGTGTATGGAGGCAATCTAATATAGAGAGGACCCAAAAGGTCAAAACATTGATCTTGGACAATGATTGGCAACTCGTGCGAAAGCAGTGTTGAGTTTCACTAAGCCCGTCACAAATATGATTAGGTTCACTAGTACGAATCAGCCATGTTTGGGCTAGGTGTATGACAACATTGACCCTATGACAAAAAAATTAGGGGTATAATAGCAACTAAGGAGCGAGCCCCCATCGAAACATTTTCCAAGCAAGTGTAAAAAATTACAATTGAATAGTGGAACAAGGTAACCATCCACTACATTTCCTAGCATTTAATTTGACCCCCAAGTGTTACAGCATAGAGATTTTATTTGCTCAAGAGGCAACCATCATACAAAGATGTTTAAGTTAATGAAAGGGTACAATGTAACATTCACCAGACTCATTCCTTGATCTAGATATAAAAGACATAGTCTTGGAAATAGTATTAAAACTCTTCATGACAAATACAAGAACACTCATGAGTGTAACCTCCATGGCCAAGGATTTACTTACCTACAACATCTTGTCATCAAAGTACTATCACAGGTATATATTTTTAATTTGTTAAATCTTCTTTTTTTTTGACAACTATAATTTCTAACTGTTGTATTGACTTTGTCCTAAATCTCAACAAGTTGCAAGTTCCATTCAGCTAAGCAAAATTGGAGTACATATTCTTTATCTATGCAGTTAAGCACAACCAATTGATAACAAAAAAGGAAGAGGAGTTGGTGTAGGGAATTCCAACTTGTGCCTCCTCTCACATAAGAAAGTTGAGTACAAGGAGAGGACAACAAGGTGTTGGCATGTACGGCATGGGCATCTCAAGTTGAATGCTTTTGTTGCATAGCTTTTCATAGTCTCGGTCAAGGATGAAAGGCGCAAGGCTGCTATACAAGACTTGCATGATGCACCTAGCGGGAGCGGTATTCGCTTTGTTTGTGGTTCTAATGAACAAGTTGATGATGTAGATGCTCTCAATGAAGATAAATATGATGATTTGTATTTATTTTCCATGTGCAATTGCACTAAAATTAACTATTTTGATTTATCTTTACACAGAGATAAACTTAACTCTTCCTAAATTTTAATATTAGAAAAATAATATATACGCAAACAATGATCTAAGTGGACTCTCCAAATACAAGTCCAGCAATACTGTGAAGCCCATTCTCATGGACTATGATGGTATGTTGTAGTGCCACCTCATAAGGTTTGCAGTACTTCCAAGATCGCCAGCCTGTCTCCAATATATACCACAGAATTTATAGTGGCCCGGGGCAATCTTAACAAATTAGACAT
>VDFB02047230.1:194450065-194604141 GCA_007258455.2 Sequoia sempervirens | reverse complement strand
TTACTTGACCTTTGAATTGACCAGAAACGATGAAACCCTAATTTTAGACTTGGCCAATATTTCGCGTTTAAGCTCAATGACGGACACAACCCCCCGAAAGACGGACACCAGAAAAGAGACAGAGAGAGAGAGAGGAAAACCCAAGCCAAAAGACCGGAACAGAGCAAAAATTAGGGGGTCCCCATCTTGATGGGGCGATGTGTGAAAAGGTCACAACAGTGCTATTTTTAGGGTTTGCATGTTGATATTTTCTTTGCATGTCTGCATATTCCTTGTGGGTTTTTCGAGACCTTCGCAACGATATAACATGCAAACCAGGATCAGGACTTTTTCAGAAGCTGTCTTCCGAGGCTATTTTTAGGGTTTGCATGTCAGGGTTTTCAACGCATGTCAAGTAATTCTTTATGGGTTTTTCAAGAGCTATGTAGTGGTGTGACATGCAAAGTGAGATGATCAATTTTCAAGGACTTACTATTTTTAGCAGGTCCATTCCAGCAGCTACCCAGCGGTCACAAAAATCACATCAACAGGGATTGGCGCTAGGAGGGCCTTCCAAGGATTCCTTGCAGTTAACAACCACATTGAAGTAAAGGAGCGATTTTCATCAAAAAGAAAATTGTTGGAGAAAGATTATCATGTATCAAGATGGTGCTACCGCATAAAGAGATATTTCCAGTATTGCAGCCGAATTTGGGATTCAACGACGATCAAGAAGACATCCTCTCAGGTTTGAACAATCTCGCGTGGAGGACAAAGAGGAGCTACGTTGAGTATATGCGAACTTGCTTCATGTTGGAGGAAGAAGAAGAGAGGGCTATTAAGATTCAAGTTGCTATTGAAAGAGATTTGTTGAATCAAAGACAACCACTTGCTCCCGCTCCCGCACCTCGCCAAAGTAATCAGCTACATCCTGGATCGTATCAGTTCGTTCTCGCCTAACAAGTTGAAAAGAATCTTGAGGTCCACGCCAAGTTCATCCAAAGAGTTTGTGGAGTTAGAGCTACCTACGAGAGCGAGGAAAAAGAAAGAAAGTCATTCAAGAAAGGAGTTTAAGCCAAGTGAAGAAGTATTGTCAAACGAAGAGGTTCAATCGAGTGAAGAAAGTTCAAGTTTGTTCAGAACTCCTCCAAGTGCTTCAAGGTTTGCTCAACCAAAATCAGTTCAAGTTACTACACCAGTGTTTATTCAGCAGCAACAGCCAGTTCAGGCTACTACACCTCAACAGCAACCAGCCCAAGTTATTGTTTATCAGCGGCGACAGCCAGTTCAAGTAATGGCTCAACCAGGAGGTCAACCTGCTCCAAATGGTGCTACATGGTTGGTTACTAATCCGTCTCCACTTGAGTTTGCTGACTATCATGACATGCCAAAGAATCCCGAACATTTATGCACTAAGTTCCAGGTCAATGATGTTAACCGTACTGCCGAGGACCACGTCAAGATGTTCGAAGATCACCTGCACAATAGGCAAATTGCATATGCGGACGTGGCTTGCAGACACTTTCCATATTCTTTGGGAGAGGAGGCTCACCACTGGTTCATTCACTTGCCAATTGGATCTATAAGGTCATGGGAACTGATGAAGGATGCCTTCATCGGAAAGTTTGGTATTCCCATTACTCTCGTAGAAATTTTCCGCCAATTTACAAAAGTGAGAAGACAGGACAAAGAGCCCATCCATGCGTTCAACAATAGATTTCAGAAGGATCTCACAAGGTTACGTACTCCCTACGTTGTTGTTGATGCCAGGGAAAACTACTATTCGGCCTTGGATCCCTTGACTGCAATGTTTGTGAAATCTCACCCCACTCCGGCTAATATGAATCAAGCTTATGCTAAGGCCGTCGAAGTGAGTCAAGGTTTAGGGCAGAACATAACTGGGCCCGCACTATACACTGGCCTAGCTACGACAAACAATCAGATGCAGACGCTCGGCTCAACGTGGAGCCAGCAGATTCCACCATTGAATCCAGTTCCTCAGCCGGCTAGCCAAATACAAACACCATCCAATCAATTAGTTCTCCATCCTGGGATACCTTTGTCCCAGACTCAGGCAACACAACCCATCTATCTCCAGAACACAATGCCAGCGACAAGGACTCAAGAGGAGAAAGAAGAAATGAAAGAGTTAGTAGAACAGATGAAAAGGCTGTCAACTGAGGTGACCTACCTCAGAAACCAAAATAATTAGATGCAGTCCATGTTGAAGAATTATCAGACACATCAAGGGGCCACTCGAGGATACCAAAATAATCCTCTGCATCATCAGGATGCCCACCAAGGACACCATCAAGAAAATAGTCATGGGTATCGTACCAATAACCAAGGATATCATAAAAGGTCCTGGAATACGGGGCCCAGCAATGGAGGTGTTTTGTCACCACTAGATAACCCACCACCTTCTGAGAACCGTCCTGCTGACAGAGTTTTCTTGGCTAAGGCCGCCATGTCGGGATGGTGTAGACTTCATAATACCAATCAGCACTCAGAGCTCCAATGCCATGAATTTCAGGTAGCTGCTGACATTTTCAAAAGAGAAGGGAAGAATACGGAGGTTACTGAGAATCCTCCAACTACTGGATATGAGATAGTCCCAGTACAACGATATGACCAAGCGTTAATCCTAGAGGAAGTTAATGTCTCGCCTGAGTACCAGAGCTACATGCCACCACAAATCAATCACAAATTTCCACCTGCTTTGGCAAATGGCCCCGTGGGGGCACTAGACTATCAATCGCAAGAAGCTCAAGTTTACTCAGAAGCTCAAGTATATTCCGAAGTTTAGGACACCTATTCAAAGGAGCCTCTGGGCTAAGATAACTATATTTTTCCGCCTCTCAATAACAGTATTTTGGTAGAAGGAAGAAGAGAGGTGCAAGCTTTTCAGACATCTGGAGGAACAGCCCCCAAAGTTTATCAAAGGAGTTTCCATCAAAAAGAACCCCTGATGTCATCAATACCTCCTAATAATTTCACAACTCCACCGAATCCTAATGCAAGCAATAATCCAAATGTACCTAAGGATTCTCCAGAGTACAGACAACAAAGTATGATGCGAAAGAGAAATGGACAACAGACTGTCCAGCAGCCTGTCCACCTAATGCAGCGTCCACAGAAAGAGAATCTTCCGAGAGATGATGTGAAGAGGTTAAGTTCCTATGTACTGGAAGAAGTTAAGAGAATGAAGATCAGTCTTCCCTTATATGAGTTAATGAAGATTTCAGAAGTCAGAGATACAATACTGGGAAGCTTGTATGAATCGCCCGTTGCAAAGAACACTTCTCAGGAAGCATCTAGTTCATCAAGGAACCCTCCTGTGAACAGTCAGTCTCGTTCAGTGCAGAGCGCAAACGTAGTAGAAGAGGTGCCTCACACGCCATTCAACACTTGGGAGACTCTGCAACAATCTCAAGGTTTCGTGGGAATGGTACAAGAATCTTCAAGCACGCTCGAGGAGTCAAAGACAAAAGATAAAAGAAGGGTTCAGTTCAATCTACCTACGGAGCAAAAGCAAAAGCAAGAGAAAACGCAGAATCTGAAGGAGGTTGCCCAAGACAACCAGGTTCCATTGGATTGAAAGGATGAAAAGAAGGATATTGTAGTAGAGGAAAGAAGAAAACCAGTAGTGTTTTATCAGGGGGAAGATGAACCAGCCCCATTCCTTGTATCAATTAGAATTTTTGGAAAATTATTACACAACTGCTTGATTGACTCCGTTGCCTCCAACAATGTCATGCCACTGAAAGTATGCGAAAGATTGGGTATAGTTCCACTTCAAACCACCAAGAAGGTAACCCAGCTGGAAAAAACAGAGGTTCCAGTTGTCAGAGAGTTGAACAACATTGACATGCAGTTGGCTGCTAATCCTCGAATTCAGAGCTGTATTGACATATCAGTGGTTGACATACCTGATGGATATGGCATGTTGCTAAGCAGAGATTGGGCCAGGAAGTTGAATGGATATATTGCAACAAATTTCTCCCACGTGTGGCTTCCATGGAGAGGAGTTCCAAATCAGATTAAGGTCGAAAGCACACCTAGGCTTAGATTGATGATCACTGAATACGGTGAAGGTAATGAGATTATGTTTGTAGAAACTGATTTGGGCTCATATAGGCCCGTCAAACAAGAAGTGTTGATGTTGCAAAGCTCAAATGAAGGTGAGATTTTAGAAGATGCCACTGCTTCCACTGAAGTTTTGATCGAGAGTGATTCAAGTGATAGTGAAAGTGGAGGGACGTTTGAAAACTTCAGAGATTTTATCCTGAAAAGTGTGAAGCAAGAAACAGAGCTGGGTAAAGATGCCTCTATCAAGAATTTGTTACTCCCTAATTGGTGCAGAATCCATGAGGCGTTTCACTCCGAGATCACTTGTGCCATGTGCAAGGTGGCCTTAGAGCAAGTTGCAAAGCTCGTTCCGCAAGCCTCATTGCAGGAAAAATATCAGACAATAAATGAAGAAAAGGATGTTTTAGTAGAGAAACTTGTGAAAGATGATAAAGTTCAACCAATGATTGAAGAAAAGATTCGAGAAGTGTACAATCAAGAAGATACACGTATTCAGCTTCCCAGCACTCTCATAGAAGATCCAGTATGGACCTTGAGGTTCGACGGATCGAAGTCAAAGAAAGGAAATGGAGCGGGATTTGAGCTGATTAGCCTGACTGGAGAGGCATACTTAGGAGCCTACCGACTCCAATTTTCATGCACCAACAATGTTACTGAGTATGAGTCTTTGATTCATGGCTTGATCCTTGCAATTCAAAAGGGAGCCAAGATTGTGCACACATATGGGGATTCAGAAATTGTAGTCCGCCAAGTAAGAAAGCAGTTTGCTTGTCATGATAAGAGGTTAGGCCGCTACCGCAACCAAGTGTGGGACCTCATAGAAAGTTTTGATGCGTTCAATATAAAGCAAGTTTATAGGTCCAAGAATCCCGTTGCTAACTCTCTTGTGCAAGTTGCTAGTTCATTAGAACCTTTGGCTATGGAAGGATTGAAGAAGTTCACGGTGGAATTAGTTTCAACCCCAGCAATCCCTGATAATATAAAGAATTTCCAAGTGTTTGATGATGATAAACGAATTCTAGACTTCCTCACATGCTCGGGTGTGTTTGAAGCACAAATCATTGATGAAGAAGAAACAGAGGAAGCGGAATTCGATACGGAAGGAATTCTAAATTTGAAGACAAATGTTATTCCAAGAGGAATGGTTGAACTAGAGAGATTGTTTGATCCTAACAAATTGAGTAGAAACCAAAGTACCCAAGGGAATGACTGTGAAGCCGTCAATATGGGGACAAACGAACAAGTGAAGAATGTTTTTATTGGAAAAGTTTGCACACCCGAAGAAAGAGAAGGCATCTTACAGGTCATGAGAGAATTCCAGATGTAATAGCCTGGGGATATGAAGACTTGAAAACATATGATACCTCATTGATTACACACACGATCCCATTGAAACCAGGCAGTAAGCCATTCAGACATAGGCAGAGACCGGTGAACCCATTGTTAGAACCATTGATCTATCAAGAGGTCAAGAAGCTTCTTTCTGCTCGTATCATCTTTCCAGTGAAGCACTCCACGTGGGTCACCAATCTAGTTCCAGTCAGAAAGAAGAACGGAGAAATAAGGTTATGTGTAGATTTCCGCAACTTGAATAGGGTTTCCGAGAAAGATAACTATCCGTTGCCTTCGTTAGATGAAGTGTTACAAATTGTGAATGGTTCGCAGATGATGTCCTTCTTGGACGGTTATTCAGAATATAATCAGGTAATGGTAGAGCAAGCAGATAGATTGAAGACAGCGTTCACCACAAAATGGGGAACCTTCGCATACAGGAGGATGCCCTTTGGCTTGATCAACGCAGGAGCCACTTTCCAACGAGCTATGGATATCACCTTCCGAGATTTGGTAGGAAAGTGCATAATCATATACATGGATGACCTGACCGTGTTTTCAAAAAGAAGAGATCATGTAGAAGACTTAAGAAAGATTTTTCAGAGGTGCAGAAGATTCGGCATCTCTCTCAATTCTAAGAAATGTATATTTGGTGTCACCGAAGGAAAGTTGTTAGGTCACGTCATCTCGGAGAAGGGTATTTCAATTGACCCAGAGCGTATTGAGGCCATTTCAAAGATTGGCTTGCGAGGTAGTTAGAAGGAGTTGAGATCATTCTTTGGCAAAATTAATTTTGTCAGAAATTTTATCACTGGGTTTGCTGAAATCGTAAGGCCATTGAATGAGATGCTGAAGAAAAATGCAAAGGTAGAATGGACTCCACAGACTAGGAAGGCTTTTGAGGAGATCAAACAAGCAATAGTGAATGCTCTAGTACTGGTCAGTCCAGATTACACCAAGCCTTTCTATTTATATTCATTCGCCTCAGAGCACATGTGTGCAGCGGTTTTAACACAGAGAACAGAAGAAAAGGATGAACACCCAATTGCTTTTATGAGCGCACCTTTAAAGGAGGTTGAGTTAAGATATCCCAGCATTGAGAAGCAAGCCTACACTTTGGTAAAGGCCGTTAAGAAATTTAGACACTATATCTTGAGAAGCAAGGTCCAAGCAATTGTTCCAGATGCCACAGTAAAAACTTTATTGATGCAAAACGAGTTAGGAGAAAGAAGAGGCAAGTGGATCGCCACTTTGCAAGAATATGATATAGAGATACAGCCTATGAAATTGGTCTGAGGACAAGCTTTGGCCCAGACGATTGCAATGACTGGTCCAGAGTTAGTACAACAAACATACATGTTGGAAGAAGTGTCTCCGGGGGAATGGTATGACGACACAGTTTACTACTTGCTGAATCACAGATGCCCCCACCACTTGAACCCAGTCCAGCGGAGAGTTTTGAGAATGAAAAGTCAGAGATTCATGCTCCAAGGATTAGTTCTTTATAGAAGAAATTATGAAGGTATTTATCTAAGATGTGTAGGAAAGGAAGAAGCTAAACAATTGATGGAGCATTTTCACGAAAAGTTTGAAACTAGACATGGAGGTAGTTTAGCCACGGCTCACCAAATTTTAAGGGTTGGATATTATTGGCCCACGCTTTTCAAGGATGCATATGAGCACGTGAAGGCTTGTCACGTTTGTCAGACAGCTGCGAATAGAGGAAAGCATCCAGCTATGCCCATGCAGCCGGTAATTGAGGTTAGGCCTTTTGCAAAATGGGGATTGGATTTTATTGGGATGATCAATCCACCTTCTTCAGGCCAACACAGATACATCTTGACAGTAACAGATTACTGCACCAAGTGGACAAAGGCTCAAGCTTTGAAGCAATGCACGACAGATGTGGTGATCAGGTTCCTCGAAGAAAATATTGTTACAAGATTTGGATGCCCCCATGCCCTGGTGTGCGACAACGGTTCAGCTTTCTCGTCATTGAAGTTTTCCAATTGGGCATTTGAATATGGAATCACATTGAAGTTTTCTTCCAACTATTATCCGCAGGGGAATGGACTTGCAGAGTCCACAAATAAGAATTTACTAAATGCCATCAAGAAGCTGCTGGATAAGAATCCTAAAGATTGGCACACGCAGCTGAGATTTGCTCTATGGGCAGACAGGATTAGAACAAAGATTTCATTAGGAACGTCTCCCTATAACTTGGTTTACGGACAGAATCCTATTTTCCCAGTTCAGCTAACGATCCCAACTCTCCAATTCATTCGAGTATCTCGAAGGAGAGGATCAAATTCAGACAAGATTGTCTCAGTTGATGCACTTAGAAGAGAAAAGAGATGAAGCATTGGAAAATCTGGCAGAGCACCAAGGAGTGGTGAAAAGATGGTTTGATAAACAAGCAAGGATCAAGTCTTTCTGGATTTCTAACTTGGTCTTATACTGGGACAAGGCCCACGAGAAGAAGGGAGATCATGACAAGTTCGACAAATTGTGGTTGGGCCCGTATCAAATTGCTGAAATCCTGGGAGATAATGCATTTAGGCTACGTACACTGACAGGAGAGGATGTCCCATTGCCCGCCAATGGGCAATTCCTCAAGCATTATTTCCAGTCCTAGGTTCTCTCTGAGAGCCTACTTTGTAACATAATTAGATTAGGTTTGCTTTCCCGTTTGCTTTTCTTTGTTTTTCGGTTTGTTCTGCTTTTGGTTTTGGTTTGTTTCCCTTTGGGTTTTTGGTTTGGCATTTTCTTCCCTTGAGTTGTCCACTCAAGTGGTTTTGGTTTGGAATGGGCAAGGATTTGAGGGTTTCCCATGGCAAAGGGGGTGATGATGGTTTTATTTTCACAACGTGGTTTCTTTCCACCAAACTTTGTGCAAATTTTTGAAAAGCCAAGGTTGTTTTCCCCTTGTCATCATCCAATTTGGGAATAAGCTCGTCTCGGGAGGTTAACCCATTATTGTGTCTCAACACATGAGTCTAAAGATCTTAAATACCCTACCTATTTCCACTCTGAGTCATTTTGGTTTCTTGGGAAAGGTCTTGGCAGGTGAAAATCTTACGTCTTGCTTCAGCGCCACTACAATTCTCAAACCCATTGGAGGCTTCATCGCCTGCCAGCCAATTGAGGAATTGACGAAGAATCAAAAAGAAAAGAAAATGTGCTAAAAAGAAATATCGGAAAAACAAGAAAGAAGAAAAAGAGAAAAATGAAAAATATTATGAAATATTGGTTTTGGGAACACGCAAGTAACTCCACCGGGGCTATGGACGCCCGGCCAACAGTGGAGCAATATTCGTGAGAATTGTAGCAACAACCTCGTCAGGGCTATGGACGCCTAACTGGCAGCGAGGCAATGTCCCAGATGCTTTTGAAGTTAAGATATCTATACAACTTGTTGCAGCCGATTCCGAAAGTCAAGATGGTTTAGAGATGGAACAAATATGCACACACTCACAAGGTCTTGGATGAAAGTGTTCTGATCCAATATCGGATTCTTCTCCCCTTTTGAGTATCCTTTTGTATGATGGTTTGAGGAAGATTAATCAAGGTTCAATTCTTAAAGTGTTTTTCAACACTTTCCTGGAGTCGCCAGATGTTGTGACCTTTTCACACATCGCCCCATTCAAGATGGGGACCCCCTAATTTTTACTCCATTCTAGTCTTTTGGCTTTGGTTTTGTCTCTCTCTCTCTCTCTTTCTGTCTCTTTCTGTTGTCCGCTTTCCGGGGATGTGCCTACCATTGAGCTTAAACGTGAAATTTTGGCCAAGTCTGAGAATTAGGGATTGTACTTTTCTGGTCAATTTGATGTCAAGTGGGGCAAATAAGTTGGAATCTGAGCTTCACGTTGCAGTCAGTATGCTTCCAGCAGGTTTCTAGCTAAATTTCAGTGAATTCCGACAACTTACTATTTTTAGTAAGTACCCAATTTGGGGCATTTTCTCAGCACTTTTGGAGTTCCGATCATTACACTACATCCTGAACATGTCAAGCTACTCGTCTGCAAATTTTGAGCCGAAACAGACAACTGTCTATTTTTAGCAAGTTCAACTTCCGGAGCAGATTTTAGGGTTTATATGTGAAGGTCTTCAATGCATGTTTGGAGATTCCTTCTGGGTTTTCTGAAACCTACGCGATGATATAACATGCAAAATGAGACGATGACTTTCAGTGTTCAGCCTTCAGGTGCTATTTTTAGGGTTTGCATGTTGATATTTTCTTTGCATGTCTGCATATTCCTTGTGGGTTTTTCGAGACCTTCGCAACGATATAACATGCAAACCAGGATCAGGACTTTTTCAAAAGCCGTATTCTGAGGCTATTTTTAGGGTTTGCATGTCAGGGTTTTCAACGCATGTCGAGTGATTCTTTATGGGTTTTTCAAGAGCTACGTAGTGGTGTGACATGCAAAGCGAGATCAATTTTCAGAGACTTACTATTTTTAGCAGGTCCTTTCCGGCAACTGCCCAGCAGTCACAAAAATACATCATCAGGGTCCTACTTCCATTTTTCCAACACTTAGAAACTTTCAAGCTCCCTCCTCTTCTAGGGTGCATATGAGGGGTCAAGCTTCCATTTTAACTTGCCTTAGAAGATTTTCCATATCTTACTCCATGGTGGGCGCATATTGAAGGGAGGTCAAGCAATTTTTCATAACTTAGAAAAAATTTATGCCTTCACTTCTTGACTTGGGCGCATTTACTAGGGTCAACTTCCGTTTTGAGCCTTAGAAATTTTTCTCACCTCAACCTACTTCATCTTGGACGCATTTGTGATGCCTTAGAAACTTTTTGATGCCTCCCTATTGATC
This sequence comes from Sequoia sempervirens, assembly GCA_007258455.2. Classification (NCBI taxonomy): domain Eukaryota; kingdom Viridiplantae; phylum Streptophyta; class Pinopsida; order Cupressales; family Cupressaceae; genus Sequoia; species Sequoia sempervirens. Next base: position 194,593,912 of record VDFB02047230.1, on the reverse strand, counting down.
TTGGGCGCATTCTAGAGGGTGTGTTTCTATTCTTGAACACTTAGAAAACTTCTCAAACCTCCTTGAAGGCTAGGCACATTTCAAGGGTCAAGCTTCTAGTTGAGGGCACATCTATGGTGGTGTTCCTCCATTTTAAATGCCTTAGACAAATTTTATCCATCCCAACCACCTTTGGCACATTTTGATGAGTCTACTTCCATTTCTCATGACTTAGAAAAATTTCTATCTTACTTCTCTCTAGCATCTTGGGCGCATTTAGGGGTGTGAGCTTCCACTTTACCATCACTTAAACATTTTCTTCATCCAACTCCATGGTGGGCACATCCTAGCGGTCAAGCTTCCATTTTCAATACTTAGCAAAAATTCCAACTTCTTCCTCAGCTTGGGCGCATTTCACCCCCTAAGCTTCCATTTCCAATACCTTAGAATATTTCTCTTGCCACCCTACACCTTGGTGACCTAGGCGCATTTGAGGTATTTGCTTCACATTTGCCATGCCTTAGGAAATTTCTCCACTTAACACATCATCTTGGACGCATTTGAGCCCTTGCATTTTGATTTTGCACGTCTTAGACAATTTCTTCACCTTCATACTTGACTTGGGCGCATATGGGGGGTCCATCTTCCATTTTCCTTGACTTAGAAATTTTCTCCAACTTGCGTCATGAGATAGGCGCATTTAGGGTCCTCTACTTCCATCTTGATGCCTTATAAACTTTTTTGAGGCCTCTTACATAGCATGGGCGCATTTAAGGGGGGTCATGCCATTTTCATCTTTGCCTTAGCAAATTTTTATCCCTCCTTGATGCCCAGGGCGCATATTAGGGGTGCTACTTCCATTTTACTTGCCTTGGAAAAAATTTCTTCATCCAACTCCATGGTGGGCGCATTCTAGGGGGTGTCAGGGAATTCTCAACGCCTTAGCAACTTTTCTTCAGCCTCCTCCATCAAGGGCGCATATGACAAGTGATACTTCCATTTTTTTTTATGACTTTGAACCTGTCTGAACACTTTGCCAATTTTGCATCTCCTCTTGATTTGAAATTCGCGCCACGTGACCTTCATAGCATGACCAACCCGTTCACACTGGCCTTCTGTGCTGACCTACTATTTATAGCCTTGTTCTAGAAGTGACTTACTATAAATAGTAAGTACTTAGATTGCACTCAAATTTTACCAGTGGACTACTTGAAGGATACTAATCGCGATGGGATACATCAGTTTTTCAGTTTTCTCAAGTTTTACCCCTCATTTTGAGTCCCGAAGTTGGAAACCCTAATCTGACTTGCATGCACCTCAAATGACTTCCATTTGACCCCGTTTCTGTTGCATGTTGCTTTGTTTGTGAAACTGAAGTGCTGGGGAGCTGCTGGAGTGAACTTGCTAAAAATAGTAAATGCCTGAAAAAGTGACCAACCACTTGCCAGACATGTTTGCATGTCATACTACCCGAGAAATCTCAAAAAACCCAGAAAAACCTAGAAAATTGGTCTGCATGCGAGCACTGGCTAAAAATAGTAAGTCCCTGAAAAATGATCAACTTGACTCGCATGTCACATCGTTGCGAAGCTCTCGAAAAACCAATAAAGAATATCTTGACATGCATTGAAAAATCAGACATGCAAACCCTAAAAACGGTTCCTGGAGCCAAAATGGCTAGAAGTTATAATCTCGGCTTGCATGTTATACCATCGCGAAGGTCTCAAAAAACCCAAAAAGATTCTCTAAACATGCATTGAAAAAGCACGCATGCAAACCCTAAAAATTGCTTCCGAAGCCTGGACTATTAAAAATAGCAAGTTGTCAGAATTCAGTGAAAATTCAGTGGGAACCTCCTGAAGCCTTCTAACTGCAATGCCAAGCTCAGATTTCAATTCGCTTACTTAAATTAACCTCAAATTGGCCTGAAGATTCAAAACCCTAATTTACAAACTTAGCCAAAATTTCAACTTAGGCCCAAAGACGGGCACATCACTGGAAAGACAGACAGAAATGAGAGAGATAGCAGGAAAACCAACCAAAACCAAAGCCAAAAGACCCGAATGGAGCAAAAATTAGGGGGTCCCCATCTTGAATGGGGTGATGTTGTGAAAAGGTCACAACAGATCATTTGTGAGACGGATTCTCAAATTCTGGTATCTATGTTGAATAAGCGAAATTTGGAGGGGATGAATTGGCAATTGGATTCGGTGGTTCAACAAATTCACCGACTTAGCAATTCTTTGGACATGGTTTCCTTTGTCCATATCCCAAGAGAGTGGAACAATGTTGTGGATTATCTAGCATAATGGGCTTCTGAGCATAGGGGTGATTAACATGTTGGTGGATGGGAGCATCTTCCCATGGAATGTTCCCAAAAGTTGAGGGGGCTGATTCAGGAGGATATTCTTGGGTCTTGAGGGGTGTTTGTAGGGCTTTAAGAGGTTTTGGGTCTTTGTTTTCCTTTCTTATGCGTTGCAGAAGGAGCCTAGTGGGACCCTGCTGTTCAGGTTTTGTTTCCTTGACTGTAATGTTGAATTCTTTTGATTAAATAAATGTTTACCCCCCTTTTTTAAAAAAATTGTAGGTAATTGCTAGTTTTTCCAATTAATCATTTGCTAACATAAATTTACTTGCGGACCTTCACATCTCTGCTGAGCCTCCTTTATGACATGCCAAAATTGTCTTCTGAACTTGTTTTCAAATTAAAATCCAATAACAAAACATTGCTTTTCCTCCAGCAAAGGTGGCACTTTATGATTCGTTCTCCAATTTTGTTATTTTAAGTGATGAATCTTGAAGTAAAATTCTTCCTTCCCTGAAATGGTTTGATTATTGATCTTTTGTACTGGTTACTTTAACATACTTTGTAGTTTGTACTTCAAAAAATTACCATATTCTTGTAGTGCATGAAGTTATAAACCATATAATTTTTTCATGGTAGCAAATCTATGCAGATGACTTGCAACAGTACATGAATGAGGCAATCCAAACTAATATTTATTCAAAACTGTCCCAATGTTATAATAGTATGTTACTTGAAATTGAACTTCGATTCAAAAGCAAAAACTAATTCACTTGTGCTTCCAACCTTTCTTCTCCAGCTGGAGGACCACTTCCAACATTGTGACTTTGCTCAGAAACACGATGACCATCCTCCAGAAGACTATCCTTTTTCTCCAAAGCATGCCCATGATCATGAACCTTTGATGCATCATCCTTCTGCACCTGCAATACCACCGATTTGTGGTCCTTAAACTTAATACGCTCCATCTCAGGCATGCTGTAAGGATTGATATCGCTGTCAAAAACATCAGCATTTTCTCTGTGAAACATCCAAGCAAATTCAACATTTTACAATGTTTGCTTTTGCAACTTAGCTCACTCAGATAAGTGATTAATTTGTCCTTCATTACTACATAATCCATTTCATCCAAATCCTCTGTTCAACTACAAGCTTGCTATACACTCAAAAACTACAATGCGAAAGAAAATTAAATTAGAAACATATAAGAATTAAAAAATATGTCATAAATTACGCAAAGACAAAAGGAAGACAACACCAACTGTAGGGAGAATGACTATGTTTCAAGTATATCAATACATAGAATAATGACACACACAATATCAATTTTGGGAATTCACTTCAAACAAGCAAACCACTCATTATCGGATTGTGCAGTAAATGACCCTGATGATAGATAGAACAGTGCAAAATAGGGGAGATCAGATAAGCTGTGTCAGCAAAAGAGGCATACATTAGTCCATTTGGAGACTGGAGTGGCATAGAAGGTTCCAAAGAGCATGACTGAACTTGTACCATATGATCTCCAACCTGCCAACATAGCAATTCATAAGGTTCCACCAGAACCAATCCCTAGCTCATAAAATATTAACAAGGAAGTTCTAAGAACAAACTTGTATAGTGTATTATGTTTCATACTGCCAATTTGAAGTCAAAAGGATCCAAAAACATGACTCATATTCCATTCCATAAGATAATAGAATACAAAAGATGACAAGCATGTCAGCTGGGCCATTTCCTGATTTACTAGATTAGAGATCTTATCAAATGTGCACTTACTTGCCCATTACTCTCTGCTCCAACCAATTCAGTTTTTACCATAGACTCTATTTCTTTCATGGGAATTGGATTTTCTATCGCTTTTGTAGAATGCAATTCTTCATCATCTTGTATCTACAAAAGACGGAAAATATTTTCAATACTGAATTCACGATGCCAATAAGGGGAGATGTAACAAGAAATGCTCTTACTCTTCAATCAATAGTAACCAGAAATGTATGCTTAAAGACAAAGGAATAAATTTGAATGTAGTAAGGAGAATATAAAGAGAAAAGAACCTACTGAAGAAGTCTCAAATTCTAAATCCTCCAGGTTGAAATTCCATGAGCTCACCCCTTGTTTGTACTCACTCTAAAGAAAACAAAATGAGGAGTTAAAAATATCAAAACTTAAAATCTCTATTTAATTAAACATTTTTTTTTATTTTTTTTGTAAACAATGGGAGCTTCCCTAGTGTAGTACTTTGTAGGATTTTTCATTATGTGTAAGTATTTTTTAAAACTCAAGTCATCACTTCGACAACCATTTTCCATTTTCCATTAGTAGCCTTTTCTCTATAACCCTTTAACTCATACACTAGTGAAAATTCAGAAGGTAAGGGGAACCATAAAGCACACAAGCACCTCTAAGGATTTGTTAGTATGGCGAAGGAAAGGCAATTTTAGAAAAATTAATGCCTTGGGATTTTCAACTTCAATCCTCTTTCCCAATTTATGTGTTGGTGTTTGACAATATTCAAACATTTAATAGACATAACATAATTTTATTACAAAACACAACATTTTACAAAGACAAAGAAATTATTAATGTCCACAAGGGACCAAAGTAGATCGATGGGACTCACAAGTACATCCAATTATAATAGATAGATGTAGGGTAAAAGTGAACCCTAGAAGCTGAAAAAGTGACTAAGAACCAAAACACTAAAACAATGAAAGATCCTAAAGGACAAAATCAAAGTGACTAATGCAACTAAAATTTCAAATAACCAATACGAGAAGAGAACCCTTCAAGGGAAACAATGAGCAAATGAAAACTAAGGCTGGAAATAAGCATTGTCACACATTTGTATCACTGCTCACAGCAGAATAAGAACCAACAACAACAACATCACCCACAACCACAACTGGACAATGAAAGATCTAACAATGTCCATACAACAATGTTCTAGGTTAAGGTGTTGTGGTAGGACAATCTTACGATGAAGCGGGATGCTTCATCTAGAACCTCTTCTAACACATAGGTTGTTGAGTCTTTGAAGGTAGAGAAAACACCAATGATACACTTCTGCCCCTGTTTCCTGGGATGGGAGTAAAGAGAAATAGATGACACCTGCACTATGTAGTAGAAGATACAAAACACTTGGGCATGCAAGTGAGAGGATTGGAATATGCTAGTTGAAACGCGCAAAGACATCATTTCACTAATTTGTCACCATCTATATGTAGGTTTTTTTATATTTTATTACTTTCACAAGTGACTCCTTGGTTTAAAAATCATTATACCTTCTGCATACAAGAGGAGTGAGTCAATGGTAGTTGTATAAGCAAAAGGAGTTGCCAATCTCAGATGAATTGAAATGTTTCCATGACTTCATAAAACTTGCCTTGCAAACATTTGAATTCGACGCAGTATGCAACATATGACTGAAAATCTACATCAGGAAAAGTTTATTGCATAAAAAGATTAAAAACACCTAAATGTCACACATTCCCTGGGGTAAAGGAGAGGGAAGTAAGGACAAAAGTATGATTTCACAAACAAAGCATGAATGTTGGAATGCAATATAGGATGCATTTCTAGTTTCCTACTTACACTTCTACTATCATAAAACTGGAATGATACAAGACCTACGAGATAGAACTTGACAAGAAACAGACCTGGGATTGATCTTCTTTGTCCTCACTGGAAACTTTCTTTTCTTCAAGGATGCCTGCTTCCTTTAGCTAGAGAAAATAACATACAATTCCTTTACTATCTAATAAAGATTAAACTTTAGAGAATAAACAACTGAAGAATACTATGAAACTCAATAAAAAGTTAGTAAAAAATAATTGATAACTTTGGCCTAAGTCCCATTCTCTAACCTTTAATGCCTTGAACTGATCTCCCAAAGAAGGTAGACCATTGAAAACAATCTCAGCCACAGCCTCACTGCTTGGGGCATTCTTGAAGAATGAATGATTCAAAAGTTTTATTGCAGATGGTCGCTTTAATGGATCCTTTTTCAGGCACTTAGCTATCATTTCCAGGAAAGGCTGGAATTACAACAGAGTGATTGTTAACTTGAAATAATTATACAGTTCATATATATGCTTTGTTCATAATAAAACACTGCAAACCTTAGAAAGCTTCTTGTGCCTTTCATTATTATTTCCTCCATTTAGTCTTTGCAAGGATGTCTGCACAACCTGAGACAAATCCCTTTTTAGATTCAAATTAAGTGAAAAATGGAGAGAAAAATTATAAAATATTGTAGTTTTCAACAGTACGTTCTAATTTGTATCAGTATGTGAATACACACCTTTGTAGGAGAATATTTATTAAATGAATCATGCCCTTGAGACAACTCCAATGCTGTTATTCCAAAGGACCATATATCAACTCTGTCAGAAAAACAACAACATAAGAACATAAAATAGAGCAATACAAAGTGAATGTCCTCAACATGGTTTACACATAAATGCTAGTTATAATTAATGTGAGTTATAAGTACTAGATCCTCACCCTGGACCACAACTATGACTTCGCTCTTTAACCTCTGGAGCCATCCTGTAAAACAGGCGAGCAGGAGAAAAACAAACATAGTTATTTTCTTCACTGATGAAGAATGTATCCTGTTAATTAAGGTGAAACGAAGCTGTTGCATATAAAATGTCATTCACTAGCTCATCAGGTAGGACCACTGGCAAGCAAAATATTAAGAGAAAGATGCACTCACCAGTAGGATGTTCCCACAAATGCTTGAGTAGAGCACTGTGTATCACCATTATCAAATGTGCATGTAGAAAATCTAAAATCACCCAATACGACAGCCCCACTTGCATCAACTAAGATGTTTCCTGCCTGTCAAAGTAGCTAAGTTAATTTCCCAACATGAAATAATGACACCCCTCACACAAAAAACGTGCAGCTATCTAGCTTTTGTTTGTCTAAATGGTTATAATCAATAACAAATTCTGTCTGTCTATTATGTTTAACAGTATTACATCATCCAGATGTGAAATTTGATTACAACAGATATTATTGATATGAAATAATTATTCAACAAAATGCAGGTATTCTAGATTCATAACTCAGATAATACTTAATGCATGCTAAGAAGCAGATGACACCATATACGTACAAAGAAAAATAAAACAAAAAATGGGTGCTAATAAGCAAAACAGACGTACTTTCTGGGCTTTATGAATTCAGGTCTTTATCCAAACATTTTTCCATTTAAGATTTATGTTACAGAGGACAATAAACCTAGTGGATTTAAATCGGTTAGATGTTGTGAGACAACAGTAATAAGTCGGAAACCACCTGAGTAGATCGCTAAAAGAAAATAAATACAAAAAATGTGAAATTAAACCAAGAAAAGTGTTCAATAAGAGAACCAATCTCATTGACTATGAACCAATCAAATAGGGTAAGGACAGCAATGTGGACAAGGCCCTGCTCATTTGTAAAGATGATTAGTTTGGTGCACTAACAACCCTACAACCAAACTCAATTTATGACTCAACTTGCAGCCTACAGAAACTTTCCTTGAGCAGAAATATGAAAAAGGATATATAATTTCTCATGTCAATGCCTGAGGCTGAAACTTTAGCATATTTGGAGAAAAAGAAACAATTATAGCATTAACAAATGGGTATAAATATGAAATGTGAATTTTTGTGCAAGTCTATAATTAGTAACATGATGTACATGGGACTAAATTTATTTTTGAGTTATGATTGGCAATTGCATAGGAGATGTCTAAGTGGTTGTCAACAACCAACATACATCCCATGGCTGATATTTTATGAGTGTCTTATCAATCATTGAGGGAACCCTCTTGTATTCTTCCCATATAGCGTTGCCATGCATTCTGGAGACATTGTAAATTAGAGATGATGATATTGAAACAAATATCATTTCCAAATGTTTTCTCTCTTATATATTACTTCATATTATTGATCTAATGGTGTCATCACCTGTTTTGAGTTTAATATTTATTACTATGCTTAGAATAGTTTTTCTTCAATGATTCACTATACCACATTTTTGGCACCATTTCTGCCTGGATTTGGGTTCATAGACATCAAAGCCAAGCAGTCATAGTATAGTATGAAGTCATGATAATCATGGAAAACAAAATTTAAAAAAAGTATGAAACGAAGCAAGGTACACAGAAACAGCTTCCTACACCAATCTACTAAGGAAAGATTGTGCAATTTTTTTAAACCCTTAAAACAGTTATTGTAAAGAAGATGCACATCACGGGAAATATAAAAAAACGTCGCCACAAATAAATGCACACAACACAAGATGTATCTGGGGAAAACCCTTTTGGGAGAAAAACCCCACACTCCAAAAGTTTTTTCGATGTATTACAATAAACAATCTGGATACATACACTTGCAGAGAAAGCTTCTTCCAAGAGTACACGAGTGTTGATTCTGAAATAATTCTGGCAACATGATAATACCTTCAAAAAATCTCATAGTGCAACTCCAATCCTAACACCTCTATTTATAGAGTTTACAAATGCAAATAAAGAAGCTTCTAAAGTGGATGCCTAGAAAAGGCCACATGGCAGAATCTCCAACACTGCATGCATGCAAAACTCCACATTGTATGCATAACCCCTCCTTGCATGCAACATGCAAAGCATCTTCATGCATGCAATGTGCCTGCATGCACAAGTCACAACTGTCATAGCAACTTTCCATTTCCGACTCCGTCATTGACTTCAGTTAACTTCAACAATGGGGCCCACAAAATGACATCATCAGATGCACATAAATAAATAATCATGCTAGGAATTATCAAAGGTTGAGACACCTTATTCCTAACAAAGTAGAGTCATTAATGGGTTGAGATTTGAACTCAAGTGGAAATGAACCAAAGGATAAAGAACAAATTGATATAAGATCTCATTTTACTATGGGCCATTGCTGTGGGAGACTTTGGGCAACAAGAAGCAGAGGACATACAAGTGAAATAGCCAACTTACCCAGATTCTTGGCATATTGTTTCATAAGGTGGGTTGGAACCCCTTCAAAACTTTGACTTTAGTCAAGTTTGTAGTCATTCATCGGGTCATTCGGTTGTGTTACCGATATCGACCAAGTTTTATCCCTGTTGATTTGCCTTGTCATCAAGTGTTGGCCTAGTCTGTCTACTAACAATGATTGCAGATGAGGAGTGATCAACAAAAAATGATCAAGTCCTTCGAGATTAATGGTTCCAGTATGAACGGAATAAGATGCAATGATGAAGAATAGAACCTGCAAACAAGATTGGCAAGCAACATGAGGAGAAACTGGAAAATTGAAGAGGAAAGCCTGCCCAAGTTTCAAGTGTGTAAAGATTGTAAAAGAATGTCACAGTTTTCAGATGGCTCCACCAGCACAAAATTGCAGCTAAAGATGGCAGACCTCTAAGTAACCCACACTGAAGACATAATTAAATGTTGCACAAATTGGATCGCAAGACCACAATAAAAACACAACAAAGGTATGGCAAAATAAGTGTAAATCGTGTCAACCTCAAGAGGTAGAGTTTAGAGAAAGGTGTCAAAACTTCCAAGTGGCAAAGCCAGTTCAAAATGGCGACCAGCAGGTAGCAGATAGATAAGTAAACCATGCCAAAATGAGAAATACATCAAACTCAGAAAGAAATTGCACTTTTTAAGTGGCTGTGCCATGATAAAATATTAAAAACATAACAATAAATTGGTGACTAACTTATTAAAACGTGACTGGCATGAGAATGACAAAAGATAAAGGAAATCCCACTTTTTAGTGACGTGACCACCTTAAAACTGCAATTTTACCCTGGAACAAATCTTAGTGAAACGCGACAGCTTAAAACATTAAAAAATTGCACTTTCCAAGAAGCATCGCCACCTTAAAATCGTGAGAGCACTCAAAGCAGAAAACATCAAACGAATTGTTATCAGGCATGAAAATGCCAGCAAAATCAAATAAACAGAGTGGCAGGGTAGTTATGATGGCAGAAGCACATTTAAATCTAGTTTCTTTTTTTTTTGTTTTTTGTTTCGTTTTTTTTTACCCGGTCAGCTGCAGGGAAAAAGGGGCACCTATGTTGAGTGCCAACCTATTTCAAAGCATTAAACAGAAAGATGAAACAACTTGAAAGTGCTACCTTTCTGAGGTGGTATTGCCACATAGGAATTCCAAATAGCAAGCTGCGGGGTGACAAATGCCTTATAAAATCATGTCAAGTATAAAGTCAATATAAAACATTAAGGAATGGCACACTTTTTGAGTGGTGCTGCCAAGACAAAACTACACTTTCCTGCCTCAGTCTGCCAATTTCAGGTTTCAGTGCCAAGTCAAGTGCTTTAAAGCAAAAATCAACGAATCATAGCCTCTTTTCTAAATTGGCCTATAATAAGAATAAAGCAGAGTTAATGAGGGGAAGAGCCTATTTCAAGTTATTTATGTATTCTCACTTATATTTCCTCTTTTTAATAGACAGGAATAAGGCTTCTTTAAAGCGGGGCTTTATTGAGATTATTTAGTAATATTTTTCCTCTACAGCTGCCTCTCAAAAGCTTATAAATAAGTGTCTTGAACACACAATTTGTAATGAGAGTTATGTTGTCTTGAACAACAGCATGCACTTGCTGAGGAACTCAATAACTCCAGCAAGTTGTTGAGGCCGGACAATATGCAAACCAAACCAAGTGGTACACTTCGTAACACTTCAAGAGCAATTTTCAAAAACTGATGTAACAGGGGCAATTGTTTTTAAAGACAAAGTAAATGATCCACACACAGACAGGGATGGTTGTGTTTGCTAAACATCAACTCTTGGTCATGTGCACACCTACACATGAAATCATTATTAATGTGTCATGTTGTACAACAATGCACCTCCATACTTGAGCACCAAATCTTAACCTTGTGCGCCTACAAGCCAAGGAAGCAAACCATCACCCCTATTAGTTACACAAGCTGAACCATTGATGTAATTGATCCTGAATGTACTTGCATAAATACATGTAACAGACATTCTCACTCATTCCAAAGCATTCATTAGAATCTTCTAGCATTCAGGTTTGCCCTACAATTCTTCTTAGAACTAAAGCTTTTGAGATTTCTAAATCTCATATACTTTTTGGTATTTTTTGTACTATTACCATTTATGACTAACAAAATACCTAGTTATACTATCTTTGTTTGTTCTTAAATGTGTGTATTAGCCTTTCTAGTTACATGGGTTGTTCATGTTACATTATAGTTTTGAACCTTTTGAATTTCAAGTGGCTCTCTAGAACATCATATTCCAAAACATAGCATCACAAATAAAAAAAGCTTTGGCATGGACTTCTTTTCATTGTCAACAGCTTCTAAGCCACAACATTTCTTAGTATTAGAGACTTACTTCATGCAGCTTCATCTTAGAATCCTACCATAAGTCTGAAACTCTTTCCCTCTTAGAGTTGTAAGGGTTGGCCCAAGAACATCACTTACGGTCACATGTCACTAGGTTTGAGTGGAGTCATACTACATAAGTCGATATATATCTTGCTCCATAAACCTACTCAATTATAAGTTCTTTATAGATGTTTACTCTCCTGGAAGAAGTGAAATGTTCCCAATCAAAACCTCCCTAGGCACATAATACCAAGTTGCCCTCAAAGGTATGTTTCTCCATGCATGGACTATCAATCTTGTAATGAGCTTGTATTTTGTAATGTCCCCTTTTGGGATTGCCCTAAATCTTGCCCTAGAATCACCAGTTTCAATGTAGTTAGAGTTACAACTTACAAATTAAATGTTTTAAGTAAGGTAAATCTCGGTTTAAATCCTGCAATCATGTTAGATAATATTGAAATATAATTCATATGATCAAACATATATAAATATCTGGACCATGTAAATACATAACTATTAAACTACACCATATCCATAATGCATAATGGGAGTTTAATCATAATAGGAATTGGATGGGAAACATGATAAGTCCACTCAAGGCTATCCCAACCAAGCCCAAGAGCATGCAGCGTCTAACCAAGACAACTCACCTCTTGACCCAAGCGGCAGGAAGGTCCAAACCAAGACAATTCCACCCTCGGGGTGGGCTACTTAGTGGGTAACTTGTATCTGCATCCCCCATCCATGTTGCCTTATCCATCCTTCTTATGATTGAGACTCCTTGAATCCTTCCTAACAACTAGTCATAGTTTAGCTTGATAGGATAGCCTTGAAAGGGTGCCTGTAAATTAATCAACCCATCTAAGCCCAAGAGCGCGCAGCGTCCAAACCAAGACAACTCACCTCTTGGCCCCAAGTGGCAAGAACGTCCAAACCAAGACAATTCCACCCTTGGGGTGGGCTACTTGTTGATGTTAGCAGCTTCGGGCTCAATTCTTCCAACCCCAATTGAAGATATAAATTACTTATATGTGTTAATGGCAACATTATTTTTTGGCCGACTTCCTTGCATCATTCTCCTTGGCCAACCTTCATTGTAATTCATTATTATTAAATTGTATTTATTTCTTCTTGGTGGCCGACCTAGTCTATTAAAAGGGTGCGAATTACCAAGTGCTGATTACTTTTTATCATTGCATCTTGTGAAGGTGCTGCATATCGGCCTTGAGATTGGCCTCATTGTAAAGAGACTTGTTGCCATTATTGATATATAATAAAGAGATATTTGTTGCTGGGTTTTTCCCCTCAAGAGGAGGGTTTTCCCAGGGTATTTGCTGTGTCTTTGTGTCTGATTTTTGAATTAATTTCTGTGCATTAAATCTGATCATAAAACTAACATGGTATCAGAGCGGGTTTGAAGAAGATCTTGATCAGATTTTTATATTACAGCAATACCCTTTATTCTCTTTCTCATCGTTGATTACTTCTATCTCTTCGTCAAAATGGTGATCGGTCTTAAAGTTGAGGATAGACTCGAGGGACTCTTTCATTAACTGATGGAGAGATCAGTTAGTCTGCCATTCTCTTCTTTCTAGAAAGATAATAAGATGGCTCTGTTTGCTTCAAACAAAAATGTTTCGAAAGCAATCCCAAAGTGCTTCAAAAGGTTCCCTTGACGTAGGTCTGTCATGCTCAGACATAGATTCTCCAAATGGAGTCTCTATCATCCAACTATACATCATGGAGGTTCAGAATCATGCTCACCTTGGAAGAGAATGATTTGGCTGAGTTTGTGGAGACCAAAGTTCCCAAACCAGCGAAGGAAGAAGAGAAGTTGCAGTGGAGGAAGAAAGACATCAAGGCAAAGAAGATGTTGGTTGATTCCATTGAAGATCATATTGTTCCAATTGTCTCCAAGTTGAAGACGGCAAGGGACTTGTTCAAAACTTTGGAGGAGATGTACAAAATCAACAATACCAGCCGGGCACTTGCACTGAAGCAACAACTACACCATGTTAAGATGGCGGAAGGAGAATCTGTTATCGCTTACTTCATGAAGATTTCTAAATTGAGAGATCAGCTCTCTACCATTGGTCATATTGTTGATGTCAAGGATTTGACCATGCTTGCCCTTAATGGTCTTCCTTCATCTTGGGAGTCTTATATTCAAGTTATCAGCGCAAGATTGAAACTTCCCAAGTTTGATCGTTTGAGGACGGATTGCATTCAAGAAGAGTCTAGGTTGGCTGCGAGAGGTATTGGTCGAAGCTCTACAAATGAAGACATTCGTGTTCTTTCCGCTCAATCCTCGGAGAAGAAAGGAAAAGGAGGAAAGAAAGGATACTTCAAGAGGAATAGAGATAAAGGGTCAGATGGTGCTCCCGCATTCAAGAAGTGGGACCTCTCCAAAGTCCAATGTTTCCGTTGTGACAAGTTTGGTCACTATGCAAAGGATTGCCCAACCAAGCCTAATCAGCATGCTTTATTTGCGGATGTGGATGAGATCTCTTCTCAGAAGGATTCTAGGGAATTTCTATTCTAAGTCATGGGCCTATGTTCAAGCCATGAAGGTTGTGTGCTGATCTGTGCGCAAGCGCAGCGTATCTTACTGCGTCCAGTATTTGCATCCATCAGAATATTTAAAGAGATAAGTATTCTTTGTTTGCTGAGTTATATCATTTAGTTGGATCTTGTAATTAGTAAAGAGAGATACTGGTTTCTCTTGAATTGTGTTCACTAGCATAAGATCCTTTGAAGATCTCATTTAGTGCAAGTTATTTCATGTTGGCTATGAAAGATTTCTGAATATGACTCTGAAATAAAAAGAGAATTGCAATTTCAATGGTGATTAGTTGGTCACATCGATATCATTCTCTAATGCATGAACTGTGATAGAGCCTTGAACTCTTGGAGAGAGTTGGTTCTACATGCTAACTGCATAATGCATTTAAGAAATCTGTAGTTCAGATTGTTTTTTTGTTGTGCTGAGTTTAGCACTCTCGAGAGGAGTAAAAGATGGAAGAAAGAGTTATATCAAAATTCAATAAAGATAAGTTCTTTATCTCTTCATTTTGTTCTTTTGATAAATAGGTTGATTCACTTATTCATATTTTAATATTGTTCATAAATTCTTATGTATTCATGCTATAACTTGAGATAGTAAACTTTGTATGATTCTAGCCTTGATATTTCTTTGGATAGTTATAAACGGTTAGTAATCACTCTCTAAAATCCTTCCAGGACAGATCTAGGAGCAAGAAGGTGATGAGAGATTGTTTAGTGATGAAAAGCTTGAGGCATCTTGTGAGGAAGTCATGCCGACCAAAGAAATGATCAAGCGTGAAGTCACGACTTGCAACCATGGGACTGAATTGGCGACTAGAGGGAGTTCACTTCTAGAAGTCTTCTTTGCAATCTCTGAAGCGGGGATCAAGAGGGAGTTTTGTAACTCACTGAGAAGAAGTGAAGATTACTATATTGCAAGGCTAGGTGCTAAATCCTTAGAAGATCCCTTCAACTGCTGAGATCAGAATTGCTCAAGACTGTCATCTGGATTTGTCATTGGTAGCTCCGCAAACCTATTTAGAGCAATCTGGGATGAGGTCAAGGAGGTCAACCCTGAACTCTCTACAGTACCAGAGGTGAGCACTAGAAAATATTTATCTAAGGGAAGCATTGCAGGCAATCTTGGGCAATGAGGTCAAAAGATTGATGCAAGTACTTGAAGATTCTGAGGGAGCCTTCTTGACCTGAAGAAGATGATTGCAAATCCATGTCTACGCCTTTGGAGTCCAACTTGCATAAGTTGAAAGAGGCTGCAACTAGTTCAGATCTGGTGGATCCTACTATCTACAAACAGTTGATTGGATCGTTGATGTATCTAGTCAACACTAGACCAAATATCTGCTATGCAGTGAGTGCACTTAGTCAGTTCATGTGTGAACCGAGGCAGATACATCTTGTTGCAACAAAACATATCCTGAGATACTTGCATGGCACAGTTAGATATGGATTGAGATATTCTTCAGCTGTGGATCTAGAGTTGCATTGGTATAATGATTCTGATAGAGCAAGGTGTGTCACTAATCGGAAGAGCACCTCTGGATGTTGATTCAGTTTGGGATTTGCTATGATTTCCTGGTGCAGCAGGAAACAGTCATCTGTAGCATTGAGTACAGCAAAGGCAGAGTATATTGCAGCTTGTGTGGCAACTCGGGAAGCAATGTGGCTTCGTAAGCTCCTTGCAGGATTGTTTGGACAATCAATGGAGCCTACTATCATTCATTGTGATAACCAAAGCTTTGTGAAGCTTTCTGTCAATCCTGCGTTTCATGACAGAACCAAGCATGTTGAGATAAAATACCACTATATCAAAGATATGGTTAAGGTATATCAGCACTGATGAGCAAACAACAGACATTCTCACCAAGTCTCTCTCCGGGATAAAGTTTGTGTACTTTCGAGATAAGCTTGGTATGGTGGAGAATACAGCCTTAACTGAGAAAGAGTCTCAGTATCAGTGATCCTCATTAATGATTTCTTCTCTGTGAAAGAAGTTCGAGGTGAAATCCCTTGATTAATGAGTTCTTCTCTGTGAGAGAAGTTTGAGGTGAAATCCCTTGATTAATGAGTTCTTCTCTGTTAGAGAAGTTCGAGGTGAAATCCCTTGATTCCACCCTCTGGGAGAGCCATGGTGGATGTCATGTGTGTGACTCCATGACAGCATCATGTGAGAGAGTCCGTGATGATTTTCTTGTACTTGTGTTTCACCCTCTGGGAGAGCCATGGTGAAAGTCATGCTAAGGTGACAACATCATGCAAGTGATGAACACTTGTACATACCATACATGGTTGTAGCCATTATGGTTGATATCATGTTGAGGTGATATCTGATATCACGATGAGGTGATATCCTTCCTTTCCACATTTGGTTGTAGTCATTGTGGTAGACATCACGATGAGGTGATATGTCTTATGCAACTGGAAGTATTTCTCCCTAGTTGAGAGGAAGTGTTGATGTTAGTAGCTTTGAGCTCAATTCTTCCAGCCCCAATTGAAGATATTAATTACTTATATGTGTTAATGGCAACATTATTTTTTGGCCGACTTCCTTGCATCATTCTCCTTGGCCGACCTTCATTGTAATTCATTATTATTAAATTGTATTTATTTCTTCTTGGTGGCCGACCTAGTCTATTAAAAGGGTGCGACCTATCTAGCAATGTATTTATATGAGGTCATTTCCACTCATTTGTGCATCAAGCAAGTTTAAAGTCTCTTCTCTCAAGTGCGAATTACCAAGAGCAGATTGCGAATTCATCAAGGGCAGATTGCGAATTCATCAAGGGCAGATTGTGAACTCTTAAGAGCAGATTTGAGTTACAAGGAAGTGCTAATTACTTTTTATCATTGCATCTTGTGAAGGTGCTGCATATCGGCCTTGAGATTGGCCTCATTGTAAAGAGACTTGTTGCCATTATTGATATATAATAAAAAGATATTTGTTGCTGGGTTTTTCCCCTCAAGAGGAGGGTTTTCCCAAGGTATTTGCTGTGTCTTTGTGTCTGATTTTTTAATTAATTTCTGTGCATTAAATCTGATCATAAAACTAACACTACTTAGCATGGGAGAGCCTGTAAA
Organism: Sequoia sempervirens; assembly: GCA_007258455.2. Taxonomy (NCBI): domain Eukaryota; kingdom Viridiplantae; phylum Streptophyta; class Pinopsida; order Cupressales; family Cupressaceae; genus Sequoia; species Sequoia sempervirens. The sequence continues at coordinate 194,576,611 of VDFB02047230.1, read as the reverse complement.
CTGCATCTCCCTAACTTGCTTCCTTCAACCTTATGTTTGACTGATAAAACGCAACAATAAATAGATCACAATAATCATGATAGAGCATACCACAATACTTGCTAAAATATAACACTTGTTAGAATATTATTATTACTGTTAATGGTCAATGTTATGTTATTTTTGTTTTGTCTATTTAGCTGTTACTATTTCTACAGTAACTTTAGGTTGGTAGATAATTAATATCTACAGTGCTTTATGCACTTCTATATATTGTAACTTTTTTCTAGTTAATGCAAGTAACTTTTACCATTTACATGGTATCAGAGCAGCGAAAAACAAAACCCTAGAAATTCGTGGACTTTAAAAAAAAGGTCATAATTCGAATTTTTCAGTGTGAGGGTTTCTGAAAATTCCCGTTAGGGTTTCTGGGTCTCAAATCGCATCTATTTTTTTGAGAATTTTTTAGGGTTTCTGGCCGCGGTTCATTCTGCAAACCCTCGTTCGTGACCTGCGCATTTTTCATCTGCAAAACGACATCTTTTTGGCTGGTTTTCACTTGATTTCGTGACCTTTGCAAGACACGCGTTCTCTCTGCAACCTGGGCGCGATTTTAAGAATCTCTTGGACGCATTTTTCTTCTCCTCAGTCGCGTTTTTCCGTGTTTTCTGCGCGCGTTTTGTCTCCTATTGAGGGCGCGATTTCTCTATGCTTGAATCCGCAATTTTTAAACACATCTGGGCGCATTTTTTCAGGAGAAAAATCCCGTTTTTTTGCCCTTCTCTGTGCGCGGTTTTTGGTTTATTTTAGCCGTGATTTTCTGCAAAAAAATCCACGCGTTCTTCAGATCTTTGGCCCACGTTTTTTCTTCAACATTTGGGCACCGATTTATCTCTTTTCTGGTCACGGTTCTAGGTATTTTCTGGAATTTTTTTTAAAAGAAAAATCAACCTAGGGTTCTACCATTTTCGGCTAGGGTTTTGACCCTCTGTTTCAAGTCAGAAATTTTTTTCAATTTCAGATTCCTTCTAGGTTTTCCGAGATCTCAACTGGGTCGTCATCCATTTTTTCTGGGTACCTCGTTTTCCATGCCTCGAAATTTGTGTCGTCAAAATTTTCTGGGTATTCCTTAAATCTTCTGGTTTTTTATTTATCTTTTCTGGGTTTTCCATAAAACCTCAAAATCCATGCTAGGGTTTCTGTATTTCTGTTTTATGTGCATTATTTTGTTATCACCAGTTTGACCGCGAGGTACGTGATGGCATCTCTAATGAACATAATGCTCGAAAGCAGCCAAAAGTTCAACGGGAAGAATTACAACACCTGGAAGCAGCGTATGCTGACGATCTTTGAATATCGTTGTCTCGATCAGGTCGTCTTGGGGAACTCAACTCAACCCACTGTAGCCGAAAAGGATCAAGATAAATGGGATGAACGCAACCGGGAAGTCGTCATGCTCATTAAGCTTTCAGTCATTGACGACTAGCTGCCACAAGTGCCTTCAGGGAAAACAGCTGCTGAGGTATGGACAAACCTGAAGAATCTCCATGAAACATCAGTTAAGAGTCGTGCATTCTTTCTTAAGAACATGCTCTTTTCGATAATGATGGACGAGAAGAACACCACTCTCCAAGAGCATCTGACAAAGATCAAGGAGATTCGCGACTAGTTGGAAGCCATCGGTCAAAAGATGGAGGAAGAGGACATGGTCGTCATTACTTTGAAAAGTTTGCCAAAGTCTTACGAGCATTTCATTGAGACGCTCAATATTACTTCAACAAATGTTGACTTGAAGTTTCCAGACTTGTGTAACAAGCTTCTACAACAGCATCGTTGGAGATAGTAGTTTGGAAGCAGTACCAGTTCCACCTCCACAAAACAAGCGTTCTCTGCCAAATCTTCTGCTAAGAACAAAGGGAAGGCTCAATCTTCTCAGCCGAAAGGCTCTGGTTCTTCTCAGGACAGTAAGAAGAAAAAGAACGTTCAGTGCAATCATTGTCACAAATATGGTCACCTTAAGGCTAATTGTCGCACTCGGTTGGCTTCTGAACAAAAGAAGCAAGGAGGATCTCAACAAAAGGCACATGTCGCCAAGCACACTGAGCAAAAAGAGTCTGCATTCTATGCGTTTATGGCCAAGAGAACTGCAGATCCGATACATTCTTCTGCCTGGTATATCGATTCAGGGGCGTCACGGCATTTTACCCATCGTCGGGATTGGTTCACAAAGTTTGAACCCTTCTCTAATTCTGTCATTTTTGGAGGAGGCGAACAATACACAGTTGCTGGTAAGGGCACTGTCCAGATTCACTCAGGAGGAAGAAATTTGCTCTTTCTGGATGTTTACTATGTTCCAGGTATGGAACATAATCTCCTCTCAGTCAGTCAGATCATGCGGCATTCTCCCCAGTTGGATGTTGTTTTCAGTTCCTCCACTTGCAGCATCATTGATCGGGAGACTCGTACTACAATCGCTATGGGACTTGAGGATCACGGTCTGTACAGACTTGCTGATTTTGGTGATTCTCAGGAGCACGCTTTGGCTGCTAGAAGTACAACCATCAGTAAACTTTGGCACCAGCATTATGGGCACTTGAATGTGCACTACCTCTCTCAACTGTCTCGGGAAGGTTTGGTTGCTAGTCTACCTGAGATCCAAACTCAAAATCATGGAGTTTGTGGAGTTTGTCAAGCTGGCAAGCAGCATCGGACACCATTCTCAGATGGTGATTCTTGGCGAGCCTCCAAGGTACTTCAGCTGGTTCACGCTGATGTATGTGGGCCAATGAATACTCCTGTTACTGGGTCCAGGTACTTTTTATTGTTTGTTGATGATTTCAGTCGAAAAATGTGGGTGTATTTTTTGAAACATAAATCAGATGTGTTTAGCACATTTCAGCAGTTTAAAGCCTTAGTTGAGGAGGAATCAGGTTCTCACATTGTTACTCTGAGGTCAGATAATGGGGGGGAGTTTTGTTCAACTGACTTCTCTACTTTTTGTGCTACACACGGCATTAAACGACAACTCACCACACCATACACCCCTCAGCAAAATGGTGTCGTCGAACGCAGGAATCGCACCATTACTGAAATGGCTCGTTCTATGCTAGAGTACAGAAATGTACCTAAGAAATATTGGGCTGAAGCAGTCTACACTGCTATCTACCTCCTGAATCGGTCACCTACACAGGCCATTAAGAAGATGACTCCAGAAGAAGCCTGGTCAGGACGCAAGCCTAAGGTGGGTCATCTGAAAGTCTTCGGTTCTACCGCTCATGTATGGATTCCAGATGCCAAACGTGCCAAGTTGGACTCCAAGAGCTAGACACTTATGTTTACTGGCTAAAGCGACACTCACAAAGCCTACAGGTTGGTTGATGTGGAGACAGATCATCTCATCTTCAGCCATGATGTTGTGATTGATGAGACTACTAGTCCATTTGTCCCTACTACCAGTCCTGCAGATCAACCTATGAAGGTTCCTGATGAGAGTGTTCATCTTCCTCTTGGTTCCCATGATGGGAGGGCTTCAGAGCATTCTGACTCTGAAGATGAGTCTATTGATCATGATATAGCACCACCTGATTTTCCTCAGGACTCACATCCAGATGACTTTGTTCCAGAACTCCCAGGCAATGTTGTTACTCCTATTCCAGATGTTGGTACTTCTACTCGTCGGCCTAAGTGGTGGGCCAAGACAATCGGTGATCTTCATGATGATGAACTCATTGAGGGCAGATCAACTCGTAGCAAGAGAAAGCAACAAAACACAGTCAACTTCGCTCTTATGGCCAACATCCACAACATCTACGAGCCTTATACATATTCCGAGGCTAAAGGAATTCCAGAGTGGGAATAGGCTATGCAGACAGAATATCATAGTCTTCTGAAGAATCACACCTGGATTCTTTCTGATCTTCCTCCTGGGAAGAAACCAATCAGGTGCAAATGGGTTTACAAGGTCAAGTATCATGCAGATGGTACTCTGGATTAATACAAGGCTAGATTAGTTGCTCGGGGATTCACACAGCGGGAGGGCATTGATTACGAGGAGACCTTCGCTCCTACTGCCAAGATGAGCACAATTTGTCTTCTTCTCGCTATTGCAGCCCAATTTGGATGGACAGTTCATCAAATGGACATCAAGAGTGCCTTCCTCAACGGTGACTTGCAGGAAGAAGTCTACATGACACAGCCTCCCGGTTTCAAGGTTGCCGGAAAAGAACATAAGGTATGTAGGCTCGTGAAAGCACTCTATGGACTGAAACAGGTGCCTCGTGCATGGTATATCAAGATTGATCAGTACTTGGTTGATCATGGTTTTCAGCGCAGCCCTTCTGATAGTAATCTATATGTCAAACACTCTGGTGATGATATTCTATTTCTAGTTGTCTATGTTGACGATTTGATCATTACTGGCAATTCAGCACACTTGATTGCAGCAATCAAACAGGATTTGTGTCAGACTTTTGACATGACAGATTTGGGGCTTCTCCATTACTGTTTGGGTATTGAGGTTTTGTAGACAACTGATAGTATTTTTATCTCTCAGTCTAAGTATGCTCGCAATCTGCTTGACAAATTTCGGATGCAGGACTGCAAACCTGCCTCCACACCTATGGAGAAGGGACTGAAGTTGTCAGCCAACTCTGATTCACCTCCAGTCGATGAAATGACCTTCAAACAACTAGTGGGCAATCTCATCTATCTCACTGCCACTAGACCTGACATCAATTTTGCAGTGAGCTACATTTCTCGCTTCATGACAACTCCAAAAGCTGATCATTGGATTGCAATGAAGCGAGTGCTGAGATATGTTAAGGGCACCTCAGACTATGGCATTCTCTATGGCAGATGCAAGGATCCAAAGCTAATTGGTTACACAAACTCAGATTGGGCCGGTTCAATGGATGACAGAAAATCTACTTCTAGGTATGTATTCAGTTTGGGTACAGGTGCTATAACATGGACCAGCAAGAAGCAACAGGCAGTGGCTCTTTCCTCGACTGAAGCAGAGTATCGAGGAACCATTAAAGCAGCATGTGAGGCAGTTTGGCTTCGTAGGATGCTTACTGACATGCACATGTCACAAGCAGGACCTTCTCCCTTGTACACTGATAATCAAGGGGTGCTCAAACTAGCCAAAAATCCAGTCTTCCATGAACATACCAAGCATGTCGAGTTTCATTGTCACCACATTCGCCAGCTGGTAGAAGACGGATCAGTTCAGCTGCAGTATGTTCCAACAACGGATCAGACTGCAGATATTCTCACCAAGTCTCTAAGCCCGGATAAGTTTGTAAAATTCAGGGGGCCACTTGGTGTTATTGACGGATTGACCATTAAGGGAGGGTGTTAGAATATTATTATTACTGTTAATGGTCAATGTTATGTTATTTTTGTTTTGTCTATTTAGCTGTTACTATTTCTACAGTAACTTTAGGTTGGTAGATAATTAATATCTACAGTGCTTTATGCACTTCTATATATTGTAACTTTTTTCTAGTTAATGCAAGTAAATTTTACCATTTACAACACTGCTATATTCTAAGATGCAAATATATTAACGATTGTTGACTTCTGCCCTTGTCTGCTGAGTACAAATAATTAAGTTTGATCTACTCCAATTGCCTTGCTATTTGATCCATTCTTAATATTCAGAAGATATTGCTTAGTGTAAATCAAACGAATAAGAATCTATTATCCATATTCATATTAAAGAACTATGATTACTTATAAGGATCAACAATTGCTGAAAGCATCATTATTGAATAATCATATGTATATATATATATACACACATATACATATGCATATATACGTGTGTGTGTGTGTAGTCATATTAAGCTTACTTCCCTTATTATTGATAATTGGTCTTCATATATATCTCATTGAATGATCTTCTACATACTTCTTGATATCTGCTCCAATCCCAAATGATATTCTATTTCTTTTATTCTGTTGTTTTTATTCAGATTCCTAAGTGATTTCTATTCCCCCACTGATTCCTTTCCTTTTATATCTTTATTTTAATATGAAATAATGCATCTCTTTAGAAGAGAGGAATCCTTATGAATACGCATGTTTTTGCCTTTAACTAATTAATCACTACCTTTCCACTAACAAACTAAGTGTTGCCTTTTAATAATTGGAATCGTACCTCTTTGAATGAAATACAACTACTCTTCAGTTATTAGTGGATCGCAGCATACTTAAACATCTTGGGTAATTTTATAAGGGTCGGCTATCTTCCATGATAAATACTTTTACTTAATCTTTATTGCTGCCTCTATCTTTTCGATCAATCGCTGCATTTCCTTTATATGAATTGCTTCTAATAAGGTCCCTGCTCTAATGATAATGAGTCTCTTTGATCAAACAAATCACTTACTTCTTGGGTTGATGTGATAAGGATCTGATTTTGTTTAATGCTGTTAAGTCGACCAGATTTAACATATATCGCTGTTCACGTTTGAGTTTCACATTTTAACATTGCTGATTATATATTCTTTTTTTTTCTGTTTCCAGCGAAGACAATGATCTTCTATATGTCATTGGTCTAGTAACGTGTGTGCACGGCCAAGGTTCAGTGTTGCAATTGTGGCGGGGCATGACAATCCACCCTGCCCAAGATTGCTTGTCCTCAAGCAATCACCAACTAAGATTTGTAATGAAATTAACTTCTGTTGTGATACTTTAGGAATTGAAAAATTCTACAACTAGTGGCCATTGTCTTGGTTGTGTCAGACTCTATACTACGATAATGTCCTTGAAGAGCAATTGATAGTATACTTGCCTCAGCTTGTTTACTAATAGGGTTAATACCTTCTTTCTAAGTATGAAGACAATTTGTTGTCCAATATTCTTCTGACTCACATCCCACTATTCCCCAATAACTCTTAACAACAAAACCAAGAGTTGGAAATTGGCAAAACCTATTACTTAAGACAAGTTTCTCTCATTTCATTACCACCAGGATTTTGAGCCATGAAATCAAGCTCTTGATTACCCTTGTTGCATTTTGTGTAAACATTCAAAATTTTGAGTCAAGTTTATTTCTAAGGAGTTTGTAAAATAGCTTATAGGGTTTGTGTAATGCTTAACCTAGTCAAACACCTTTCAAAAAACATCACTGTGTCATAGATTCATAGGTACTTAATGACATGTTATAACCTTCTAAGTATATATTTCCTAGATAATACTCAAGTACAAAATTATTGGATTGATTGAGTTCACTAAGATGAAAGATGTACAAGGTCTTAGAGTTCATAGCAAACGATTATCACAGAACTAATATCCAATTCTTTTCAATTGGAGGTTCTCGCTTCTCTTGTAAAAATTTGACATGTTCCCATGTTTAACACTATGATGATTTGCATATCTTTGAGAAGTATTGTTTTATTCCACCTGGTTCAGAACAACATCAATTTTTTCCCAAAGAGGTGAAAATGATCCTGGAAATTGTGGGTTATGGGCCCATAATATAACTTAAAATAGACCTATGTAACCAATTTAGGTGTAACTTGTCTTGTATCAAATTTATCTAAAGTTCTATTCTTAATGGAATTCTTCAATGACGTTAGGGATGTCTTTCTCAAGTGAAATGCTCTCCCTCTTATATCAAGTTTGAGGGAAGTCACACCTTTTCAATTAAATAGTTACAACTCTTCCTTATTGCATTTGGATACTAATAATAATTCAATTTTAGATAAGTTAAATTTGTTAGTACTTCTCAACTCATGAAGCATTTTGACAAACAAAGTTTTAACATTTTCATAATATTTAAGAACAAAGTAATCATATACATACATGGAGTAATCTTGTTGAAGATACATCCGACATGAAGCAAATACATAGATATATGCAATACACTAAGCATACATATAAATACACGTAAGACACGAAGCATGATGCATACACGAGAATACACGTAATACATGAAGTATACACATGAAGCATACACATGAATACACGTAATACATGAAGTATATGAATGAATACACGTAAGTCATAAAGTATACATGTAAGTCGCAAGGTACACACATGGAAGGCACACACATATAGAGATGCATTATTGGCCTGCTTAAGACGAAAGTTGAATAGCTAATTCTAGTTGAATGGTGGTTAAAGTTAGTTTGTCGACAGGCTGGTAGGATTAATGCTCTGATACCAATTGTAATGTCCCCTTTTGGGATTGCCTTAAATCTTGCCCTAGAATCACTAGTTTCAATGTAGTTAGGGTTACAACTTACCAATTAAATGTTTTAAGGTAAATCTCAGTTTAGATCTTGCAATCATGTTAGATAATATTGAAATATAATTCATATGATTAAACATATATAAATATCTGAACCATGTAAATACATAACTATTAAACTACACCATATCCATAATGCATAATGGGAGTTTACTCATTAGAGGAATTGGATGGGAAACATGATAAGTCCGCCCGAAGCTATCCCATCTAAGCCCAAGAGTGCACAGCATCTAACCAAACTCACCTCTTGGCCCCAAGTGGCAAGAACGTCCAAACCAGGACAATTCCACCCTTAGGGTGGGCTACTTAGTGGGTAACTTGTATCTGCATTCCCTATCCATGCTACCTTATCCATCCTTTTTATGATTGAGACTCCTTTAATCCATCCTAACAACTAGTTATAGTTTAGCTTGATAGGATAGCCTTGAAAGGGTGCCTGTAAACTAATCAACCCATCTAAGCCCAAGAGTGTGCAGCGTCCAAACCAAGACAACTCACCTCTTGGCCCCAAGCGGCAAGAACGTCCAAACCAAGACAATTCCACCCTTGGGGTGAGCTACTTTGCATGGGAGAGCCCGTAAACTACATCTCCCTAACTTGCTTCCATCAACCTTACATTTGACTGATAAAAGACAACAATAAATATATCACAATAATCATGATAGAGCATATCACAATACTTGATAAAATATAACACTGCTATATTATAAGATGCATATATATTAATGATTGCTGACTTCTGCCCTTGTTCGCTGAGTACAGATAATTATGTTTGATCTGCTCCAATTGCCTTGCTGTTTGATCTGTTCTTAATATTCAAAAGATATTGCTTGGTGTAAATCAAATGAATAAGAATCTATTATGCATATTCATATTAAAGAACTATAATTACTTATAAGGCTCATAATTGCTGTAAGCATCATTATTGAATAATTGTATATAATATATATATATTACGCTCACTTCCCTTATTATTGATAATTGGTCTTCATATATATCTCATTGAACGATCTTCTACATACTTCTTGATATCTGCTCCAATCCCAAATGATATTTTATTTCTTTTATCCTGCTGTTTTTATTCAGATTCCTAAGTGATTTCTATTCCCCCATTGATTCCTTTCCTTATATATCTTTATTTTAATATGAAAGGATTCATCTCTTTAGAAGAGAGGTATCCTTATGAATACGCATGTCTCTGCCTTTAACTGATTAATCACTGCCTTTCCACTAACAAACTAAGCACTGCCTTTTAATAATTCTAATCGTACCTCTTTGAATGAAATACAACTACTCTTCAGTTATTAGTGGATCGCACCATACTTAAACATCTTGGGTAATTTTATAAGGGTCGGCTATCTTCCATGATAAATACTTTTACTTAATCTTTATTGCTGCCTCTATCTTTTCAATTGACCGCTGCATTTCCTTTATATGAACTGCTTCTAATAAGGTTGCTGCTCTAATGATAATGAGTCTCTTTGATCAAACAAATCGCTGTCTTCTTGGGTCAATGTGATAAGGATCTGATTTTGTTTAATGCTGTGAAGTCGACCAGATTTAGCATATATCACTGTTCACATTTGAGTTTCACATTTTAACATTGCTGTTTATTTTTATTTTTTTCTGTTTCCAGCGAAGACAATAATCTTCTATATGTCATTGGTCTAGTAACGTGTGTGCACGGCCAAGGTTCAGTGTTGCAATAGTGGCGAGGCATGACATATTTTGTACTTTTTGATTACTTCTTAGATAGAATGATTTTGGGAAGTTAGATATTATAGTTTCTTAACCACTTCTGCGGGCATTGCACTGATTCATTTTATTTTTAGTGCTATTGTTCCTTAGTATAAATTATAAAACCATCTACCAAATTTAAATATAGCCAGTTATTACTCCTTGTTTATGAATTAAAAGAGGAAACTAACTATTTTTGAAAATTATGCTTTTGCATGGGCATATTACAAAAAAAGGATGAAATGAGCTGAAACAAAATTCATGCAATTCTAAAGATAGCAATGAAATATATCAAAAAAAAGACTTGAGAGTTGTTTTTTTCTTTCTTAGTTTAATTAAAAAAACTTATAGTAATAGAACATAAATCAATATGACGTGTTATATTTGTTATTAAATAAATGCTTACGAATAAAATATATGATACTCTATTTAGATTTAAAATTAATGTGACATAACGGCATCAAAGTAAAACATCAGTCACAGTTAAAGAAGGTTTCGTATTATATACGGTGAAATTTTGGCTTTTGCACAAGATCAAAGAGTGTGTGTGCAGGTTCTACATAGATCTTTGAGTTGCATACAACAAGATAATGTTGTAGGAAAAAGTGCAATCAATAATCATAAGAGGGAGGAGGTCCAATGAGAGGGAAGAATGTTAGGGTTCAGATTTAAAACAAGCAACAAGGCCTTCGATTACCACAGCTTGTGTTTACATGATTGATTGGAGGCAGTAAAGGATGCTGAAAAGGAAGAAGAAGAGGGTTGGGATGACTTTTTGTAATGTCCCCTTTATTCGGGATCCGTATCTTTGCAGTGGTTAGCCTATGACTATGGTTCCTGTAGGCTAGCGAGACGTTTAGGGGACCCATTGGGGAGATTCAGGCTCTTCAATAGGCGTGATGTTTCATTCCAACTTATTCAGCTCAGTGTTCTAGCATTTGGTTGGTCATTCGAAGGCATTTCAAGAGTTCGCCATTGATACTTGCTATTTATAGTAAGTAATATCAGGCTCTATGACAGCACACCTACATTTGGTAATGGTGACAAGACACTCTGTAATGACCCTTGCTCAAACTGAACACAATTTGTCCTAATTTGCTGCTTGTAATTTTGTCAAACAATTCATGTGCAACCTTATAACTTGCTGGGCTGAGTGTATAATTGTTTTTCCCCAATGAAATTAAGTATGTATACTACTTGCAAAATACTTCTATAATGATTGAAAATAACTTCTACAGCAATGCAATCTTTTTTTTTGAGTTTCCAATGCATATGATAAATAACTATATGATTATCATGCATCTACAGCCATTGGCATTAAGTCAAACACTTGCCATGCATACTTCAAATGCAAATAACAAAGTCTCAGACCAGCAACTACTTCTCCCTTTATTGCTATCAAATGGAGCCTTACTATGTTCTTCCAGTTTGCCAAGACTCTTAGCATTACACATATGATTTTCCAATGTAATTTTTCTGAGTACAACTACAGCCCTCTTATGCCAATAACATATGCAAATATATAATAATAAAATGCAATGAGAACCTGATTGTAGAAATCGCCCTGACCAAGGAGTGAAGAAGCAAGCAATATCAACAAGAAGATGACTCTCCAAGCCAAAATCGAAGCTCCTCAAAGTGCCGCCCCTGTTTTGCACTAGTATGCAGATATAAATTATACCAAGCTCCTCAAGCCTCCAAATGATAACAAAATGATCTCCACCACTCCTCAAAGGTTGCGCCTATGAAAGTAGGACAATTTGTGGCAAGAGTAGGGTGAAATATACAAAATCGTGGTTCCTCCAAAATGCAGATATATGTCTGATAAATGATATCAGCAACCTCAAAATGCCCTACAAACTCCCATACAACCTTCTTCAATAGTGCGCCTTATAGCTATGATGAAAATCGTTGCAAAAGATGCCTCTAATAGAGGAATCGATGGTTATGGTGAAGTCTGAAGACAAAATCTGAATATGCACATAACTCCCATCTGCCTTTAAGTCACCCTTCAAGCTATAAAAGTCATCGCCGTGTCCTTCCAATATTGGACGCTACAGCTGGGAAGTCAATTCAATGCACAAAGGGTCTCCTTGATCAAGTTCGTGGTCTCTAGGAAGCTGCCAGCATATCTGATAAAATCAGATTGTAACATCTAAATGTTAAATCTGCAAGTTGACCTGAGTAGATGAAGACCTCCTTCACAAAATGTCTTCAAATAAACACTAAGCAAATCTGGATCAGCAACTCAACAAATCAATTCTCCTCAACAATCTGATCTGCAACTTATTAAATCTCCAACATTTGCTTCAACAAGCTGATATATAATTTTGATTCCCAAATTTGGCCAAAGGCCACAAAATTTGTGCAAATGAGAAGTCTAAAGTAACCTCTCCCTCGGCTGCAATAATTTAGGGGATATTTCACACCCTCAAAATTGCTATCAATAGGAAGTTTTCGTTTCCTATGACAAAGAAGCAATCTGCAGAAACCCTAGGCTCCACAGGACGAACAACAACAACATCCAAATCTGTCTGCTGAGAATGAAGCCCAAAATGTCTATTTATTCTTTTTCCCCAATTTCTCCAGAAGCTTCTAGAATATTCTTTTATTTTATTTAAGTGACTTTATAATATATTTTAAAATCAAGTCACTTTATTAAATTAATTAAATATAAGGTCACCTTTTAATTTTAATTTTATTTGATAACCTTATAATTAATTAACTTAATATCACTTAATGATTTAATTAAAGTAACTAATTAGTCATCCTCTTGAAAATCATTATTTTGGACAACTTAATTAATTAAATTAATTAAATCAAATTACCTCCAAAAACGGGGACATTACAGTCAGGAGATTATTGCTAGACTTTTCCAAGGAGTTATTGAATTATTAAGTCACGTTACTTTAATGATATTCTATTATTAAAGTGACTTATTAATTTAATATTATAAAGTTACTTTGATAAAGTACTTTATAATGATAAAGTACTTTATAACTAGTCCGTTAAATTAAGTAATAAAATGACTTTATTAAAAGAATGCATTTTAAGTCACTTTATTAATATTCAAGTGAAGGGGGCGCTTTTCAAAACAAACGATAAAATATTGAATTATTGTGCAAGCCAAGTTGGCATGGGATTTTGAGATGGAGAAATATTAATATTTTATTTATTGAAAAGGAAAAACCCTAACTTGGGCGTTGGATTTGGAGAAGGCATAAAGAGAGGAAAGAACATTGTTTTCATCATCCAAGATATTATTTACAAAACAATGGCTGAGCAATAGGTTTGTAAGTTTGAAGCTTCAAGCTGATCAAAGGATGAAAACCCTTGATTAGGACAGAATCTACAGGTGTGAAAGACCATCCAAGGGTTCTAGATTGAATGGTCTCCATTAGGGGTCATTATCAGAGCATCTCACAGATTTACTTAGCAATTTCTTTCAGCATTTACAGTTTACATCATTAAGTTTGAATAAAACAGTGTCATGTCCACAAAATTAGAACACTCTAAGATACAAATAAGTGAAAATGAATAACACAATATATATTAAAATTATAAAAGAAAATATTATCGTTTTAATATATTTATAATTACAATCATAAGATAATATTGTAATTATAAATATATATTGACGATACACAATAAAATACATTAATATAAATGCTATCATAATTATCAAATAATTATTAAGAGATAATATTATAAATATTAAAATATACATTTAAATAATAAATATAAATAATACTCTAAATAAATATAAATAATATTACAAATAAATTAAAAATAAAATAGTAAAATATAATACATATAAAAACAAAATAATAAAATGAATATAATTTGAGATATCATTAAGGAATGTTTAACTAAAAGTCATGTCCATTTGTGGGGTTATCTCTATTCAAAGAGATGCCTCTTTTCATGGAGGTATAAGGATATAAAATAAGGAATGGAAGATAAGGGAAGGGGGGAATATATACACATCAGATTTTAAGAAGAGGATAGAAGTGAAAAGGAATGAAGATGTAAAAAGGAGATCTATCAATAGTGTGTAGAGAATAATAAAATAGAAATTGGAAAGGTTTGGAATTAGTTTTCAAAAGGCAGCAATCATTTCCAAAGGTTGTGCCTTTTCTAATGAATGTCTATTTTCAAAAAGATACACCTTCTCATTTGAATGTGAAGATATAAAAAGCGAAAGAATGAGATATGTATAGAGGGAAGAAGGAAATAAAGAATAGAATGAGCAACAAGAGATAAAATATAGACTGCAAATCATTTGAAATTTATAAAGACAGGCAGATGGAAAGTAGATAAGTATTTTATGAATATAAGGAGATAAGTATTTTATGAATTTAAATAATAAGTTAGATAAATGTTTGTACATTTAAATAGTGATGTTGATAAATACATTATGGATTTAAATAATAGTCTAATTAATAGTACTTCATACATGGTGCTATTTATTTAATGATATCTATTTTTTTATGGATTGCATGGGGAATAATAAATCATGCACGCTACTAGTTATAACATTGCTGATGTGTTATGCTCCATTGACATGATTAAATGTAATTACATATATATATATATATAATATAATTATACAATAAAGATACTTGTAGCAATTATTGAGCCTTATAAGTAATTGTGATTATTTGATAGGAAAATGAATAAATTTATGAATGTCTTTATCCTATGATTGATCAGGAAAAGGAGAAAAAGAATGCAATATGAATAATAGACCATCATAAAAGGATCCCAAAATGAGGACATTACAGAGAGAAGCCATATTCAGTATTGTAGCAGGCCGTACTATTCAAGAGACGACAGGAGAGGGTTTGAGTTTGCAATTGTGATTGTTTCTTCACCAAGCCAAGGCGTCCAGATCTGCCAAAGAACCAGAGGGTTTTAACAGCAAAAAAGAGCATCAAAATGTGGCACGTGGGAGTTTAAGAAGTCGTAGAAGTCAAAGGAGGAAGCACATGTGAGTTTGGGAGAAAACAGATCTGCTTTGGAGGTTGCAAATACCTTGTTTGGAGCCATCTAACATCATCCACCAAACCAGCATCAAAACAAAGATGAAATATGTGCAAATTGAAGCATGGCGTCCTTGCATTTGATTGTCATAACTTTCGTGTAAAAACCCAGGTTCCAAACTGTTGCATTTTGGCTTATGGGTATGTTCTAATTATGTTCTGAATAAATAAAGATTACGAGGTTTTCAATTATTTACGTAATTGACTAATTTCCCTTCTGTTATTGTTTTATGCACATTCTTGAAATTTTCGGCACTATTGCCAACACCAAAAAAACAAAAAATCAGAATTTAATGGAAAACTCAAAAGTTAGTTTTGAAACCTTAAGGGGACATCATAATTTCTAGGTGAGGAGTGTTCAGATCGGCAGGCTCCATGGTGATATGGTTTGGCTATGCCCAGTAGCAAATCCTTGGAGAAACAGGATCAGTGTCATTCTAATCCCAAATCTCAGTTTTAAGAGGTATTAAGGTGCTTCCTGCACAGGTAAAAGGTTGCAAAAATTGGTCTAGCCTAGATCATGTATGTACTGATTTCTAAAGCTCTTGGCTTTTGGCACAAAGGGCAGGCAAGCATCATGCTCCTGATTCACATAAGCATGAGCCAAGTATTTTGAGTGATCCATCTCCTATGGCTGTTGAGATAGCTTCGGTGGAGGATCCTCAATCTAACCCACATGTTAAAGAGGGGACTGCAGCATCATTTTTTACTGGGGACGTCCCTCTTTGCTTCTCTGAAGATCATTTATGGCTGCAACTGCCTTCAATAAATGTGGAGCAGCTTTTAGTCCTTCAAGTATCTTTGTCAAATTTGTGGCCAAGACTTTGAAGGTTTAAGCATTGGCTCAATGGATGAAGGCTATGTAATCTAATATCAGCCCCCCTTCAATTTTTGTCAAAGGGCTTTTTCCTGATGCAGTTCAGTTCCACAGCTGATAAGGAGCAAGCTAGGTCTCATGGGCCTTGGTTTGATGGTACAGCTTGTCTTTTTTTATGCCCTTGGTAACCTTTTGATAAGGTTATCTTCTCCAAGGTGTCTTTTTAGGCTCATTTCTACAACCTTCCTTTGGTTTGCAGATCTGAAAAAAAATTGCATTTTTTAGTGGATCATAAAGGATCCTTTATCAAAATGGATCTTGATAGGAATGGCTCTTTGATAGTTTTGCTAAGGAATGTCTACAGCTTGACCTCTCTCAGCCAGTAGCTCATTCTTTGAATATTTTGTCCTTTATTGGTTCATGGCTGCAATGTGTGGACTTCAAATGGCTTCCTTTTAGGTGTTTTTGGGGCAATCATCTTGCTCACTGTGAAAAGGATAGCTCCGTGAGGAAAAGTAGCTTGGATCAAAACTGTTGTTGGGTTCCCACACCAGGAAAACCAAACAAGGACTTTCTATGGAGAAATCATGACTGTTTTTTCACTTCTCCTAGTCCCTCTGCCCAAGTTCCCTCCCAGGCAACTGTGGATCAAGATGAGGTGCAGTTGCAGCAGGATTCAGTGGGAAGTCATCAGGTTTAGTGGGTGCATCTAAGCCACTATCAAACGAAGGAGTAATTCAAACCCAGGTTCAGGGGTGGCAGGCAGTAGTTGAAGCGATTAACACAGTTTGTTTCCAGCCTCAGGAGAAACCAAAGAAGTGAAAAGGATGCAAAACAGGGGTAGAAAGGCTTCAGAAGGAAACACTAGATGTAATTGAAGAAAGTTCCCACTGGACATTGGAGAGCATTCTCTCTCGTTGTACCAGGAGGTTGGTTGCAGCCCAGGCCTGGCCAAAGCATTTTTGGCTGGTCCAGCTTTCAGTTTTTTGTTTCTGTTGTCTTTGAGGCAAATTTGAGGATTTCCTGCTAGTTTCCTAATTTATTAGGATTTCTGTCCATATTCTGTCTCTTCTATTATTTCCCAATGTATATTGTTAGTTTGTTTCGGTTCTCTTTTAGTACCCTTGTATCTTTCAATCTGGGTGAGGGGCCCTATAGAACCCCTTAACTAATTTATGTATAAAGAAATGTAGTGATACATGATGCATGTATCACTACTTTTAATTTTTGGTAAGAATGGGAAAATGTGTATAGGATGTTCAGATAGTTGTCTCCAACCAACAAACCTGGCATTGCCTTGTCTATATGTCCCATCTTTTGACAAAAATGGATGCAGTTTTGAAGAGCTCTCACTTCTCCCTAAGTTATGTTGTCTGTTTGTATGCAGAATCATGCATTATTATGATGATCATAAGTATAATGGCATGTTTCTATCATATGTTCCTATGAAATGTCTCTATTTTTTATTGTGCTTCATGTCTTGTGACCGTGAACAGTTTTTGACTTTTTGTTGTATCTATTTGAGTTTCATCATTGAAAATAGTTATAGCTGAATTTCAAATTCTAATGTACAAGAATGGGTTGCTACCAAATTTGATGCCATTGCCCATTTGATATATAGCCTCAGAAAATTTCTTTAAACAGAAAAATAAAGAATTAAGGTCCACAAATTAGGCTCAAATTTTTGCCCATGTGACATGCAACGGGAAATACAAGTAAATCAAATATAAAAGCACAAATAACACAAGGAGGCAAAGTGCAAACAAAAAATATGCAAGAAATGTAATAGCAACATGAAAGAAAAGACAATGAGTCGGGAAAAAAAGAAGATGGATTCTGATTATCTCAAGTTTTAATGATAGACTTAAGGCAACCCTCCAAAAGGTCGACTTAGGTGGTAAAGAATGTCCAGAAAAAAAGTAAATCAATCTTATGTTCTGATTCAACTCTCATTATTGACGCCAATTATATTTGAATACATTCCTGCAAAGGGTTGAGAACTTGAGCCTCATGCCATCATAAACCAAAATCTAGTATTACAAAAAAAAATTAAACCCCAAAAAGGCAACAATAGATGATGAGAGGGACAGTTCAATCAATGGAGTACTTGTTGTATCTCTTTCTTTCATTAATCAAGAAGAGCAGCACCTTTCTCATTTAACCATTAGTGGCATAATCACCATTGGATAAGTCAGCTTCATGCAATATGCTGTACAACTTGTGCTTTCAAGCTTAGATTCTTGGAAAGCAGGAGACACCAAGGGAACTTCCTGCAAAGCACAGATCAACCAGAACCAACCTCTGAAAGGGCTCTTGCATAAAATATTTAAGACTGTAAATTTAAAGCATATCTTTTGGGGTTGTAAGTTTACTAGGTAGTTTTGGCTTAATATTGGTAAACGTTTGCATAGTATCTTTTGTAGAAATATTATTTTGAGGGAAACCTCTTTGGTGATCCCTGGTTTTGAAGGCAATGTGAGTGGTTCTTATGGTACCTTCTTAAGTTGAATTTTTTGTTCCTTAGGCCAGTGAAAGAGTTTAGCATAGACTTGAATTTGTGTGAAGCTCTTGTTGCTCAGGAAGCATACTTATATTTTGATTTTGGGGCTCAAAGAGAAATACTTGCCCTTCTTCCTTGGGTGAGAAGAAGTCCTACAATGCCTTGTTCTTCTTGATGTAGTGTATTCTTTCAAGTAATGTAAGAGAGCTTTTCTTTTAAAACTTTTTTTAAAGGAAGAAATTCAAGGAGCAAGCACTAGCTAGAAAATACCATAATCTTGCAGAAAAAACACAATTACATCCCAAACAAAACATTGGTTGATAAGTACACTACCTAGCAACTTACAACCCAATATATAAAGTACTTTAATTGTTGAAAACTACTATAGAAGATATAGCTCCATATTTTACCCATCTTGAGAGCTCTAGCAAACATGAATAAATGCAGAATATGTTGTTTTACAAATACATAGACCTAATTTAAGAAAGTCACAAGCTTGTAAAAGGAACATGATCATTTATCACAAAATTCTGTTTTATGTTTTGTTTTTTCAATTGTTCTAATTAAATAGGTTTACTTTTTTGTAGTTTTCCTTTTTTTGAATATTACACCTAACCATTTTGATAGAGAAAAGCTTTAACAATTCAACAAAATTTATGCCAAACATATTCTTCCTAAGAGAAAAATGCACTTTTCTTACGGAAAAAAAAATGTGTTACTTATGCCTTAAGAAATACACACAATTCATTAGAAATATCACAATATTTCTAGCATGAGGAAAGAGAATTACCTTGACATTTCGATGTATTTGTCCCTGATTGTGAAGATAGTATAATGCCTTTAATACTTCCCGTAAGAAAGATGCAATAACCGACTCTTTAAATCCCTCTTGGTATATAGCTTTCATTAGATGAAGACAAGATCCACCAGCAATGTATGGCATTACGACCCAAAGATTACAATCTACTACAAAAGAACAATGGGCTCGCAAAACATTTGGATGGCTAATCAAGGGCATTACCTGCACTCCATGACATATTGTATCCTGCACAAAGAGAGGAAAAAGCATGTGTCAAAGCATAAGATTTGTCTAAATGGCTTACCAAGTGTTTTTGGTATGATGCCACTTCAAAAACAAAGAAAGTCAGCTTTCTACATGATGTCAGTGTCATGACCCTGACCTTTTGCAAGTATGTTGCAAGTTTCAAATCAAGCATCTAGGTGTAGAGTTACAATACCCTTATTCTATAGTTACCTGAAGACATAGGTAAGAGTACTAGTACAAAGATAAGGATGCCATTCAAATCAAGGTGCATGAGTAAATGTAAAAGGTTAATGGGTATTGGTATAGGGACAAGGATGCCATTCACATCACAGTACATGAGTAAATAAAAAAGGGTACAGCTACTATTATACATAAATGTAGACATCAAAAAATGTACACACAAGGACAAGCACAAGAATATGGTCCTCATCCATACATTGGAGTTTCCTCATAATTATGCATTTTTCATAAAAGAATCAAAATATGGTATTCAGAACTAAAAGAGAGAACCGATGACAAATTTCCAGCTTTCAACAACACACAAGAAGGTTATTATCCTAAAAGAGATTTGCAACCAAGAAGGATGCCAAAATATACAAAGTATCATGAACTTGAGCTATTTATTCACTTTCCTATATTTATACTACACATGCTACAGAAAATGAGTATTAATAAGCATATAAATGTTATTCTTCTTTGATGAACTAAGAACTTTGAACATGAACAGCAATAGAAACAATACAAATGCTTACCTTTGCTAAAAGCTATGTTACGGGGTTCACTGAGAACCCCTCCCCATATCGGTATGGGTCTGGTCCAAGCACACGTCTGGTCCTAGGTTCCCCTAAGGTACCGCCTAGGGTGCCCACATGGTACCCTAGGTGAACTTGGGACGAACTTGGGTGAACACAAGGGGATCCATGGCCAGTGAGTCCCAAAAACATTTTAAAAAGCATTTTTTTAAAACAAAAAATTACTTAAAGGTGTTACACCCTATTTTTGCTTTACAGAATTACTTTTAACTTTTACATTAAAATACATTTTGATACTTGATGATATCATTATAATATTTAATGTTTTGATGATATTAAATTATATGCAATGAGATGTATTTGCATTTTAATGATTATATGTGTTATTTAATCAACATTATGATTAGGTCATGATGTTTAACAGCTAACTACGTGAATGTTTTTCTAAGTGAAATGCAGGACTATTTCTTGCCCTCCAGAGAGAGAGGGAGAGTATCACCCAGTAGAGGAGAATAGACTTCAAAAAAATAGGTATTGCTATTTGAGTTTCCACACACTCACATAGGTCTACTTTAAACCCCGTAGAGTCAATTTGAGAGTTAAGTTAAACTGAGTCGATAGGTTAAGTCTAACCTAGTGGAGTTGAGTCTTGTTTTCGTTATCGTAAAAGAAAGTTAGAAGTGTTTAATGTTATATGTTGCAAATGATAATCAATTAAATGATCTTGTTATTTCAATGAGATAAGTCGATTTTTATTGAATTAGTAAAATTAAAAATTTGATATATATAATATATATGGATATATATATGAGATAAAAATAAATACATACGTATGTATATATATATATATATACGATAGATGATTTTATTATCGGTATGTATGTATGCATGTATGTATATGTATGTATAATGTAATAAAATAATAAAATATATATAGATATATATTATAAAATATATGTTATTTTTATTTAATAAATACCACGCTTGTAAAAGCATGAAGTTGGTATTTTAAATCTGTCTTTTATAAAAGCACTTCGAGAGGCAATATAGCCTCTATCGAAGGCTTGTAAGGTGGTATGGCATAAGCCATAACTAAGGCCACATAGTGGCGACTCTAACTATCTATTTTTATGCCTTAAATCTGTCACATTAAAATGTAACATCTTAACCCCGATGCACGTGGTTTGCGGGTGATTGTGTGCATCCCCAGAGGATTAGTCTCGCCTCAACTCGCCCCTCCTGGACCCCAACTTGGCAAAAAAGTAAGACCAAGGCAAGGCTGGTTGGGTCGCGGGGATACCTCTGGCGCAACAAAAAAATAAAAAATAAAAATGTAACATCTTAACATTAAAACCATGGCAGTTTAAGGCTTTAAGCCAATATTAAAAGGCAATAAGAATGGAGTTGAAGCCATAAGTGGTGCCATGGATAAAAGCCAGCATCGGCGCCTCCTTATTCTGTTTTGAAGCCACACAAGTGGCAGTTGAACTGCATCTTAAATGCAACTATAATTAGTTATTAATGTAAGCCAATGTTTGAATTGCTGGGCAAGCCACTAAGTGGTGACTTAATGTGTTTTTAAATGCATATTTAATAGCTTTGTTAAAGCGTGGCATATTGGAGGGTAGTCGTTCTCTTCAAAGAGGCGACTCTTATTAAATTTTTACCTCACTCTTTAATGAGTGATAGTGGTGCACCTTTTGGGGAGGTTTTTAGTTTTTCTTTCTTGGCATCGTGTGAGCAAGGGAGCCACCTAATTAATGTGTTCAGTTAGCATTAATGCTGGCAGTTGGTAGAGGGCCGCATCTTATACTTGCAAGTTTTTCCTTTTGTTTTCATTCATCACCTGGCACGTAGGAGAGTATTGGAGGTTTTCCTGATACTGGTGTTCGGTTTGAATTGTTTTGTGGAGAGCAAGATTATGGTAGTGGCTGTGCGTAGCTAAGGAAAGCTACAGGAATAGCATAAAGAGAGTGTTATTCTATATCAATTTATATGTGATCTTGCATTTCAATATACATTCTTAGGGAATAAAAAATAAGAGTGTCTGCAACCTGTAGAAGGAAGATAAGACCAGTTCGTGGATAAGGGATTCTCATGTTGCTTTTAAGAAGAAAGATTGAGAGCTTTAGAAGAGCTTGCACACTCCTGTCTAAAGTGACTAGCTTTGGAGTTAAGTGCAGGATTTTCTACATATAACCAAGCATGAATATCAAATTTTTCCCCTTCTTTTATTTTGTAAATATAAATTGACAAAGTTCAGTTCGAAAGGAAACCTTATGTGTTTATTTTCGGTATAAGGGTATTGTAAAATTCTTTCAAATTACTGTAGAAGTTAACAAAAGAACCTCTGTTAGAAATTAAAGAATTAACACCATTGGACTTTGGAAAAAGGAAAACAGTCAACTATTCTTTATTGATTTAGAGGAATCAACCCAATATAAATATATGTATTTATAAAATCTATGTATGAATATTTATATGAGCACAGTAAGGCTGCTCTGATTATGTTATATTAAACTGGAAGTTGAGTTGAATGCTTACACAAAATAACATCTGAAAAGTATCCAGATTCTTACACGTATTGTATGGTTTAATATCATGGAAATTAGTAAAAGAAAAGTTAAGAGATGAGCTTATTATTCTCTCAGTTGGGTTATTTAATTTATACCAGCTGCATAAACTGATTCATTGAGAAGTTATTAAATACTTGAATATAGTAAGTAATCATCGAATCAAACATGATGATATTTTATTCTTTAAATTTACCACAGATTTTATGGTGTTCTTAATGAAAGGAACCATAAGTTTTAACAATGAAAAGTTTGAAACCTTAATAAGAAGAAGTAATCTTCTAAATAAGTTAAATATTATTTTATTATTCTATTTGACATTTTGTCATTATTCTCAGAAAAAGACTAGGTAGGTCATGTTGATGACAATGTGTCATCATGGTTAACCAAATGTGCATATAAGTAGGAGAGTAGTTACTCTCATGGTTTATAATAAGGACTTGAACAAGTGGCAGTTGCCAAGACCCAAGATGTTATGAGAATGTAACATGGGTGTTCGAAGTCAAAAAACTTAACCAACCTAGTCATGTTTTGACTTAGTGAATCATCATATTATAACTAAGAATCTTTTGAAAAGTCAAATCAGTTGGTCAAACAGTCATTTTGAGTTAAACTGCAGGTCATAAAGTTTCCAAGTCGAGTGAAAGGAGGGTGAACATACAACTCCACTTTTTAAGGAAGTGGTTGAAATATTTTCAAACTTTGTCCAAAGTAGGTGCAATAGTCTCTTCTTGCATTTGTCGGTTCACTATGCTCCAGAATTGCATAACCAGTCAATAGTGTCATACTTAGTTAGAGAAGTCTATAGTTGTATGACCGTATTGGTTATGTAGGACACAACACTAGAGACTCAGATGGCATGCTAGGGGTTCTTTAGTTTATACTCTTTGTTGAAGGGTAGGGCCACTTCCAATTGGAAGGTGTACGAGGGACCGCCAGTCTGTGGTTGGAGGTAAAGCGCTTGGGTGATGCTCTCCCTCTTGCAGACGACAATGTTGAGGCTTGTGAAATTGAAGATTAATCAAGATATGGAAGTTTTGACCTTGAACTTTTTTGTAAATTGTAAATTTGTTTACTTGATTGTAATTCATATATGAAATTGTAATTGGAAAGATGTATTTCTTTGTCATGTCCCCAAATATCGATTGTTTCACCTAAGTTTTGATTAAGCGGGAAAAAGCGTTTTTAAACGTTAAATTGAATAAATATTTAAATAATATAAAAATTAAATAATATAAAAATTAAATAATAATATTAAACTAATAAATTTAAATTATTAAAAATAATATTTCAATTTAATTCTCTGGCCGACTTCATCGGATTTGCTAGTATTTATGGAGGCTCGATTTCTTTGTTTGGGATCATGGAATGAAGACATGACGAATTGACAACGTAGTTGGTCATTTGCCTAGTAGGACGTAGTCTCTACCAGTGGGTTGTGTCTTGTCGTTAGCTCATCCATTTCCCAATACATCATATTCCATTCACAGGTTAAAAAGAAATTACCTTTAAGGGAGGGTCCGATCATCATACGAGAGTCATCAATAGAGTGTAACCCGACTTCATCCTGGATGTGTGATCCGAGTGTAGTGCTACCAAATCCTCATGCGGATACTTGTGTATGCCACTTCTTACACTGAGCAGTTTGAATGGTATGGATGTGTAATCTGCTGCTATCAATTTGTATTGCTGCCTTGCATTGCCATTGAATCTTCACGGGACGCTTTCAATAGGCAAAGTGTGGAAAGACACGGGAATTCCATTCCAGGCAACCCGACTCAGTCTAAGGTGGGCTCTCGCATTGGAATCGAGATTCTGAAGCGAACTCTTCCTTGCACGTCAATATTCCATGTCTGGAGCACTCACGGGAGGCAAAGTTGATATTTATGAACATCGGAGACTGTTGCATTGCATCTAGCGCGAATCCTCATTTCCTTGGATTAGGGGACTTACGGCACCTGTGAGATCATTCTTAGACGGTAAATTGCTTCATGATAAATTTGGACATTGTGTTATCACCAAAGGTTGCTATGATGGTGTTGATGGTCATCGCAGTCTATAACCGCAGCATACTACTTGTGATTTGTAAACAGCTTTCCTCCCTATAAGAATATTTGGTGACAGCTTATGATTATATCGAATATCATATTTTTCATTGCACATTAGCATTTTCGTTGGGATAAGTTATCATCATTCTGAGTTTTGTAGAATTCCGGTCTGTTAACTTCCAGTTTCAGTTATATTGCATTGGCATTGTGATTTGGTATAAATTTGGGCAATATTTCCTGTTAGAGTTGTGGTGTGTTATCAGTCACCATTGGTGTGTCTAGTTACGGCACCTCACAGTGGTATCAGAGCCGTGATTCTGCCAGCCTGTGGACAATTGGAGATTTATAGAGAGAGAAAGAGGATAGATGCAAAGGTAAGATAAAGATGGAGGAGCAGACTAACAAAATCAAATCTTTCTTAAAGAAGGATCAAGTAAATCAAATGCAAACTCTCACTGCTACAATAACCAACCACAAATCGGGACCTCGGATAAAGAACACAGATCTTGAGACTGAGGCGCCCGAAGTTTTGAACGAATATCAAAGTTTGTCAAATGATGCAAAAGCCTGCATTCCCCTTGGTGCGTACGTGAGAGCACACGAGTCCCATTACTCCCGCAAAAAGGGACTTTATGACTACATAAGGCGAAAGAAGAAAGAAGAGGAAGATTCAAAAGCTATCAAGGAAGAGATTAAAGGGCCAGAGCCAAAAGAATCAGCCTTGAAACAAGAAGTGCCCAAGATAAAGGAAACTGAAACAATGAAGGACACATTAGAGCCGGAATCACAAAAGGAGGACATTATAATGAGGTATGATGATTTCGAGGTTGTGATTTTGAGCAATAGTTCTTCATCCACACATGATCATGAGATAGAAGGGTATCATAAGGATGAGGAAGAATCTTGCCTTGTGGAGACACAAGAATTACTTGATGGTACTTCAAAGGAATGTTTGGAGGCCCAAGACAAAGAGGATTTGGTTGGTTGCAAGAAACAAAGTTTCGAGGAGGATGTGAGGACTAAAGAAGACACCAAACCAGTCATATTGAGTCCATAGCAAGGAGGTATGGTTTCATTTGATATTCCTTCATTGCCTTTGCATCATGGTTTGGACATAGTTGAGACAAATGTTGCCCATGCATATGATGATGAGCAGAAAAAAGAGGTCCCACAAAAAGAAGAGATTTGGAGAGATCCTCAAGTTGAAGCACATAGGGAAGAATTCCACCCTAAGAGGGAAAGTGAACAAGGGTTTGAGGAAGTGATCCAAGTGTTACCCCCCCATGATCAGCTACATGGAGATGTTGCATCTTTTGGAATGGCCATTGAGGACAAGCACGGATCAACCATGGCACCCACTACTGGAGAACACATATGTCTTCCTGGCAACCACGAGATTGAAGGAAATGCTGATCTGGATTTCGCCAAACCAGCACTGATGGATCAACTATATGGAGGTATGAGTTCTACTAGTGTTCCTTTGTGGGAGCCTAGCCTCGCTCCACCCACCCTATGTCTTGCTAAGGAGTCAAATTGTGATTTGGGTAACTTGGATAGTGGTGAGGTTTATGCATATGAAAGCAATATAAAGACCTTGTCATATATGGAGCCAAGTAATTGGGATAAAGTTGAATTGAGGGATCACGTTATGATTGTGCATGCACCCTCTAGATCAGCAATTGAAGAGAATCATGAATCCACTTGTGCCTTGATACCCTACTCCTATGATGATGATTCCTCTATTGCACATGATGATGATGTTGTCTTATGGGAAGAAGATGATTCAACTCACTGCTACGATGATGATGCCTTGATGGAACTCAAGGTTGACCCAGCCTCAAAACATGAACTATGTTGGAAAGTTGTCACAGAAGTGGCTGGGTCTGAGAAGCAGGGTTGTGGATATGAATTAGAAATGACTGATCAGATCCATGTTGATGGTGTTAAAGACAAATCAGAAATGCTGCATGGAGAATTTATGCCCTGTAAATCACACACCCTGGGAAGGCAATTGAGGATGGATGATAATCAGATTATGGCTGCCTTAACAGACTTTGATGACATCCATAAGATGATAGCAAACTTGTGCTGGAAGGCCCTAAGTGGTGGATCCAAAGAAGGTATATCTCTTGATGATTTGCATAAACTCCAAGAGATTTTGGGGGTAGTGAAGTCAAACTTCCTACTCTTACTTGCGGATAGAGACCACCTCCTTGCATTTGAAGAGATTTATGTCCGTGCCTTGAGAATGAAGGAAGATGAAGTAGATAAGCTCACCCTTGAGCTTGGGGGCAGCAGGAAGAAGGCAGAGAATGTAGACATGAAGGAGGGTATTGAAGGACTCAGTGATGAAGACATGATTTGTGGCCATGGGGTTGAGTTTGTAACGTCAGATCTGCACTTAGTGACAACTCATGGGCCAGCAAGTATTGATAACCACTCCTCCATAGATGACACAACATTTAAGCATGAAGGAAGGGCTAATTTTCTGAGATATGACAGCAGACCTATACCCTCACATTACCATGCTATGATAATCGAAAGGATCAGCCTTAAGGGTCATAATACTCATGGAGGAACTCATATGGGGCAGACGCTTGTTGGAGAATATGAAACAATGTGGAAGGAGGTAGTTGGAGACACTATAAAGAGGCATCAGTTCTGATTATCTGATCTGAAACAGCAGCTTTGCCTTCTTGCATAATCAGTTATTAGTGGCTCTCACAGATGAGAATGAAAGCAAGAAAACCTCTCGTATAGTTGGCATCCCATGGGGAGTCAAACACGAAGACTTGATAGGACATAGACGGAGAGAGGCCAAGGAGCTTTGAAGCATGTGGCAAACGAAGAGTGAGCCTTGCATGGTGGCCAAGCGAAGGGAGCGATCAGATTCAAGGTATGATTCAGAATTTTTGGTTTGTTCACATGACTTGCTTTATAAAGAATTGGTGTCATCTCTTTCGGAATGCCAATTGAAGGGTCACTACATACACTTTGGTGACATGATGAAGCACTCATTTAGTGGAGCAGCCACTGGAATTATGCCCTTGATAGGTAAGTCAGATTCAGTTGAGCTTCTGATCATTCAGGGAGAGCTTAAGGAGTTTACGTGGGATGGGACACAATTCCATCATATTGATGACTCCATGGTGGGGCATGAGACTGTCCTACTTTTAGGACTTATGGCACACATCATGAATGCATTTGCTGTTGATTGGCACACACTGGGAGGACTGAAGTTACAATTGATCTACAATCCCAGGTATGAAGACATTATTGTAATACTTGGCCTTGAGGTGCAAAGGTTTGTGTTTCAGTGTTTCAGCCAGACTATGGAAAATGGGATGAATACGAGCATGAAGACATTGTTGTTCCAGCCTTCACACATCGGTTGCTACTCCATGTTTTGTTGAGTGGTGATTGCCTTACATCGTTATACATGGATTTCCCTGGAAGTGCTTGGGGGGTTGCAGCTATTTGGGTAATTTGGAAGGATAGGGAGCACCTCTTTATCAGTGGGAGTCAGCATAATGAGGAGGCTTTATCATCATACGTCATTAGAGACATTCTTTGCGTCATCATAAGTCTGATTTTCAGATATTGGAGTGTTGTCCTGACCTACGCCAACAATCTAGAATGGGCTGATATGCTTTTTCATATGTCCCTAATAGGAGTCTTGCACGTTCATGGGAGATCATTCAGAGACAGGAAGTTGGTGGGAATTGTTGGCCCTTGGAGATACAACCATCTTCTTGTATCTGTTGGACGAAGTAGTGTGATGAGTTGGGACCCGGGTATCGTCATGTTTGGTGCACTCACTCATTGGGGTCGTGAGGAGTGGCGTCACAACTATGAGCCTGATGGTGTAATATTAGAGTGGTGCAACGGAAAACTCGGTGCAAGTGGTCATGCTTCCAAGATCATATTGTTGGACACATGTGGATTGCCTTCACACCCACGGACACAAGTTTGCAATTGCTTGAGCGCAAGCAACATCCAGGCAGGGAGAACTATCATGTCCCCAAATATCGATTGTTTCCCCTAAATTCTGATTAAGCGGGAAAAAGCGTTTTTAAACGATAAATTGAATAAATATTTAAATAATATAAAAATTAAATAATAATATTAGAATAATAAATTTAAATTATTAAAAATAATATTTAAATTTAATTCTCTGGCCAACTTCATCGGATTTGCTAGTATTTATGGAGGCTTGATTTCTTTGTTTGGGATCATCAAATGAAGACATGACGAATTGACAGTGTAGCTGGTCATTTGCTTGGTAGGACGTAGTCTTTGCCAGTGGGTTGTGTCTTGTTCGTCAACTCATCCATTTCCCAATACATCATATTCCATTCACAGGTCGAGAAGAAATTACCATTCAAGGAGGGTTCGATCATCATAGGAGGTTCATCAATAGAGTGTAACCCGACTTCATCCTAGGCACATGATCCGAGTGAAGTGCTACTAAATCTTGATGCGGATATTTGTGTATGCTGCTTCTTACACTAGGCAATTCAAATGCTATGGATGTGTAATCCGCTGATATCAATTTCTATTGCCGCCTTACATTGCCGCTGAATCTTCACAAGGTGCTTTCAACAAGCAAAGTGTGGAAAGACACGGGAATTCCATTCCAAGCAACCCGACTCAGTCTAAGGTAGGCTCTCGCATTGGAATCGAGATTTTGAAGCGAACCTGTGAGATCATTCTTAGACGATAAATTGCTTCGTGATAAATTTGGAGATTGTGTTATCACCAAAGGTAGCTATGATAGTGTTGATGGTCATCGCAGTCTATAACTGCAGCATACTGCTTGTGATTTGTAAACAGCTTTCCTCCCTATAAGAATATTTCGTGCCAACTTATGATTATATCGAATATCATATTTTTCATTGCACATTAGCATTTTTGTTGGGATTAGTTATCATCATTCTGAGTAATTTGTAGAATTTTGGTCTATTAACTTCCAATTTCGGTTATATTGCATTGGCATTGTGATTTGGTATAAATCTAGGCAATATTTTCTGTTAGAGTTGTGGTGTGTTATCAATCACCATTGGTGTGTCTAGTTACGGCACCTCACACTCTTTTACAAGTTGAAAAGTAATGTTATTTTAAATGTGACATGTTTTATGTTTTCAATTATGCAAAGAGCAATAAATGATATTTGAAAAGAAAAAAAGTTTAGATCCCTATTTTTAAGGAATTGTAATTATTTACTTCAAGGTTAAAAATCAAAGAATTTACTGTGTTGTTTGAGTTAGATTGTTACAAAAGACATCAACTCACCCTAAAGAAAGGGCATAAGACTTTGTTCAACTCATTTGACAAACGCAAAAGACCAAAACTATACTTTTTTCCTTCTTGCTGCCATTGTTGGGTTTTGAAGGTTAAATCCTTTTTTTCAAGTTTTTTTATTGGGGGTAACTTTTGAATTTTTATTTTATTTTTTAATGCACAATAAGGGGTTATAATGCCCTTTTTCTTAAGTTGTTGGGTTGTTAATTTGTAATGTTTTTATCTTTTAGGTTCATACAAAATGCTAGCAATTCTAGTTTAGTTGCCCTAAACGCAAATAGTTCATTTAAATTTGATGCATCCTCACCTCTTTTATGACATACGACAATGATTGAACAACTTTCTAGTGGTGCGGATTATCGTTGGCATTGTAGCCAATGTGGAACTAAGTATAAGGGCTCGTACTTTCAAGTGAAAGCTCACTTCTATGTTGTTCCTTGCCAAGGAATAAAAGTTTATCCTAGGTCAAATAAAAAAGGGTTGCCAAAGAAACAAATAATGGTGTATATTAAAGGACAAGAGGATGCCGACATGGTAAGTAACTAATCAAAGGAAAGAGCACATTCTCTTGCCAAGAAAGCTTGTAGAAATCTCCTAGTGGCTTATCACAACTGACTGCCCCACATCCTTCCATGCCATTGGCACCATCTTCCCAAGAAGAGAATGTTTCACATTAAAGAGGCCCATTGGAAAAGGCCTTGAAAAATGTAGTGAAGGAGGTTGCAAATAAAAGCATTTTTCATTGCATTTATGGCAATGGGATTCCTTTCAACCTCATTAAATCACCATATTGGTGGGATATGGTGATGACCATTGCCAATGCAACTTCTAATTATGTTAGTCCTGGGTATGAAAAGGTGCAAACCACCTTATTGGTGAAGGAGAAAGCTTTAATATAGGCATCATTGAAAGAAATTAATGATACATGGCCTGGAATAGGTGTATCCATCATTTTTTATGGATGCAAAGATTGCAAAAATAGACCATTAATCAATGTCATTGCAATGTCACCTAAAGGGGTGATGTTTTTGAAACTAGTGGATTGTGAGGGGCAAGTGAAGGATGCAAATTTCATTGCCATATCCTCATAGAATCCATTCAAATGGTGGGCACTAAAAATGTTGTCCGAGTCATAACGGACAACACTAAAAATTGTAGTGAATTTGGTTCTATAGTGGAGGATATATATGGTTACATTTTTTGGACACCATGTGCAGTTCACTCACTTAATTTGATATTGCAAAAGATTAGCACAATGATTGAGTGGGTCAAAGACATCTACACGGAGGCCAAGGAGATTCAAATGTCTGTGACTAATCATCATGTCACAAGGAATCTTTAGGATTTTTTCAACTTGGAGTTGTTGAAGGTAATTTGAATTTTATTTTATAATATATATACATTTTATTCTTTTAATTGTTGATATGTGACATTCCATCTACCTTTTAATATTTTAATTTGTATTTTTTTACACCATGTTAGGTTGCCAAAAATCAATTTGCATCACACACAATCATCTTAAGACGACTTGTGAAGGTGCAAGATGCATTGAGTGGTACGATCATCAACAATTTTTGGAGTGTATGGAGGCAATCAAGTATAGAGAGAGCCCAAAAAGTCAATGCATTGATCCTAGATGATGAGTGGTGGGCTCGTGTGTGATATGTTTTAAGTTTCACTGAGTCTTTCATCAACATGACTAAGTATGTTGATACAATGTGCCCATGTTTAGGTGAAATTTATGATGGCATGGACTCCATGGTTGAGAAAATAAGAACCATAATAGAAACCAAGGAGCATGACCCAATAGAAACATTCTACAAAAGTGTGCAAAAGATCATCCTTGACCACTGGAACAAGATGACCATGCACTTATATCTCCAAGCATTTGCTTTGTCCCCAAAGTCTCATAGCAAGGAGACACCTTCCTTGTCGAGGAGGGTGGCAACATATAGGGATGAAGATGTTGCTACTAGCTACAAGACTGCATTTAGAAGAATATTTCTAGATGTAGACATCCAAAGTGTTGGCTTGAGTGAGTTTGGCTACTTCATATCTTCAATGAATCATGATGTTTGAACTCATGGAGACAAGTACAAAAAAGATACTCATGAATTGTGGTGCATACATGGCCAAGGCTCTATTTACTTGCAGCCTCTTGCAATAAAAATTCTCTCTCAAGTATTCACCAATTTATTTTTATTTTTCTCATTTTTCAATTGTTGCTATATATTATAATAATATAATTTTATAAATGATGTTTTATATTTATAAAATTAAGTACAAATGTTGTATGCAAATTTAACGGGTTGCAAGTTCTTCTTCAGCTAAGCAAAATTGGAGTACATACTCCATCCACTTAGTCAAGCGCAGCCCATTGGGTGCAAAAAAGCTAAGGATTTGGTCTTTGTACACTCCAACCTTCGTCTCTTGTCACATAAGACACCTAAATACAATGAGGCGGTGACAAAGTCTAAGTGTGCCAACTTAAGCACTACATTTGCACAACTTGCTGAAGTCTTTATAGATGAGGTAGCTTTTGCACATGACACTACTAGTGGGAATGGCACTTCAATTGATTGTGGTTCAAATGAAATTGAACCAAATGTTGACTTTGATGCTTTTGATGAAGAGCAATATGAAGACTGTTAAATATTGATTGTAATTTTTATTGTGTATTGACATTTTGATTTGACAAATCATTGAATAATGAATTTATGAGTAATTTCATTTTTGCAAATTGTGAATATGAATTATTTAAATATTTTGTTTATTGGCATTTATGAGCATCATTGTTTATATATATATATATATATATATAGCTTAACCCATGCCTGTACCCAAAAAAAAAAGTTATCATACCTAGTACGAATACTTGTACCAAGACCAATGGCTTTGTTTTTTAATTTTTCAAACTCCTATTTTAACGTTTATGTGTCATAACCATTGGTTAGGGTTCTACAATTGGTGGATGGGGATCAAAACCCCATGGGGTATCTATATGAGGCCATGGATAAGGCCAAAAAAGCAATTCAGCATTGGTATAGGTTGAATAAGACCAAATCTAAACCCATATGGCACATTAGTGATCGAAAGTTGAACCGACAACTCCACCAACATATTCATGATGTTGCCTACTATTTGAACCCTAGGTTTTTCTTCTCCCCTTCACTCAAAGTGCGAAGGTTATGTTTGGCCTCAACATGTGTATTGAGAGATTGGTTGTTGATGACAACCTTCAAGACCTCATACTTGCTGAGATACAAAGTTACAGCAGAATGAAGGGGGCATTATTTTCTCCAAATTTTTGCATTCATAGGAGACCCACTCTTCAACCAAGTAAAACAAGCGTACATGTTTAAATTTAATTTACTGTTTATTTTAACTTTTAAGTTTACTAAAATCCATATAAAGTTATAAATACTATCCTTACAAATTTGTTGTGGGAACATTATGGTGCCACAATGTCTAATCTTCAAAAGCTTTCCATCCACATTTTATCTAGTTGTAAGCACAAGTAGAGTGTTTTTTAGGCCATTGACACAGAAAAAGGCAATAGGTTGACTCAACAGCGTTTGACTGGCCTTGTCTATGTGCAGTACAACCTTCAGTTGCATAAAAAGAATGTACAAGGACAAGCTATACATCACACACTTGACCTTGATAATATTGATACATATTCAAATTGGATTGTTGAGCCTAAGGATGTTGATGTGGATCCATTGTTTCGATGATGACTTAATTGATTTGGCGAGGGAGGCAGCCAAATGAGAAGCAAATGTGGTAGCACATGAGGAGGTCGAAGACAAGGTTGGTGAGACATAAAGGAAAGTTCCTCGCATACACAACTAGATCCTATCAATATGGATGAGGCACCTATTGAGGCTCCCATAATGAATATTGCTCCTATAGCATCCACTTCCACAACACCCACAAAACAGCAGTAGACTTTTTTTGAGCTTTAGTCATAGAAAAAATTTATGTTTTATAATTTTTATTGATATTGAAACTTGAAGTTCATATGTATTTAAAGGTAGAACTCGATTTTTGGTCTATGATATGTATTAAACTCTAATTTTGATTTATATATGATAGAAATCAGTAATATGTTCTACGAATTAGTAATATGTGTGTTTTTTAAGAATATTTTTTAAAATTTATGAATTTTCAAATATTCAATAAATTTGTCAAGTTACTGCTGAGTTTTTCCCCGAGTTTTTTCTGAGCCTCGAGGTTTTAAAAAAACTGGGCCTGCTGAGTAATTGCCAAGTCCAAGATTTTCAGCAATGGTACTTACCATCACAAATCATATTTTCATTAGATGCCAAAGACACCTTTTTGTAACTTTGGATAGTCTTACTTAAAATGCAGTCCGCATGGAACCACATCCCACCATATGGTCAAACATTGTTACATTAACACCAATCAATCCTTCTTGACTTTGCTGAACCACCAAATCTCACTTTTGTTTGAAACAATCCCTTTCTGAATTGTTAGGATTTCCACAATTTAGCAAATTTTATGTCTTTTATGATCTTCTGCTTGTATTTTTTCTATTCCTCTTCCTGACTCACAAATGCTCTGGCTTTGTAAGTTTCATTTTGTCCAATAATCTGCTTCTTGTAGAAGCAACCTTAAAAACATTTTAAACTTCATCTTTTTTCCCTTTATAAGCATATGCATAGTGGTGTTGAATTATTTAAATAACGTTGGTAGATAGTTTGTTATGATCAACAACATTTCTCCATCATTAGTATTTTCACCAGCTGCTATGAATCCAAACCAAATCTCCTTTAACTTTGTTATCAAACTAAACATTATCTCTTGTCTCATCTTCAAACTGATTAATTGATTCTAAGGGTGCATCACTCTCAGCAGTTTTGGTCTTCTAAATTCCATAACAATAGAAACAAAATCCTTTAAAAGCTGGGTAGAATTTTATTCAAATCCTGCACAAGCTTTCCCAAAACAATGTTTCCACATTGCTCTTGTTGAATTTTTTGTCTTGTATAATGTCTTTAACTTAGTTGGAATCTTTATGGCATTGTCTTCCTTTTACACAAATGGAATAATGCTGTTGGATATTGATAAGTTGATCAAATCTTCAAGGTTCCTCTTTACATCTTCCATAGCAATTTTCTTTTTCTTTTCCTCATCGTATGGCTCTATGGTCACAACTCACTATTCATCAAAATTATCATCATTATATGCTTCCAAACTCTAAATTTTCTCCCCACTACACCTATGGGAATTTGGGAAAAAGAAAGACTGAATGTTTGCAATATCTGTGACTTATGTACAAACACACCTATTTGAGAACAGGTACAATAATCGTATGACAAATGAAACATTAACACACTTCTCATATACACAACACAAACAAAGACACCAACGTATGTCTTTTTGACAAAGCCCCCTCCCATAATCTTAGGGCTTCTTACACAATGTGATCACTTACATGACCAATCTCTCAAAGTCAACTATGACTTCTAATATCCTACAAGTAATCCAAGAACAGTACATTCCTTATGTCTCCTTTAAAACCTTACAATTTCGTTACCTGTATATCTCTGAAGTTTCACAAATCTCCAATCAGCATTTTAACTAAACAAAAAACAAAAAAAACCTTTATACTAATTTTTAATTTTATAAAACAAAACCATTTTACCTTTCCACTCCCCATATAACCATTGAACGGACTTGACACATAATAAGCAGAGTTTTTTTAGCTTAAATTTCAATTGAATTTCTATAGAAAAGTTAAAACTCTACATAAAAATTATGAAAATGCAGATATGCCCCAAATATTGTCACATAACCATCTCAAATACTCTATCCATAGGTTTACAACTCATTGAGTACTTGCAAGATATTTTCACAGCCAAGAAACATGCCCATTCACTCACAGGTGAGTTCTAGTAAGTTTTGTATTGAAAACCGCACGAAGTACTTGCAAGCCTGTAGGATGAACTTGTGTATGCCAAG
Source organism: Sequoia sempervirens (assembly GCA_007258455.2). NCBI lineage: Eukaryota > Viridiplantae > Streptophyta > Pinopsida > Cupressales > Cupressaceae > Sequoia > Sequoia sempervirens. The sequence goes on along the minus strand of VDFB02047230.1, from coordinate 194,540,575 downwards.
GCTTTTTTCAAGTTTTGCTGAGTAATTGCCAATTTGCCAAGTTTTGAATTTATTTTTTTTTAATTTGCCCAGTTTAGCTGAGTTTTTGCCGAGTTGTTGAGTCCAAATCAAAATTAGGTCAGCCAAGTTTTGCCAAGATGCAAATTTTCAAACTTCGATTCTATCCACTTTAAGCATCCCATCCTGCCACTTCTCAACAGCAAACAGCCTTTTTCCAAACTCCACAACTAGGCTTGGACTGCTCAACCTATATCTAATAGTCTCTTGTCCATGCATTCAAATGATTCATACATCACTTGTAATGTCCCCTTCTCGAGCATGATCTTCTCACATGACCATTGGCCTATTCCGGAGACCCGTAGGCTACTCGGAAGGTAAAATCAGGGTTTCTTGTTTTGAAGGATTCTCTTGCTCGAGGTTGGTCGATTCAATGGTGGATTCTTTCTGGGTTTTCAGAGAGCTTCGCAGTGATATGTTCTTCTTGGCATTCTGAGCATCTTCAGGAATTTACTATTTTTAGTAAATTCTATTTCTGGCAGTGTTCCTGTTGGTTTCGGCATGGTTGGCTTTCTTCTTCAGACTGATCAATTGGCTTGCACATTTATGGCTTCGGGGCACAATTGGAGAGATAAGTTTGAATTATTTAATTAAAGTCATGTTTTAATGTTATATTTTAACATTGACCCCCTTGGCCTAGCTTCTTCACTTTAAGTTGTTTTAAAAGATGTCTTTATGGGTGGGCGCCTCATTGAAAAGAAATTAATTATATTTCTTGTAAAGAAAAGTTTAACCCAAGCTCAAATTGGACGCCAACTTCAAGGAGGAAATAAAGTATTATTAAAAAGTCAAAGTTTGCTTGGAAAAGTGGGACGCCATCTATTGGAGGATTAGGGTTTGGTTCGAAAAGGAAGATTAGGGTTTCGAGAAAGATCATCTGAGAATTATAAAAGGAGGCCATTGGTTCTCATTTGGATCATCTTTGGTCTATGCTATTGTTATGCTGCCGAAATGGTTGCTGGATTGCTTCGAGGAATGAATGCCTCCTAGCCTTGGCTCGACTTCGTGCTTGAGAGATAGCACCTAGTGGAGAAGTTTGCTTATTTTGAGTGAGTTTGTAGTGAGGTTTGCATTGTAGTGTTGTTTTGCCATTAGAAGTTCAGTTTATTGCATTTTATGTCATTTTCTGGAGTTGCTGATAACAGGGCTGAATCTGTAGTTTCACTCATAAATCAGAAAACAAAAATAATCTCATTCTGGGTATTGTGTCATTGCATCTTATTGGTAAGGGCGCCCCTTCATGAATATTTGCAGATTTTAATACGAAGCTTATGATTTTACAATGCAAATCCGTCATTCCTTGAAGGCCGTACTTTCTGGAGTGCCTTGGGATTCGTGTCAGTAATTAATAACCATTTTTAGATGCCATTTCTTATTACTAAGTTAGGCGCCATCATTTTGAGGGTCTATTGCATCAGATTTGAGGTCATTTGGGTGAGAAATGAGAGAGTTATGAGCATATTGCTAGGGATCTGTGTTGCTGGTTATTTATTTAAAGTGCAGGTCTGTCATAACCAGATTTAAGAAATCTGCATTTTCTTCCTTGGATCGGAGTTAAGAAATCATTAAAGGCTTTGTAAAAGATTCCATGTTGTTGCAGCTATTTGAAGAGCTCTAATACTTGATCTTGCAGGCATTTACATATTCATTGTAAGCTGAACAGTAGTACTGTCAACATTTCCTTTAGTCTTACTTTACATTCTGTTGATGCACTTGTATTTCTGTATATCTCCGTCATATGGTAGCTCCCATTCCGTCTCGGGTTGGAAAGCACATTCTTGACGTCGAGTACTTCAGCATTCCTGCTTATTTCCTTTAATTGCATTGTAATTCCTTTATCTCCGCCATATGGTCGCCTCAATTCCATACTGGATTGGGTAGCACATACTTGGTGTCAAGTTTGCTTTCAGTACTTGTAGTGTAGAAGATCCTCTGACCATATGTTCATCCTTCGTGGACACATTCTTGGTTAGAGTTACCTTCAGTTGCATTTTGTTTAAGGCACTGACGATCCTCTTGCCATATGACAGCCTCTCTCTTGTTGAGATTGAGTGCGCATTCTTGGCAACGAGTTAATTGTAATCTGCTGGTTTGAATTATCTAACCCTAACAGGTGTCATCTGCATTGTGGTGTATTTGGTAAAAATTGAAAAAAATTGGCTCGGAATATTTCATCACTACTAAATTTGCCTCAAACACCTTTAATACTATTAGATCCTGATACTATTTAAATGAAGGCAATTATTCATATATTCCAATATCGCCAATGCTCCAGCATAAGTTTAGTTTGATTATTTAAAATCGCTACTGTTTTTTATTCTTCAAATCTTATAAATTTAAAGTCTCCAATAACAGTCCAAATCTGCATGTGCAAGATTGAAACTTGACAGTTAATTAAAAGCACTCAAATAGCTCAGCACTCTTCTTCATGGCAAAACTATCTTCATATCTCTGTACAGTTCCACAGGACGAAGAACTATGAATGCTGTGATAACATAAGTTCTCTTTCAGGAATCAGAGCATTTGCAAAACTGTAAGAAAGTAAAAACACAGCACCTCTGGATCTCTGGAACATAATAAGGTTTATGAATGAACACCTCTGGATTTCATGCAGGCCTGTCTATTGGTCCTTATCCTGGAAGGAGATTTGTCGATACAAGGCAACTTTTGTTTAGCTTTTTATACAAGGTGAAAAAGAGGCATGGATTGTTTTTGTGGTCCCTGTCACCATGGGCGTAAAGACAATATGGTGAATTGGTTGGAACAACAAATTAGTGAACACAAATTCCAATGAGAAGTCGGCAATGAATATCAATCTGTTCCTTTAATGGAAGGTCCGCAGCAGCTTTAGAGTTGGCCATATTCGTTACCAAACCTTAAGAATCAGTAGAAGGTACTCATCCATCTCTATGCCTAAGCAGGGATGTGTTCCATGCTAAGATTTTTTTTTCACAAATATCGTCATCATGGGTATATGCAAGTGCATGACAAGTGATCCATAGCCAGCACCTCACAACAGTTGATCCTGTAAGAAAAGGACTATTGTGGGTGGATGAAGAAGACCCACTGATGGATATAATTGAACTACGGCACCTTCATTCTACTCAACTAAACATTCAAATTCCATTCCATTGCATCAAAAAGTCATATTCAATCAATGTGACAGTCAATTATCAAACACAAACCAGCACCTCTCCGCACTTGATTGTCTAAGAAGAGGACAATTGCACATAGGGCAAACAAAAACAGGATTCTTGTGGGAAGTTGAAGGAGGCACTGGAGAATTTAATTCAACGAAATGGTACATTTGTTCTGCTCAATTATATGTTCAAAATCCATTCCTTTTCCTCCTAAAGACATACTCATTTGATATCATAGTAAAAATACGCCGTATGTTCATGGTTAGATTATCTTTTCCTATCATAAAACACAAACCAACACCTTTCCACACCCAGTCCTCTGAGATGAAGTCGATGGAAAATATGGTTGTTGTGTAGTTTAAGAATACCCGCTAGATCATCTGAATCAACTAGATGAGACATTTGTTCTACACAATTAAATGTTCAAATTCGTTTCCTTGTGTCATGAAGACATACTCATTTGATATTCTAGTAAATTATGTGTGATATGTCTATTGTTAGCTTACTTTTTTGAATTTTTCCTATCATCAAACACAAACCGGAACCTCTCCACACTTGATCCTCACGGAACAGGGCCGTGGAAGAACAAAGGACAGTGATCTATAGCTTTGTTGTGGATATGTGAAGAAAGCTCACTTGAGGATCGACTTCAACTATAGCACATTATTATACTGCTAAAATGACTTAAATTATTTCCATTGCATGCAATAGCCATATCCATTTGATACCTAGTCAAACACGTACCAAATGTTCAGTATTACTTCCTTTTTTCGCATCATCAAACACAAACAAGAGCCCCTCTACACACTTGATCCTCTGACAAAAGAAAATGAAACAGAGGACAGTAGAATACAGAGTTGTTTTAAGCAGGTGAAGAAAACCAATACTCATTTCAAAATCTAATTGACACCTTCATTTCATCTAATCAAATATTCAAATTTATATAGTTCTTGGACATCTTGGTCAAATATTCACCATACAATTTTCTTTGATTTTCAGATTTTAAAGCATAAATAAACAAAGAGGAAACATTGTGCCTACCAGAGTAGCACTGGACTCGTCAAGGTCCACAACTTTAATTGCAACGATCTCATTCAAAGGAACACAGAGAGCCCTGTACACTATTGCACTGGTACCCACACCCACCTCCTCATATAGCTGATAATCAGAAGGCTTCACTGGATACTTCTTTCTAGATCTCTGCTGAACCACAGTTAGACTTTGAATAAGCTTTTTCTTGGATGGCGAGGTCAATAATTTCCCTCCAAAGCATCCCCCCTTGCCTCTAAAAGGATCCATCATCCAATGGATTCAATCAAACCAGTTCTCAGTTGAACAGAAATAAAACAAACTAAAATAGCTCTACATATGTTATGTTTAGGCCTTTTTCAGTTTTTTCCGCTCTCCTCCAATCATGACACCTATTTATCATCCCTTTTTCTCGGTATTTGGATATCGATCTGATTCAACATGTTCGTTTTTCTAGTAACGAAAATAAACACGGTGTTAAGAGCAGCAACTGTCAAACGTGTGGGTCTGCATTGTCATTGGCCAGAGTTTTCGGTCAGATTGCTCAAATGGGTTTTGGGATTTGGGTTATACCTAATGTAAAGCCTGGTCAGAAGATTTAATTTACATTATGAAGAGAATCTAGGTACTTGGTGAGTGATGGAAGGACAACTCAATGAAAATATTTTCATATCGTAAAAGAAAATGAGAACCTGATGATTACCTGGGGAGGTAATCCCTTCGGCTTGTTTTTAGTTTTTCAAACAGCAAGGAGTCATCATTCAATTCAGAAATTTACCGATAGCTACTAGCAGTTACGATAAAATCACATATTTTTAATACGTGGCATTCTTGTTCACGCGGTTTTAATAGAAATATTTTATAATTTAGGTCTTATTATCTGTCAAATGCCTATTTGATATTGAGAATTACGAGGTAGTTTTTATGATAAATTTACATATTAAAATATATAGTAAAGTCTTCGAAAAAAACAGTGATATGATATCACATCTCAAAGTCAAACCATGTTTGTTAAGAAAAATTAACAATAACTTTAAAAAATATCAAATTATAAAACATTTAATATATTGTTAATGCATACATGTGCATAAAAGAAAATCTATGGAATCTTATATAAAACCATGCATAGGATCAAGAAATAAATTTTTTATATAAAAAAGTTATACTTTTTTGGACATGAAATCTCCGCATACTCTTACATTCTTTTTCAATTATTAATGCATAAGTTTTAATTAAGGTGAAGAGATAAAGTCATTACCTAAAAAATTAAACATTTTTACATCAAATATCTGCACACTATTATATTCTTTTTTAAATTATAATTATTTTTAAAAAAACAAAAGATGGATATCTAACTTACACTATAAATGATGCACGAGCATTCTAAGGGTACTAACAATTTGCATCACCAAAATTATTGTTATTTCAATTTTGTCTATTTTCAATAAGGGTTTAGGGGAAGGAGGAGAATAAATATTTTGATTTGCAACTTCGTAATTTCTCTCGGGTGAAATTGTAATTGTAATTTTGGTGGGAATTATATATTTATAAATCTTTTATAAGGAAATTTTGGAAAAATACTTCTCTTGGACATCATATTATTAGTGGGGACCACTCCATGTTCAAATGCATGTTATGCATGCATTTACATGTTTGTGCCACAAGCTTTGCATGTTGTTGCATGTCTATATTTGGAGTCGTCGGGTAGGGAGTCAAAGAAGGTGTCATAATTGACCAAATTTGATTGGCCATGGTTAAGGTGCCCATGTGAAGGCCATGTGAGCATTGAATAATTTTATTATTTTATGATTTTTTTTCAAATGGGGCATGGGTTTTTCAAGGTGTTTTTCTTGTGGTTTTGGAAAACCATAGTGGTTTTCTCATTCTAAAACTTCTATATTATGATGTCTTTTCATATGGGGAGATGGCTTTGGGAGTTTTTACGGGTGAGATGGGGAGATGCTGCTAGATTGAAGAGAGGGTTTGAAGACTCCATTATTACAAATTTATATTTGCATATAAGCCCATATTTTTGGGAGCTAGTGAGCTCCACATTTTTGGGAGATAGTGAGGTAGTGAAGTCCATGTGAAGAGAGCTTAAGAGCTTCAACTGAAAAAAGGTTAAAAGAGACCAATAATACATTTTGGTTGTACGTTTGGAGGTGTGCTACAACAGCAAGAAGATTGATGATTTCATGGTTTGGTTGCAGTAACTTGATTTCTAATGAAGATTGCAGGGTGAAGTTGTTAGAAACTTGTGATAGAATTCAAATTGAAAGAGATAATTTTTGTATTGATCTTTGGTATTTTGTATCAGTCATATTTCAAATTTGCAATGATTTTCATTAACCCATATGGCTACGCAACCATTAGTTTCAGTTATGCTATGTAGTTCTTGAATTTCTTGGAGATTTTGAATGAACAAAGAAGAACACTTATTCTAGATTTTTGTGTTGTTTCAAACCATTTCTAAGTTTAATTTTCATATTGTTGTGAGTATGTGAATGAGGATTGGTTTCTTACTTCATCAATAAATCATAATTTTACCTTCATTACAAAACATTTGAAACTCTAAAGTTTGTGATGTGATTTTAATTATTTAATTTTTAAGTATTTAAACTTTTTTTAAATTAATATAATTGCATGTTTTTTAATTTTTAAGTATTTTTATTTTCTAAAATTAATATTTTAACTAAATTAAAACAATTGATATATTTAATCAAGGAAAAAATAATGGCATATAGATAAATATAATTTATTTTATATATACGAAAAATATTTGGATTATATATATGTATATTATTTGTTAGATCAAATATTATGAGGGAGTGTGTATCTAAATCAAAAGTTATCAAATAATTAAACTATCACAAGTAAATGATTCAATCCATCAAAATTATTAGGGGTCAAATAAATATCAATCATACAAAAAAAATTAAACTTTAACAAATGATATAATAAAAAATGGATCATCATTCTCATTGTTTAAATACAACTAATTTTATAAAACCTTTAAATATTTGAAATATATTGTTGTAGACATGTAAAAATGACCTAACACTTATCGCATATCCTAAATGATATTTTCTCATCATTGGCATCATTATCATCTAATATCATTGCATTTTGCATCAATTACATCAAAAAACCTAATTTCCTCTCTTAATTGAATATTATTACATTATTTAATTAATTCACAATTTTATCATTTTTGACTAATTAAATAAATTTCATTTATTTAATAAATTTCTAATCTGACTTTATTCCTCCTGATTAATTAAATAACATCAATTATTTAATTATGTCGTTAATTTACCTTATTCCCCTAAATCAATTAAATTATTAATACTTAATAGTTTAATTAAATCACTTTCCCCTAAACTTGAATAATTAAATTAATTATTCAAATCATTCTAAAAGGTCAAAATAAATAAACAAATGCAACTTTGTTTGTGAAATTCAAACATGAATTGCACATTCAACTCAAAAATCTTAATTAATTATTTACCCTCGCCCACTTTTATGATTGAGCAAATTACGTTTACCGATTGCTCACTCTAATTGGCTGACTAGTTCATCTATTTCCTGACTGATTCATCTATTTTCTAAATAATCCATCTATTCTTCAATCCCATTGAAAGCTCAACATGATTTTCCTCAATTCCACAGATTAGGAAATCTATTTCCTATGGTTGATCAATTAACATCCTTAATTGATTTGATCACAAAAACTAATTGAGCAATTTAATTCTTCTCAACAACTTTCAACCATTGATCTTGATTCAACATTGTTATGATCTTGCACACTCATTTCAAATCGTAAAATCTATATAACAATCCTCTTCATCCTAAAAAATGATTAGAGAATTGACATCTTTTGTGCAACAAAGTAATGCTAAATTGACAATTGATTTCTTAAGAGCTTTTACATACATCTTTGATCACCATTTTACACACATCGGAGCTTTTTCAATGCATAATGGAGGCTGCGCATTGATACAAAAATGAAATCCAACATCTTTGTGAATACACTTCGACACGAGATGGGTAACAATATGATTATTTGAATTCATTTGTTTGTTCTTCATTTGCTTTTACATTGTTCATTTCATGAGTAATGGGTTTAGGAATTCATAATCTTGTTTTGAATTAAGAATGGTTCAATTCATTTATGTTGTTATCCTATATCTCGATTTCCCCCTTACACATTCTGGCATGCCTGGTGGGACCTCGGTCCTTGACATTAACATTTCTTTGAGTGTATTTTGAGTAGTTGCAGGTTCCAAAAATGCACTTGAAATAAATTTGCGTGACTATTATAGGAATCTTATGTGTGGTCATTTCTTCATTTCAATCATGGTTACATTTTTTGCAACCGTTATTGAAAAAACTAACCACTTTTGCTCTAGCTAGCAGGATCGCTTTTGACATAAAAGGGCTGCTTTTGATAATGAGGATTGTAGTTGCACATAACAGGGCCACTTTTGACAAAGAGGACTGCAATTGCTAAAATAGCAAGGTTGCTTTTGACTAACATTTATACTTTTGCTTTGTTCTTTTGATTTAAAAACTTGCAAGTAATTTTGTTGATTTATAACACTAACGGGTGTTTGTTTTGGGTGTTTTGAGGTTGTTGAATTTGTTTGTGCATCTCTTTCAAGAATATGCCACACTTTACATCAAAAACAACTAACTATTTTATTGTAGAGAAGGCAAACAGTCCAAGTCCATGTTTTCTAACAAATCTTTCTTAGTTTAAATAAAACATTTTTGATTTGGTGCTATAAAATTGAACCCCACAAACTTGCACATTTCGATTTGGTGTTATAAAATTGAACCCCACAACTTGCACATTTAGATTTGGTGTTTTAAAATAAACTTTCAAAAAAATTCGTAGTTTAAGGAAACATTTTTTATTTGGTGCTTAAAAATTGAACCCCAAAACCTACACATTTTGATTTGGTGTCTTAAAATGAACTTTCAAAAGCTTTCATAGTTTAGAACAACACTTCATTTTGGTGCTCATAAAATGGAATGCTTTCTTTTGACCAAATGCTTTCATTTTGTGGACAAACAAATGATCTTTATTTTGTTGACAACATTAAGACAAGGTTATTAGAAACACTAAAGAATTGGTGCTTAAAAATGAACAAATACATTCTAATTTGCATGTTGCTATCTACTTGCTTGAATTCTAGAACACTTCAAAATTGGTGCACATAAAAAACAAATTGTTTTCTTGTTTACACTTCATTCATTTATTTATTTTGGATAGCACCGCTCAAGGGGCTTAAAAAGAATATTGTGATGAATTGTATGTCATGTCTTCCGTGTTTGGCAAACTAAGTGTATATCCTCTCCCCTCATGTCTTTTTGGTGATCTTGGGTGATGAAAAGCACTTTGAGTTTCACACTTGTTTCATTTCAAGCATCACTTTTAGAGGGTCTACCTTTGAGACACATCCCACATTGGAGAACTCAAAGGCAACTCAAAGCATTTTTTCCCTTAGGTTGTTATATAAATGTTCAAGGCTAAATGCCAAATGACCTAATCAAAATTTACTTTTTGTTAGTGTCATTCAAGAAAGGAGAGGTACCATTTGGTATATAGAGCCTCAAATAAGTTGGTTAAATCCTTAATTGGCTTGGTGGGTGTTAGCAAATCATTGGATCCCCTAAGCAATGACTAAGAACCAATATAGTAGAGGCCACCCCTTTTTATCCAAAACATTCTTTGAAAGTGGTGCATCAAAATTTACTTCTGAGAAGTTACTTACCAAGTCTGATTTATGGCTGAGATTAAAACACTCTCCATAAGTTGCATGTAAAATCATCCCTTCGGGGCATGAGGTAAGCCCACCTAAAAGAACGTGTCTATCTCTAGGTTGTAAAAATTGTCTTCATAAACTTGCCAAAATGTTTTGTTACTTTGGATATCAAACACTTTGCTTGATTTAAAAAGAACACATCAAAACAAACATTGAACTTGGTTATCAAATCGCAAACCCTTTAGACTTAGTGTGAATACCTTTGAAAAGAGCCCTATGTTTGCACTCCTTAAAAGATATCTTAAAGAAATATCTCTAAAGGTTTCTAAATATTTAGGCTTACATTTTAAGTCACATTTTAGACCCAAGTCAACATTGGGAACTATGGTTTTAGTATCTTGACTTTCACAAACTTTGAGCTTTTGTAGAAAGAAACTTGCTTAAACTATATAAATTTAGAGTCAAATAGTTTTGATTGTTGTGTTGTACTATATCACTTTCCAAATTCTCAAAATAAACAAATCAAATCAAAATAAAGCATCAAAACTACAAATTTATTCGAACTGCTACCAAAACAAAAATTGAAAAAATAATCTTGAACAAAAGCTGCGATTGCTCCTATTTTTGTTGCTTTTGACCTAAAACTAGCCGCAGTTGACCAAAAACCTATTGTTATTTCTCTTTGGATTATGACAACCATTATCAAAAACTTGTCGCTTTTGAAAAACATAACACAATTGACCTAAAATTGCAGCAATTGATCCTAACATTATTGCACAACCTATTTTTTTAGCCATAGTTGACTTAAATCTGGTTACTTTTGACCAAGATGGCCTCTTTTGTATTTACTATTCACTAGTCATAAAACTTGCAATAGAGGTCGCTTTTGTTGAAACTACCACAGTTATCACATAAAAATTTGTTGCTATTGACACAAATAGAACCGCTTTTTCCAAAACTCATCGCTATTGAGCTCTTTATTACCAATCACAAACTAAAACAGATATTGCTACTATTATGTTTTTCTGCAGTTGTCCTAAAACTAAATGCTACTATTGTAAAGATTGTCACTTTTGCTCTATTTTCTAGTGCAAATCAAAGATCAATCCAAAATTGGTTACATCTTTCACCTTGTGAGAGAGAAATAGTTAGACTTCCAAAACACACCATATCAACATCAATCCATATCCATTTGCAAAATCAAACACTCCAATCTAGCTTTAGGATTCAAAATCAAAACAACTTGGATTATTCCTTCACTCTCGATTTCTAAGATATCAACATTTACTTGCACCTCAAGGCTAGTTCAAGTAAATCTTCAAAACATATCCTCTAGAAAAACGAAGTGGAATATCAGTCCCAATTTTCAACATTTTAAATCCTAAAGTTAGCATCATTTCCAAAACATTCACCAACATCACTCACTTTATGACCATTTGGCATCCTACTAATCCAATTCAACAACCAAGTCTTACAACACCCATTATACAACCAAACCTCATATGAATTGAAGGTGATCAGACATTGTCAGTAGTTTGAGAAATTTTGCGTTTGAGAAAAAGGAAACACCAACTCAATGGAGAAATGCAAATAATATCCTAGACAAAGAGGAACAAAAAGTTGATCTTGAAGTCAGAAGGCCAATATTACCACCTCCTGCATGGCAATAGCAAATCCTAAAAACACAACACCATTACTTAAAAATAGAAAATCCTAAAAAAAAAATCATTCCATAAGTTAGAAATCACCCACTTTCATAAAATCCTTGGCACTTGTTTTATGACAACTACACAATCTCAACATAGAAAAAATATGGAAGCCAAAAAGAGTAGCTCAAGTGTATTGAAAACCAACAACACTACCAATGAGGAAACTTACACATGGGGATACAAACCAAGTGACTTCACAACTCCTCAAAAGGAACCTTCATTCAAGGGAACACCAAACCAACCACCAAGTGAGGTAGAAGTACTTCTTAGGCATCAAGAAGGACTTGATAGACAAAACCAACCTCATCATTCTCAAACTTACACAATAGAAGAAGAGGGTAGTGATAAGGAACTTACAGAGGAAAAACTCATAGAACACTCCCAAAATCCTAAGATTCAAAAGCTTATGGATAAGATGCTTGGGATAAATGCAAACCAATATTTCCTCACACTCACGAAAAGTGGTGCTAAACTACCAATTGACTTTAATGTGGACATACTAAAAGATCCAAATCTTATTCCACTTGCAGATAAGATGGTAGTTAGAAAAATTTTGAAACCAACCATGAACACCAACATACCACTGTTGTTTTCACAAAACAGTGATTCAACACAACCCAAAGATAACCCATTGTTTAGACCACCATCCAAAATTGAACAAGCAATTATGGCACAACAATATCAAGGAAACACATCCCAAAACATGTCACAACATAACGCTATGCAAAACATGGGGAACTTTCCAATGGACCAACATAGTGGTAACCCATCACAAGGGCAATATTTTCCCCAACACACTTCCCAAATTAACCCTTCTAACAACATATAAAATCAACAAGGGAAATTTCCACAACAAGGTTTACCCTCAACGCAATATCAAGGTAAATTACCAAATTAACCACAACAAGGTTTACCCTCAATGTAGTATCAAGGCAGCCTTCAACCAAATCAACCACAACAAGGTTTACCCTCAACGTAGTATCAAGGTAACCTTCATCCAAATCAACCACAACAAGGTTTACCCTCAACACAACATTAAGGTAACCTTCAACATTCACAACAACAAGGTGTTCCATCAATGAACTACCAAGGTAACCTTCAATAGCATTCACAACCACAAGGTCTTCCATCAACAAACTACCAAGGAAACCTTCAACATCATTCACAATAACAAGGTGTGTCGTCAACGAACTACCAAGGAAACCTTCAACAACATTCACAACAACAAGGTGTGCCATCAATGAACTACCAAAGCAACCTTCAACAACATTCCCAATAATAAGGTGTTCCATCAACAAACTACCAATGCAATCTTCAACATTCACAACAACAAGGGATATCACAAGTGAACTACCAAGGTATACCCCAAACTCAACAACACTTTGTGCAAAAAACCCAACAACAAAATCATCAACAACAATAGCAAGGATGATCACAAAATCGATACCAAGGAACACCTCAAGGTCAATATCATGGTACACAACAAGGACCTAATATACCTTATGTGCAAAATGCCCCTCAGGATCCCATAAACACACAATATATAGTGTATGACCAAACAAATGTCATGGGACAACGACTCTACAATACCCAAAATCCTCAAACAAGCATACCAAAAAATTACATAAATGTGCAACTTCAAACACTAAATCAAAGGATATCTAAAATACAAATTGGAAAACCTAAGAAGAGTTATGCTCTCCAAGACATTTTCCCATATCCATTTGATCAAAACATATCCATGGTACCTTTCCCCAAAGGCTTCAAAATACCAAAATTTGACAAGTATAGGGGGAAAGGAGATCCAATTGAGCATGTACGTGATTTTTTGGTATCTTGCATGGAACAATGAAACAACACATACTTGATGAGAATTTTTTCACTAAGTCTTTGTGGGCCCACTATAGACTGGTTCTCACATTTACCTCCAGGTATCAGAACATTTGATGAACTGTCAAATAAGTCTGTCAACCACTTCTCATATAACATAGAACATGACATTATGATCACAAACCTTTATAAAATCAAAGCCAAGGTGAATCATTTGCCTCATACCTACAAAGATGGAGACACAAAGTGAGCAAAATCAAGTGGCCCATTCTAGAGAAACTTTTTGATGTCTTCATCTCCAACATGCATCCAAATATCGATTACAACCTCATAGTACTATGTCCAAATAATTTTGAGGAAACCATTGAAAAGGGTATACTTATTGAAAGAGCCCTCATTGCAAGAGGAACAATCAAACTTTACAATCCAAAAGATCAACCCTCTACTTCAAATGATAGACCCAAGATATGGGCAAAGAAAAAGAATGTAACTAATGATGGAGGAGTTGACGCTAACGTTGTATGTAATATGCAAGCTCCCAATATGCAACAAAATTAGGTACAAACAACACAACAAGGTTATTAGTAGAATAATCAACTCAATTATTCTCAAAATAACCAACCTAACAACCAAATGCAGAATCAAGGATAGGATATTGAAAGGAGACCACCTCAAAAATATCACCAACCGCAAAGGAAAATTACTCCTTTGGGATAAACCCTTGAGGTCATTATGAACAAACTAGTCCAAAGGAACCTCATCATGATGAATGACAGGCCCAATTATGAGGAACCTAACTTCAAACCCCCTTGGTATAATGAGAATGATAAATGTGAATTTCACAAAATCAAGGGGCACACCACCAACAACTACATGACACTTAAGAACATTGTAGAAGATTTGATCAAAAAAGGAGAGGTGGATGTCAAAAATCGTCCTAGAAATAAAGACCTAAATATTTACAAGGATCCAATTCCTAGCCATTCTAGGGGAAATAACAAAGGCAAAGAACAAGATTACCATAAAGCCACTTTCTCTTATGGTGAAGATACTAATTTAGGACATATCTCTTGTGATGATCATACTATCCGAGAATTAACCATAAAGGGTAGAGATCTTGAATGTAATGTGACTACCCGAAGGGGAAGAGTAACGATCCAAGGAGCACCATCCCCAGTTAAAAACACAAGTCATCAAGTGACAATAGCATTGTGGAACAACTCAAGAAAAATTTAGCCTTAATCTCCATACTTGAGCTCCTAAAACTATCACCAACACATAAGGAGATATTAGAGAAAGCTCTAGCTGAAACATTAGTCCCAAACAACCTTGACGCAAATTAGTTTCAAGTTATGGTTGGCAATATCATGTCCACCCATCATTTAGTCTTTTCTGAGAAAGACCTGCAAAAATCTTTCTGCAACCAAGCTCTTTATTTAGAGCTATGTGTCCACAAACATAAAGTCAAGAAGGTGCTCATAGATAATGGTGTAGGTCTAAACATTTGTACCTTGAAGTTTGTAAAATAACTAAAATACTTTGATGATTGATGAGGTAAAAATAACCTCATCATAATAACACCATAAAGACCTGGTTCATACATGCAAATCTCTATCCTCTGCCAATTAATTAAATTTTAGGAGAAATAATTGCTTAATTTTAGTAAGAACTTGTATAAAATTTATTTCTTTTGATTTCTTAAACTAATTTGCCAATGCAGATTTAATGGGTTGTTTTAATGTTTTGTAGATAATAATCAGTCAATCAAAGTTGCAGATTGAAGCATCCAGTTGGCACGTGCTCCAGAACAGTTAGAGATATATGCTGGAAATATGCTCCAGAACTTCAGGGTGATGGACCGACGATGTAGTTGTTCTTAAAGTTTTTATTTTTGCTAACCTTTGAATTAAAGACTTTGTGGCTCAACTTGAGCCTCTTACATACTGTGTAATGGGATTAAAGATATACGAGTTATCCGTAGATCTGTTTAGATATTTTCAATGGTTATCCATACCATTTGAAATATAGCATGTAGTTACAGTTTCTCTATAAAAGATATAGTCTCTGGAAGTAAGATATATAGTAAAAAGTAATGTTATATTGTCAGAATGTTTCCAAGGTCTATGAATAAAGAGATTGTTATATAAAATTATGAGTTATGAGTCACGGATGATAACTATGATTGATAGAAGTGTTTCTAGAATAGTTGTGAATGTGAGTTGTGAATGAATGTGTTAACCCACAAGTTGGCCACTCGACAGGAGTAGATAAGTGTTCTCTTTTATTATAACGTTGTTCTATAGAGAGTCCTTAAGTTTATTGTTATGAAATCTTAGTTCTGAAGTATTTGATATCTTTTCACTTTCGTAGTTTCTGTTATTCACTATTAGAATCTTTATTGTTAAGAAAATGTTTTATGGATTGCTATAAGTTTTTCTACTTTTATAAAAAAATTCTAGCTTCTTAGTCTAAGTTGTTTATGTGCTTTTCAATTTAGCTATTATGCTTTCTAAATTAGTTTACTTACGCTTCCAATTCAAGCATTTTTTGTTCTCTTAGGAATAAATTACTTTGCAATTTTATAGTTAAACAATTTGAAGTTAGAATTAATCTTGAGTTGTTTTCAAAAGTTAGGAAACCTGAGGGAGATAATCTGAACCTCTTCTATTGCAGATTGCCTCGAACACTACCCGGTTGAAAAATTGAATATTATATTCTAAAGTAATGGGACCTAACGACAGCCAATCACTTTTTGGCGCCGTTGTCGAGGACCCCTTAGCTCCTTTTGCTTAAGTGTTAATAGAAGACGCCTAGAATACCTCTTTTAGGCCAAAAATACTATATGTGGCTTCCTTTTCTGCATGGTCAGGAAAAGAGGCCCTCACGGATGATTTATACCAAAGACCCCCCCAAAATGCATCCCAGTTATACATAGGGAGGTCCAAGGCTCAAAATACCATTTTGTTGATGAATTACTTGAGCCTAACCCACCTGAGGCTTTCCACTATCTCCCAAAAGATCATCTTGTAGTGCAACCTGTTGTCGAGGAGCATATTCCTCTAAAAATCATGGGAGATCGGAGGGTAGAAGCTAACCGTAATGATGCCAACCATAATAATAATGATCCTCAACTACCTAGAACCTTCACTTATCCTATTACTTTGGATGTAGATGATGATACAACAATGAAAAACATCTCTCCAGCTTTTTTTCCAACCTTTCGTGGTTTATCTTCGGAAGACCCAGACCAATTTCTCTTTGAATTTAAGGTCCTTTGTCAAACCTATGACTACAAAAATGACAATCAGAAACTGAAATTGTTTCCTTCTACTTTGAAGGATACAGCCATGCATTGGTTTATGGGACTACCATCTGGAAGTATTACAACTTGGGAAGAAATGGAGACTGTGTTCTTGAATAAATATTAGAGTTATTGTAGGGTGAGTGATCGTAAGGAAGAGTTGTTTAAACTTCGGCAGAATGAGGATGAGAGTCTAGAGGACTATTTGGATAGGTTTCTTTTCTTATCTAAATGATGTGGGGAAATGACCATTAGTGTTGAGATTCTCAAGACTATATTTCTTAAAGGAGTCGATGATGATGCAAGAAGAAGTCTTGATTTAATGGGAAAAGGTGATGTGTCTCAGTTAAACCTTGAAGACATATGTGATTTGTGTCGTAATTTTTCATGTATGCATGGAGGAATCCAAAAAAAAATCTTTTCAAAGGGAATAACAAGATAGGTAAACTCTGAGAAGAAATAGAAAATCTTAAGGCATACATACTTTTCCATTTGAACACTACGTTGGATGGTATACAAGCAAAGACACGTAATCCTGAGACTTTTTCAATCTATTGTCCTAGGTGTCGAAATAAACATCTTTTACGTGAGTGCCCTTTAGACAAGGTTAATGTTTGTCAAATTTGTGAGCAAAGCCACCCTACCAATCAATGTGAGCTTCTTACTGATCTTAAGAACACTAAGAAAAAAAGTGCTCAGGTTGAAGAAGAAATAAATGTGCTAAATCAACGCCAGGGAGGTCATTTTTCTTATGGGAAAAATTCCAATCCTGCATGGAGACCCCAGAATAATTGGGTTGGTAATCAATGGCCTCCATCTTGGAATCAACCCTATCCTCCACAACCTACTTGGGGAACTCCTTATTGGGGATCTCTTGAATGGGAAAGTCAATCATGGGGAACTCAGCAGTGGCCAAACTAGTCAAAACAACAATGGTACCCACAACACATTGCTCCCCAATGGAATTAAGGACAAAATCAATTTTATACTAGTCCTAGGAGGAATCAATAATAGAATTTGTTACCACCACCTCATAATCTTCCTCAGACTGAGCAGGTAAATCAACCTCAACTTCCAGCACAACCACTTCCCAATCCAAAGAACAATAGACAAAATACTTCGGTATATACTACTGAGCAAGATAATGTCACAGGACTTAATGCAATTCATTGTGGAAATGTTCAGTTACGATCTGGTAGTTCACTTCAATTGCCCACTATTGAGGAAGTAGTGGACGAACCTATTTCTCAAAATTTTGAGAAAGATACTATACTACCCGCGAATATTATTGAGTCTTCAGTAGCAGGAGCTGCTGATTTACCTCAGGAGGAGGGAGGTCAGTCTTTGACTAAGTTTAGTAAAGATATCCCTTCAAAGGAGAAAACTCAAGAACCATTTCCAGAGTGTCTGAAATCAACAATTTTGAAAGATACTTCGGAAATGACATTAGCTTCTGAAACTGCATTAATTCAGGAAATTAAACAATTGCAAATAGAGGTTCCTTTGCTGCAGGAAATAAAGGAAATCCCTAAGTTAAACCAGTTGATCAAACAACTATGTATTAGAACTCCAGGAAGGAAACCAAAGAAAATAAACACTGTGCACATTGATGGTTATCTAGCTAAATTTTTTTATGGAAAGACTGTTGCTCCAAAATATGATGATCCTGGGAGTCCACTGATTACTATTACAATTAATGAGGTAGCAATACCTAATGCATTGGTGGATTTGGGAGCAACTATTAATGAAATGATGATGGATGTAATGGAGAAATTAAGTCTTACTGATTTAAGTCCTACAACTACAGTCTTGCAAATGACAAATCAGTCTATAGCCATTCCAAAAGGTGTTATAAAAAATGTTCTTGTTAAAGTTGATGGATGGGAATATCCAGTTGACTTTCAAATAATCCAATCGCTTACACCTAAAGATAGTTATCCAATAATTTTGGGAAGACCATGGTTGGCTACTGTCGCTGCTAAAATTGATTGTCGGGAAGGAGGTATGACCATTTCACATGGCCGAGATAGTAAACGTTTATTTTTTATATCCTCCTGCTAAGCCTACTGAATATAATAAAGTCTAGGTTGATGAACCAGAAGAATTTAGTGGGCAAGACAGTCTGGCCTCCTTGGCCATGGTAGTGATTAAACAACATGGAGAAGAATTAGAGGATGAGTTAGTGAATGAAGTTGCACATTTGGCTATAGGTTTGAGTGAAGAAGTAATAGAGGATGTACCATAAATTTTGGGACAACTGATTGATATAAGTGGGATGGAACAAAATTATGTTACCATGGGGATGCCTTGTCCCTTGCCTAATATGATTCCTAGAATGAGTTATTTCTTTGATGATATTACAAGATTTCACCTACTTATACCTCATAGTTGTCCTCTCAACACTTTGTTATGACCAATACATACTGTCACTTCGGCCTATCCAGGAACAAAAAAAATTATGTTATTACCAGGAAAAACTGTGAATGTCAATAGTTGGTTGATAGAAATACAAGAGGATAAATTATTTAATGTGCTAGTAAAAAGGTCTAAAGCTTTTGCTTGGGACTATACAAACATGAGGGGGATTCACCTGAGTGTTTTTACCCATCATATTTATATTGATCCTAATACAAGACCTGTTCGTCAACCACAGAGGAGACTCGACCTCGCATTAAAAGATCTTGTCAAAATAGAGATTGAGAAAATCCTCCATGCAGGATTCATTTATCCTATTTCATATAGTAAGTGGGTATCACCTATGGTAGGTGTACCAAAGAAAAATGCAAGTGGAGAATTTGCGTGGATTATAGAGAACTTAATAAAGCCACCTTTAGAGACTATTTTCCCTTACCATTTGTTGACCAGGTTTTGGATAATTTGGCTGGGAGGAAATATTTTTCTTTCTTAGATGGATTTAGTGGTTACAACCAAATACAAGTAGCACTAGAAGACCAATATAAGACAACGTTTACTTGTCCTTGGGGTACATATGCATACCGAGCTCTTCCTTTTGGACTTTGTAATGCTCCAATGACTTTTCAAAGGGCCAACACTTGTCAATGATTGTGTAGAAGTTTATATGGATGATTTCACAGTATATGGGTCAACCTATGATGAAGTCCTTCAAAACCTAGATAGGGTTTTGGAGGTTTGTGAGGAAAATCAACTGTCCCTTAGCCACGAAAAGTGTTTAATAGTGGTGGAACAAGGAATAGTCTTAGGCCATCACATTTCCTCAGAAGGAATAAAAGTTGATCCTAAAAAAATTGAAGTCATATAACAATTGACTGTACCTCAAACACAAACAGATGTTTGAAGTTTTCTTGGACATGTTGGATATTATAGAAGGTTCATAAAAAGCTTTAGTAAGATAGCAGCCCCTATGTTTTCTCTCCTCCAAAAAGATGAGTTTAATTGGACGTCTGAGTGTCAACAATCATTAGAAATGATAAAAGAAAAGCTTTTCTCTACACCTATACTACGTGGACCAAATTGGAGTCTTCCCTTTCACATTTATGTTGATGCTTCAGATGATGCAATTGGTGCAATATTAGGGCAAGAAGATGAGGATGGGGGTAAGTATTCCATGTATTTTATTAGCAAAAACCTAAAGTCTGTTGAGAGAAACTACACAACAATAGAAAAAGAATTCTTAGCAGTGGTTCATGCCATCAAAAAGTCTCGTCATTATATTACAGGATATAAAGTTACAGTTTATACAGATCACTCAGCTGTAAAGTATTTAATGAATAAACCTGTAGTTAATGGTCGAATAATGAGATGGTTACTACTTCTTCAGGAGTTCAACGTGACAATACTTGACAAGCCAAGGAAATTTAACGAATGGTAGACTTTTTATCTCGAATCAAACAAGAAGAGGGTAATCGAGCACCTGTACAAGATGAGTTCCCAGATGAAAATTTGTTTGTTATCTCTATAAAGGTTCCTTGGTTTGCTGATATTGCCAACTATTTAGCTACTTCTGAAGTACCTCCTGAATTTACATCAAAACAAAGGAAGTGACTTATTCGAGAGTGTGCACCATTTAAATGGATTAATGGGGTTTTATTTCGTTGTGGACCTGATATGGTTTTGAGAATATGTGTCAGGGATGATGAAACTTATAGTATTATGAGGGCCTGTCACGATGATCCTTCAGGGGGTCATTATTCTGCAAAAAGAACTTCCCATAAAATTTTAGGTGTTGGATATTATTGGCCTTCAATGCATAAAGATGTTAAAATTTATGTTCGTCATTGTGATGAATGTCAAAGAGTAGGAAGACTAACTACTTCGATAGAAATTCCTTTGCAGCCTCAGGTAACTTTGGAACCATTCGAAACATGGGGGTTAGATTTTATCAGCCCCATAGATCCTTCCTCTAAAGGGAAAGAATATATATTATTTTGTACCGATTATCTGACAAAATGGGTAGAAGTTCAAGCTTTACGAGTTGCTAGAGAAGAGCAAGTTGTTGATTTTCTCTATAATAAATTTTTTCTTTGATTTGGAGCCCCCCAAACTATCGTTATAGATCAAGGACCCCAATTTATGTCCAAAGTTCTCCTAGCATTTATGGGCCATTTTCAGGTGAGCCATAAGAAGTCATCCCCTTATCACTCTCAAGCAAATGGTCAAGTAGAGGTGACCAATAGGGAGTTAGAAAACATACTGACAAAAACTGTCTCTTTAGGAAGAAGAGATTGGGCCAAGAAATTGCCTGAAGCCGTTTGGGCATACAATACAACATGGAAATCTACAACTGGATTCAGTCCCTATGAGCTTGTTTTTGGAAAGAAACATCTTCTTCCCATTGAATTTGAACTTCAAACCCTACGTACAGCTATGGAGTTGGGTCTAGATTTGAAATGAACTCAAATAGAACGAGTTTTACAGTTAAATGAGTTGGATGAGCTTCATCTGGATGCTATTCATCAAACATAATTAGTTCAACATCAACATAAAGTTTGGCATGACAAATATATTAAAGAGAGAGAATTTCATAATGGTGATTGGGCTTTGCTATTCGATTCAAGATATAAAGACCATAAAGGAAAACTCAGAACTCATTGGCTAGGGCCATATGAAATCTCTAAGGTTTTCTTGAATGGCACAGTTCAGTTAAAACCTATTGATGGTGATTTACGAACCCTCTTAGTTAATGGTCATCACCTACGTATTTACCATAAACCAGTTAATAAAGAAGAATTTACAAAGCTGGTAGAAATGCAAGGAGAAATCCAATGCATTAACTTTGCCAAGGTAGAGTCCATTTGATTTAATGTTTATATGTTATCTAAAAATTAAAAAAAAATTATGGAAAATTGTAATAAAAAGACATGTGTATCCAATTTGTTTTCAAAGCATTTTTTTCATAAATTTTCGGACTTAACACATGTTTTCATTTTGTAGGACCTCTCGTAAAGGAATAACAACTTCTGGAGCATCGTTCCAAGATGCTTCAGAACTTGATCATTCAACTGGCCAGTGCTCCAAAACTTGACGGTCTGAACGCCCGATGCTCCGGAACCTGCTCTTTAGCCTACCATGTTGGAAGGATGTTCTTGTGGAATGATATAACTCCTAAAGTTTGAGTTAAGTGGTGTTTGTTATCTTCTTCTCTCAAGTTGTTGATTTGGCTACATCTTTTGATGATGCTCCAGAACTTTCATCTGGTTGCTGCTCTGGCTGCATCTTTCAACAATGCACCAGAACTTTCATCTAGTTGTTGCTTTGGTTGCATCTTTCGACGATGCTCCAAAACTTTCATCTAGTTGCTGCTCTGACTGCATCTTTTGACGATGCTCCAGAACTTTCATTTGGTTGCTGCTCCAGTTGCATCTTTCGACAATTCTCCAAGACTTTCATCTAGTTGCTGCTCCGGCTGCATCTTTTGACGATGCTCTGAAACTTTTATTTAGTTGTTGCTCCGGAAGCATCTTCCGATGATGCTCCAAAACTTTCATTCGGTTACCATTTCGATTGCATCTTTTGGCAATGCTTCGGAACTTATCCATTTTCCAAGCTCCTAATGCATGCCTTATGCGTGCTCCAGAACTTTAACCACTTTCTTTGTCTGAATGCATGCTTTACGCATGCTCCGAAACTTATTTATTTTCATTTCGCCAACTCCTTTCTAGAAAAAATTTCAAATCTTTTTCGATGCTTTGATTATCGTACATTGGTACATGTGCCTTTTTTTTCCATTATAAATAAAAGCCACCGTAATATCCTATCTTCATTAATGAATTTGTCATCCATGAGCTTCCTTATTCATGTCATAATGATTATATCGTCACCTCAACCAATACCCTTGCATCATCTTGTCAAATCGGTAGAGGAATAAGATCCTCAAGCGATCATGGCATGGAAGTAAGTGCAAATTTTTGCTTTAAATAAGTAGTTATTTTTGAATAAAATATGATTTATTGGCAAGAGTTTCCTTTCCTAATTTAGTAAATTGATCCACTTGGTGATTAATTGTTAAGTACGCTACTCTTTTTGTGGCCCTTCATGCAAATTGAAATTATTACACAACAAACTCCAAGCAAGAGTAGAGTAAATGATTACAATCTGATCATTTTTTTTTAAATATCAGTGCACAAGTCTTTGGCATTATTGAATTTTTCAGCAGGGTGGTAAGCAAGAGAGAAAAAAATGGGCAGTACAAAGAAGAAATCTGAGTTGACTTCTGCAAAAAAGTTGTTGGGGTTAAGCAACATCTCTCGGTTGCTTGAAGAAGTGGGCTTGTTGGATTTTTTCAAGAAATTCAAAGGGTATAATGAAAAGTTGGTGAATGCATTTGTAGAAAACTACTCTAATGGTCAGGTGATTCTGCATGGGAAGCGTTTCAAGGTGAGTTCAAAAATTATCTCTTCTATTTCAAGATTAAAAGATTCTAGCATTAAAATATCTGAAACCACACAAACCACATATCAAAAATTATCGGAATTATTCCTTAGACAGGGAGATCCTCAACCCATGATAGTTGTCAGTACTAGGGGACAAAATAAGGGGTTTCAGCGAGCTTCTCTCTTAGAACCCTAGGGTACTGTTGTTGCATGGATTATTAGATATTTTACTTGTGAAGCTCAACTCACCACTGTGGTAGGACCAACATTCTACATGTTAACACATTTGTGGCATGGGAAGGAAAACCCTGCTCTAAGGGTTAATTTGCCTCATTTCTTTAATGATTCTATTAATTCTTCAATAGAGAGATACAAAACTGGTTCAAGGCCATTAAAACATCATGGGTTAATTCAATTGATTTGTAAATATCATTTCCATAAGAAACCTAAAATCAAATGGGAAATTTTTTGGGGAAGTTTGATATGCCTACATCAAGAAGGAAGTTAGAATTAGGAGATCCTTCAAAACAAGTTGCTTCACCTTTTGGAGCAACTTCCCCCAAAGACCCTAAGGCTCCTAAACCCCAAATTCCTACCATAGTTGGTGAGGAAGTGCCAGAATTTAGAAATGATGAGTTTGAAACTCCAGCCAAGATAAAAGATGTAGAGATAGTGAATCCAAATATGGATACTCACCTTGTTAAGAAGAGGAAAAGAAGAACTATTCTTCTAAATGATCCAACTATTTTAAATTACCAGGATACTCCTCCTTTAAGGCAAAGTAAAATATTATCCTCTGGATCTACAAAAACCCCAACACAGAGTAAAGAGAATAGGTCAAAATCTAAAAAACAAAAGAAAAACTTGGAAACTGAGGAGTCAATTCACCACTCTTCAGAAAAAGAAATGTCTATTGAAGAAGTACATTTTCACTTGGTGTCTGAAGAAGAAGCTGTAGAACAAGAAAATTAGGAAATAGAACGGGGACAATCTCCACTTCCTATGGAAGTTGATGACAGTATATTAGAAAATTTGTCTCCAGTTATTAATAAAGCTATTGAAATTGTTGAAACTGAAAAAATTAATATAGAATTGGAAAAATTGAAATTAGAGATAGAAGAGTTAAGAAGTCAGTTGCATGAAAATAAGGAAAAGATGGAATTACAACAAGAGGAAATAATGGTGTATAAGACTGTAATAAATAAAAGAGATCAAGAAATTCAGGATTTATAGTTGGAAATGCAGGGAAAAGATACATCTATTAGTGAGCTACAAATGCAAATTCAGAATTGTAATGAGGAAAATAGGATACACAGGGATGGATTAAATAAAGAAATTCATAATTTAAAAGGAAATTTTATGCTCATGCTTTCAGCATTTGAAGAGCAAAAGAAAAGACAGAAAGAAGAATTAAATGCTTCTCTTAGTAAGATTGTAGAATTAGAGTAGGACTTGCAGGAAAGCACAAGAAAACCAAAGATGGAATCCAAAGAAGTTCAAACCAAGCCAACGAGAATTGAATGGTTCCAAATTCAGATTCCTCCATTATTAATGAAATGGATGGAATGGTGTTATTTCCTAAGGAATGCACAAGTTGAGAATAATAGATTGAAAATGGAAACAGTGTTATTAAGAGAAGCATTTCATAAAGCTTATAAGGGGAAACATGATGCATGTCAAATAGTTGAATTTCTTTTATCCTGTAGGAGACCATCCAGATTGTATTCCATGTTTCTGAATGAACAATGTTTTAGATGGAAATTGCTTAGAATTTACAATGATCATCCTTATGAACCTAATGATAAAGAATTTGTTAAAACATCTACAGACTCAAAGCCTGAGGAGCAAGATATGCTCTGTGAATTATTTACCCATGATCTTTTGTTAGTGAAGCATACTGATTTCTTTGTTAATATTTTTGTGGGGGAAGTGCAATTAAGATCTCTATTGTCTACTATGTGGAATCAAATCCATTGGCAAGAACGTAATAAAGAATATGCTCAAGCAGAGAAAAGTATAGGACTTCAAATGAGATCTCCAAATAGTAGACCAATAGCTTTTAAAAAGACATTTGTAGCTCTTTTGCTTGATGATAAAATGAAGGAAAGGTATGATGATAGCCTTCGAGTTTGTTATAATCATTTCATATAACAAGGGAAAAATTGGTTGGCAAGGCTTGGCATGCATGTGAAGAGAGATACACTCCATTGCCTATATATCTAAAGAAAAGAGAAGTAATCTCTCCTCTTCATCTTAGATGGTCCTTCAGAAGAGCAGATGCTCTGGCCAAAATTTTAGATCTTAGAACAAAATGGATAGGAATGAGGTACAGACCTCCTTTACTGCTATATCTAGCCCCTACTTTTCATATTAATACAAATTAGGATGACAGAATTTTCAATGAATGGAAACAGGGAGTTGCTTTTCATGGAGGCTTCCACAATTCCCCTGTAAACTTTGATGTCACAACAAAATATTTGTATGATATCAATGCAAAATATGAAGAAGGGAGTAGAGGGCAGAGTTATAATCAGGGGATAGGAGGACCTGCCAAGAACTAGGAAGGGGAGGAAATGATGAGGTTATTTTATAATAATACCATAAAGACCTGGTTCATACATGCAAATCTCTATCCTCTGCCAATTAATTAAATTTTAGGAGAAATAATTGCTTAATTTTAGTAAGAACTTGTATAAACTTTATTTCTTTTGATTTCTTAAAGTAATTTTCCAATGCAAATTTGATGGGTTGTTTTAAGTGTTTTGTAGATAATAATCGATCAATCAAAGTTGCAGATTGAAGCATCCAGCTGGCACGTGCTCTAGAATAGTTAGAGATTATGCTGGAAATATGCTCTAGAACTTCAGGGTGATGGACCAAAGATGTTGTTGTTCTTAAAGTTGTTATTTCTGTTATCCTTTGAATTAAAGACTTTATGGCTCGACTTGAGCCTCTTAAATACTGTGTAATGGGATTAAAGATATACGAGTTATCTATAGATATGTTTAGATATTTTCAATGGTTATCCATACCATTTGAAATATAGCATGTAGTTACAGTTTCTCTATAAAAGATACGGTCTCTGGAAGTAAGATATATAGTAAAAAGTAATGTTATACTATCAAAATGTTTCCAAGGTTTATGAATAAAGAGATTGTTATCTAAAATTTTGAGTTATGAGTCACGAATGATAACTATGATTGATAGAAGTGTTTCTGGAATAGTTGTGAATGTGAGTTGAGAATGAATGTGTTAACCCAAGAGCTGGCCACTCGACGGGAGTAGATAAATGTTCTCTTTTATTATAGCGTTGTTCTATAGAGAGTCATTAAGTTTACTGCTATGAAATCTTAGTTCTGAAGTATTTGATATCTTTTCACTTTTGTAGTTTCTGTTATTCACTATTAGAATCTTTATTGTTAAGAAAATGTTTTATGGATTGCTATAAGTTTTTCTACTTTTATAAAAATATTTTAGCTTCTTAGTTTAAGTTGTTTATGTGCTTTCCAATTTAGCTATTATTCTTTCTAAATTAGTTTACTTACACTTCCAGTTCAAGCATTTTTTTGTTCTCTTAGGAATAAATTACTTTGCAATTTATAGTTAAACAGTTTGAAGTTAGAATTAATATTGAGTTGTTCTCAAAAGTTAGGAAACCTGAGGGAGATACTCTGAACCTCTTCTATTGCAGATTGCCTTGAACTACCCGGTCGACAAATCGAATATTATATTCTAAAGTAATGGGACCCAATGACAGCCTATCAATGATATCATAGATAAGAACAAGAGCATCACCATCAAAGCTTATGATGACATGGAGCACAATTCAGAAGGCACAATCAAGCTACCTGTTTAAATAGGACTAAAAACAATATAAACTACTTGTCATGTACTAGATCTTCCATACAACCTTCTTTTAGGTTGACCATGGATCCATGCTTTGAAAGCAATACCATCTACATTCTGTCAATTCTTTAAATTTCCTCATGACAATAAGGAGATTACCATATATGTCGACCCTAAACCTTTCCATTACTGTGCTAAATTGGAAGAAAAGTATAAAAATATCTAGCAAATTCCCAACAATGATATATCTTTTTCACTCATTTTCATACATTGACCCAAAATCTCTAGCTTCATCCTCCACTACACCATCACCAACTGAGGTACCTAAATTTGATATCACGATCCAAGTGTTTATGGAGGGCCAAAGGAGATCAAACATATTCAAACAGTAACAATGGTAGTCAAACCCATGATATTTACCAAGTGGGAGATATGAAAGATGAGGAAATATTCAAAGAAGACCTCTCGTCAACGATTTACAAAGAAGAACAAGAAGAACCAAAACAACTACAACCCTTTCCCATTGATCCTAGTAGTAAATGGTATCAAATGGCTAAAAAATGGGATACACTAGAAAAGGAGGCCTCGAGCGACACAAACAAGGCAAATGGGAACCTATTATAGTGGAACAAAGAAAGAAGAGCATGGGACTAGGCTATGGTTTGATAGACGTGGTTACTCCAAACACTAGATATACCACTTTTGATAAAGAATATCCTTCTACTGATGTTAATACATTAGATACCTACCATCTTATAAACAATGATTTACCAATCGAGGACCTATTTGAAAGCTTTGGCATAAGTATAGTCCCTACCCAACCTAGCAAACCTATACTTAAAGATTGTACTTATGAAACAGACTCTAACTAGTATGAATGGAGTTCCCTCGCTTCTAGCAATGATGACCTAGATACCTAATGGGAGAATGATACCAAAGCTATATTGACCATTTCAACAACTTTTGTAAGCTTTACAGATAATGATGACAACCTACCCCTATGCTACCCATAGTTAATAGATTGGGACCAACAACATCATATGCCTATTTTGGACACATTCTAGAATGATAAGGCTACTGCGGAGTTCATGGGACTTTGAACCGATATACCATTAGGAGGTCATAAACATATTTTGGAGGGGATATTGTGTCCTCTAGTCATAAAATTGGAAAGGACAATGTAAAAATCAAAATGAGATCCCCTAAGTAAAAACACGACGTGGCTCTATCGGATCTTGAAAAGAGAAAAATAAAGGATGAATCTAAGAGTAAAAACCTTTTCGAGGCACCCGAAGATGGAGGATTCAATCTCCCCATTTTTGAAAATCAAGAGAAGTCAACACTCCTAGTTGAAGAAGATGAACCTATCAATGTTGGCACAACAAAAACACCCAAAATCACATATCATGCAACATCACTCGATCTTGAAGAAAAGGTGAACTTCTCAGCATTTATCAATGAAAGGAAAATAAACTTCGCATGGACATATGCAAACATGCCAAGGCTAGATCTAGCCTTGGTCGTACACCACCTAGCCATATTTCTTGGAGCTAAACCCATCAAGAAAAAGCAATGAAAGATGCATCCACAGATAGCACTCTTAGTAAAAGTAGAACTACAAAAAGCTACTAGATGTGGGCTTCATCAGACCAATTGATTATCCCGAATGGGTGTCAAATCTAGTACCAGTATCAAAGCCCACTATGGGCATAAGAATCAACACATATTTTTGGGATCTAAACAAGAATTTCCCGAAGCATGAATTACCTCTTCCCAGCATAGACATGATTGTAGATCTAATTGTAGTGCATGAAATGTTATCACTAACAAACGACTTCTCTAGATATAATCAGATTAAGATATCCCCTAACAATCAACATAAAACAAAATTCACTTGTGGATGGAGGACATTTTGCTTGAACGTCATGCCATTTGGTCTAAAGAATGCAGGGGAAACCTATTAGCGAGCAACGACTACAATCTTTCATGATATGTTGCATACAACTATGGAAGATTATGTGGATGAAATACTACCAAAGTACATTAAAAGAGAAGACCATTTGACCAACCTAGCAAAAGTATTTGGCAAGCTCGAACAATACAACTTGAGGCTCAATCTGAGAAAAAGTGTATTTAGAGTAACATCTGGAAAACTGCTAGGGTACATAGTATCAAGAAGAGGCATCGAATTAGATCCTACAAATGTAAAATTCATCTTAGAAATGCCTCCTCCAAAGACATTGAAGCAACTAAGAAGTCTACAATGGAAACTATAGTCCATTCTAGTGATTCATTACACAATTGGTAGACAAGTGTCATCCATTCACCCATCTACTACACAAAGACATCACATTCAAGTGGGATGATAGATAGATGTGATCAAGCGTTCCAACAAGTCAAAGAGTATCTATTCACTCCTCAAGTATTAATGCCACCTATTCTAGATAATGCAATGATCCTCTATGCATCTACAACACAAGCAACATTAGAAGCTCTTTTAGCACAACTAGATGACAATAATAAGGAAAGAGCAGTCTACTATATCAACCAAACATTGGTGGGTTATGAATTGAAATATTCGACCGTAGAAAGAGCATGTATTTCTTATTGTCTTTGTGGCACAAAATTTGAGATACTAAATCTTGAATAGACAAGTAAAGTTGATCTCAAAAGTAGAACCACTAAAATATCTATTCAAAAAAGCAGCTCTAACAAGTAGGATTGCTAAATAGGTAATGATACTAGGTGAGTTTGACATAGAGTACATAGATAGGAAAGATATCAAAGGACAAATCATAGAAGATCAACTAGTAGATGCATCGATGGAAGACCACTAGCCTCTCACAATAGAATTCCCAGATGAAAGCATACTACTAATAGCATAGACAAGTCGATGGACCTTGTACTTTGATGGGTCCCACACTCAACACAGCTCAGGAGTAGGTATCTTATTTCTCATACCATAGCGAGATAGTATACCTAGGGCTTATAGAATTGCTTTCACATGTACCAATTAAATCTTGGAATATGAAGCACTAATCACAAGACTAAAGATGGTCATAGAATGGAGGATAAAAGAACTACAGGTTATGGAAACTCTCAACTGGTAATAGGCAAGTAAATGATGAGTATCAAACAAAATATGACAAATTAATGCCATATAAAAGAATGGTGGATAGTTTTAAACAACACTTTATCATCATCGCCTTTAAGCAGGTTCCCCAAATAAAAAACAGAGTAGCAGACGCTATGGCAACAATAGATTCGCTCCTCGACATCCTAAAAAACTTTCCAAAGTACAAATTCCTTGTGGAGCAACTGCTCATACTGGTGTTTGATATCCTAAAATCATAATTGGTTTATGATATTGTTAGTCCTAACTGGCCATGGTACCAAGATACATTTGACTATATCCAACATGGTATCGTACCTCTTGACTTAATGACAACCCAAAAGAAAACCTTTTTCTGTAGGACTTCCCGATTCACAATCCTAGGAGACACCTTATATCGTTGAAGTTTAGAGGGTACTTTACTCTGATGTCTTAACACGAAAGAAGCACAAACTTCCCTACAAGAGGTACATGAAGGCATTTATGGGTCCCACTCCCGTGGACCTAACCTAGTACAAAAATTGCTAAGAATGGGTATTATTGGCCCTCCATGGAGCAAGAATGCATTCAGTACTCCAAAAAATGTCATTAGTGTCAATAACACAATGACCTTGTTCACGCACGAGCACAAGAGCCGAGACCTATCACAACACCATGGCATTTCTCATGGTGAGGGTTAGACTTGGTAGGTGATTAATTGGAAAATGGATGATTTATGATTTAGGTCATAAAACACCACTTTTCTCCAACTAACATTCAAGGATGCCCTAGGATCCCAAACTTGGATTGACTATCAACAAAAAGGTGAGCTAATTCTCAACAAGGGATACCTAGGGAGGTTCTTTAGGCTTTGAAGGGTTCACCACCAAGCAAAAGCTTGGAAAAGAAAACTTAACATTCAACTCACAAAACCTAGTAATGCAAGCCAAATGATGAATGCAAATGACAAAATTAAGTAACATGTTAGGATGTGTGGATGTGAAAATCTGCATATGGTTAGCATTTTAAAACCAAAATAATCCTCAACATCCCTATGAGATAATGAAACATGTTAGATATGCTAAGTAAGATATTAAAACAACAAGAAAAACCAAATAAACATACAAACAACATGAATCAACTTCATCTCATAGTGGATTGGTGTCACATGTGCTAGTGACCCTTTCCCAATCCTTGATCAAAGCTTAAGATGATGTAAATGCAATGGAGATGATGAGAAAAATCAGTTCTCAAGGAGAGTGACTTTGCATAAAAGTTGTGGATGAAATTGTGGAGATGATGGAGTGATGGTGGGAAAAATCATTTCTCAAATGAAGAGAGTGACTTTGCATCAAGTTGTGGAGGCCTTGCTCAAAGTTGAAGCTTCTATTTAAGGATTTTCAAAATGCTAAGTGTTGAAGAGGGACCAATGTGGGACTAAGATTGGACCAATGAAAGAAGGACACTTGTCAAGTGATGATAGGCCAATGGTTGTGCAAGATTTGGGAAGAGTGCCCATGAGAGGGAGAATTTGAATTCAAATTTTGCAATAAATTTTGAGAGGGAGACAAGAAAAACAGCAATAAATGCTATGTTGGAGGGACAAATCAACTTGCCATGTTGAGGGAAAATGAGGGTTTTTAATAAATCAATAAAATTGATTTATTTGTGCAAGTGGAGATATCTAGAGAATGCAAGTGGGTGAGATTAGTATTTAATCATGATTAGATTAAATAAATGAAGATTATGTTAGTTTAATGCTGATTAGGTGAGTTTGACTTTCATGATTTAAATATTTGATTTTATTTAAATCAGAAAATGATGGAATATGATTTAGGATTTGATTTAAATGGATGTTTGATTTATTAAAAGGCTAATGATAATGTTTATTTGATTTTAAATAAATGACCTTAGAAGATGAGATTACCTAATGAATGGATGGAAGTGAACCTGATTAATTGAATAAGAAGATGCACGTGAAGCCTGATTTACTTGATAAATGCATAATGCTAATTTTGCATGTCTACATGATGTATGTACCTAGGAAGTTTGGAAATGTGATAAGGATTATGGAAATGTAAAATTGTTGTCAAAATATGCTAGGGAGGACTAAGACACCCTTACTGTCTTCTTATTCTCATTGTTGTTTTTTCGGGGCAAATACATAATCTTCAAATGTCAGAACCGGATCTGAAGGAATCTTTGAAAAATACCTTCGAGAGGACTAAGATGCCCTTACTGTCTTCTTAGTCTCGATTTGAATTTCTGCAATTTTGGAATGTGATCCTGAGGTCCAAGGTTTGCACTTCCTTCTTCACAGATCCCAGGTCTTGAAACTACTAGATCTGGTTTATAGGTGACTATCTGTGAAGATGAAAACTTTGCAATTCAACTTTTCAACTTTACAACTTTGCACTCCAAATTATCTTCAACTTAAATTTGCAAAAAAAAACATGCAAGAGAAGAAAAACTTGTTGATTCTTAGTAAATGGGGGTTTGCCTTGGTCAAACCCCTTGTTGGTAATTAAACCTAGGAATGAAATGAAATAATGGAGGGAAATGGTGAATGAAAAAAATGCTATGTTGCAACTCACCAAACCCTTGTTATGAAATCTACAAACTTGTGTGAAGTGGCTAGATTGAATGTAGATCTTGAATTGAATGAATGCTTGATAGATCTTGACTTGAATTGCTTGCTTGAATCAAAACCCTACATCACAAATGTTAGCTCAAAAACACACATGATGCAAGAATATCTTTGACATGATGCTTGAATCTTGATGATGGCTTCAAATGCTTGATGAATTGCTCTTGAATGCTCTTGTGTCACTTGTAAACTTACTATGATGATCTTATGAATTGCTTAGATTTTTGGATGATAAAAAGAGTGAAACAACCTCGCATTTATACTTATCTATGCTTAATATCCCAAAATTACACCACACCAAGCCGACATATGAATTCATTGATTAAAGGAGGCTAAATCTTGCCAAGATTTGAAATTAAATCTTGAAAAATAACTTGAGGGGGACTAAGACGTCCTAGGTGGCGTCTTAGTCTCGAGGCTTGAAACTTGGGGCACATACTCCAAAAAGGGGCCTTTTAAGGTGCCTTTAAAATTAGGATCCCAAGACCTTTGTAAGACAAAGATGCCCTAGGTGTCTTATTATTCCGAGTCCAAAAATAAAGGACACAGCCAAAATCATTAAATTATCATTTATCCTTTGATGTTTTTTGGGATTAGCCATAAAAATATATAATTTATTAGGCTTGTGGATGCAAAATAGGACCAATTAAGACATAAATAAGGATAAATAAAGCAAGACAGGCCCAAACAAGTGTGAAAATGCAAAGGTATGCATTTTCCTACACTGCAATGGGTAAGATATCTCTCGCTTCATCTAATGGACACAAGTTCATTATCATTGCAACTGAATACTTCACAAAGCGGATAGAAGTAGTTCCATTAACATACATCATAGGGAAATAGATATCCAATTCCATCTTGAATTATCTGATCTATTGATATGGAATTCCCCAAACCATCATAACAAACAACAGGACCCCATTCAAGAACCAAGATGTCTATGAAGTTTTCTCTAAGTTTGCTATCCAACACTAATACTCAACGCCCTACTATCCCCAAGGAAATGATTAGGCTGATGCATCAAATAAAACCATCCAAAAAAATTTGAAAAAGACTATTAATTCCACCAAACATGATTGGAATTTGCAACTAAATCAAACCCTATGGGCTTACCAAACCAACATTCATACACCTACAAGTGTCGCACCTTTTTCCTTGGTCTAAGGATCTGAAGTTGTCTTAGCTATTAAAGTTGAAATCCCCTCACTGTGAGTATCCTTAAAAGGAATGGTCAGCAATGAGGAATATTGGGTGTCCAAATTGAATGAGTTGGAACTCTTAGATGAAAGAAGTTTGAGCATGTTAAACCATCTTTAGGTTTATCAAAATTGGCTCAAGCAAAGCTACAATAAAAAGATAAAAAATAGAAACTTTCAAGTTGGTGACCTAGTACTAAAAGAGAATCAAAAGATCCAACTAAATCAGGATGGGAAGGGAAAGTTTGAACCTAACTGGCTTGATCCTTTCATTGTCACAAAAAGCTATATTTCTAGTGCTTATCAATTGGCTACTCTTGAAGGAGAATTTTTAGTCGAACTGTTGAAAATCAACCATCTTAAAAAGTTCTATACTTGAACACATTAGACTATCCTAGCGAAAAAGCTAAAAAAGAAAATATGGATGAGATTCTTGGGGGTTCTTCATGAAACTCTAGCAGTGAATTGTGACCTGTCTATCCATGTTGATCCTAAAGAAATGAGTGTGGTCCAAGCATTGGTGCTTCATGCTCGTGATCGGTGTGGCTCGAGGCCTAGGTCAAGATGACTTGCTAGAGAGAAGATCCAGAGAAGTGGTTGTTGGAGTTACCCTCCTCTTGGGGTGCTAAAAAAAATGGATGGCTCTTCTAGAGGAAATCTTGAGCATGCTGGTGTTAGGGAGATTGGCAAAGATAGTTAAGGGGTGGTTGAGTTTTGATTCTCTGCTTATAAGGGCATGCAATCCAACAACTTTATAGAGGCCTTATCTATTATTTTGGCATTGGAATGGGTGTGTGCCCTGGGTTGGTGAAGGGTGATCTTTGAATCAAATTCCTAGATTGTTATTGACATGTTGAATAGGTACAAGTTGAATAGGGTAAATTGGAATTTGGTCGTTGTGGTTAAGCAAATCATTACCCTGGGTGAAGCTTTGGATTATGTCACCTTTTTTCACATCCCATGGGAATGGAATAAGGTTGTTGATGGGCTAGTTGAATAGGCATCTGAGAGGGCGAGGTTTTGGAATGTGGATGACTAGGGAAGAAAAGTCATGCTATAGATGTTATGAAGTTGGACATACAACACTGTTTTGTAGAAATCATCATAAGAAGCTAAGTATTAAAAATTTGTGGAGAAGGAAACAAGAAAAAGAAGAACCCAATCTTATGCATGTTGTACAAGAG
This sequence comes from Sequoia sempervirens, assembly GCA_007258455.2. Taxonomy (NCBI): domain Eukaryota; kingdom Viridiplantae; phylum Streptophyta; class Pinopsida; order Cupressales; family Cupressaceae; genus Sequoia; species Sequoia sempervirens. The sequence goes on along the minus strand of VDFB02047230.1, from coordinate 194,504,926 downwards.
GTATCCTTAACTGCATGAATGATAGCATAAATTGAGGGGGAGTTGTTCTTTTTGTTGTATTATAAAAACCCCTTATTCAAACAAGAAGACAGTGTCCATAAAGGTCTCTAAAAGTTTGTGCCTATAGAGGAATGTGACAAGGTTAAATTTCAAGCATATCCTAACATAATGTTTCTTAATTTGCAAAGATGGTGATAATGAGTTTGCAAAGCTATCAAATGAGCAAAAGAAGTTATTCATCTAAGAAGGTCAAACTATGAAGAAGGGACTAAGTGTTTTTTGGTGATAGTTCTTGTCTGCACTTTTCAATGACAATGTCATGTTTAGACTTGTGATATTCATACCAAGTGACAAATTTCTATTTCTTCAAAAAGGAGTAGGTGATAGTCTATAGGTATATAACAGGGTATTCCTTTCAGTGATCACAATCATGTGTTTAATTAGTTATATTTTTCCAATGAACTTAGTCACCTTTCAGTTGTCTATTCTCTAACAAGTGATAAATAAGTGATATTCTTACAACATTGGTATTGGTTTGTTAAGTATTTGTATGCATTTCATATAATGTGACAGTTTTGGCATACAAAATGATATTGGTTTATAAGTTGCAGAATAGTGATTGTTCTTTTGGCAGTATAAAGTGCTCTTATTGTGTTGTGAGAATCTTGCAAGAGTTCTCATAGTGGCCAGTGTTGTACATTTATTGACAATGTCTTCATTTCAATGGTCAGTGTGAATATTGTGACATTTCCAAATTATAATGCTTGAGCAGTTACAAAAGGCAGTCATAGTTTGAATTCATTGCATAACTCAATCCTTAGTTTTATTGGCATTCAACACTTCAGAAACTCATTGGCAAAGGCCTACTCTCAAAGAAAATGTCTATGGAGCCCTTACAATGAAGTTAAGAGACAAGAACATACCTACCATGAAAAAATGGTGGAAAAAGATTGACAAATCAAAAAGAAGTTTTCATTTAATTAAGGGGAAAATTGTATATCAAACATGGACAAAGACCTTGTGACCTTGACTGTGAATCATGGCAGCAATTTATGCGATGAAGACCTCTGGACAATGAAATGCATGATTTTGTAGTTAAGTATAATGGACATGAAAAAGGATCAAAGGTAATAGAGTATAGTGAAAGGTCTTACATGAAGGATTGAAAATACACATATTTGTGAGGAAGATATCATATAAACACAATGCTCTCTCTTGAAGTATGATAGGAGCAGTTTTTGAAACGGACAATGATATGTAAAGCAATATGATAGTCATATTAGTGCAAAAATTTATACTCATGGTTATAGATAGTTTGTATCAGTTTGTGCACACCTCAATGGTATATTGAAAACACTTCAAACATCTTTTTCAATGACAGCGATGAAGTTTGCAACATTTGTGATAGTGAATATTTGCTTGTGGTGAAGTTTGCAACATTTTTTATAGTGAATATTTTCTTTGTTGTGGTGAAGTTTGCAACATTTTCCTTAGTTATGACATTTTCCTTGATGTGGTGTGTGTGTTTGGATTTGAATGCAATTTGCTTGCTAGTAGTTATGACAGTGTGGCTTGTGGTGTACAATTTTTGTGTCCAACCTTGTGACAGCTATTGCATAGTTTCATGTCTAGATAATTCTTGTTGACTAATTCAAGGTTCATAGTGCTTTGACAATTGATTTATTTTAGACTTTGGTTTATTCTTTGGTGATATTCATGCTTTGGCGCACTTTGGTGATAGTTTGGTATTCTTTGATCATTGTATCTTGCCAATGATAGACAATTTTTTTCAAGCTACTGTTGCTATTGGCCAGTTCTTTTGCTTTATTGGCTTTTTTGTCACAAGAGGAGAAGGGTTTCTTGCATAGTTGGTTGGGAAATGTTTATGGTTAGACAATGTTGAAATAGTGAAATTGAAGTCATTGCATGCTTAGTGGTTTTTGTTGAGAAATGGATCTTAGTTACTACTATGGTGTGTTGATGGTCATCTCAGTCATAGTGATCCATTATTTATTGGCTTGTCTATTCTTGATAGTGAATGGTAGTGACCTACTTCATATTAGATTGACAATGGTTTGCAACTGCTTGTATATGGATGCTCTTTGACAGTAAATGAGACAATATTATTGTGAAGTGATAGTGAATGGTTTTTGTTGATATAATAGTACAAAGTGTAGCGTCAAAATGATTTTTTTCTTGGGTAGTAGAAAGAACTTTTGCATAACATAGTGGTATGTTCTTGTGTAAAGATCTCCGCTTTCACTGAGTATATTGGCAATAATTTTTGTAGGTCAATGAGAACAGTGATGACTGTGATGACAGTCATGAAAATATAGTGATTTGTTTCACAATGATGATTGTATTTGACAGTATACTAGTTTGTTTCACAATGATGACTATGATGACATTGGTAAATGGTACAGTGGAACAATGGTTTATCAATGCATTCCTTCTCTTGAATGCTATGTTTGTGATGCTACAATGAACAATAACTCATGTTTGTACTGCTACAAAGATACTTGTGTTAGTATTCTTATGTTAGGATGGTATGTATCAGTTTGATTAGTCATTGTGTGTCATTGCTTTATCTTCATAGGGGGAGTGATTTCTTAATGGTATTGGTCTCTTTTTCATTTTTGTCAAAGGGGGAGAAAAAAAGAGCAAAGGGTGCAAATAAGGTGCAAAATTTGTGAAGTTGACATCAATGCCAAAGGGGGAGTTTGTTGCATTGGCATTGATTTGTCATTGATATCAAATTTTGTTACATGAAGGATTGTCATTGTTGGTTTGGCACTGTTAGTGGTTGATGTTCTCCATGGCATTCAAGTCATTCAAGTTTGATGGGTTACTTGCATTGGTAGTGCTTGGTGAGTATTTTGGTGTTTCTGATGTCAGATGGTCTCAAGGTCAAAGTACTTGTAGATTACTCTGTCACAAAGTTTCTTAATCTTTCAAAGTGCATGCAGATTTGCTTGATCTTTCAAGGTGCATGGTGGTGTGATGATAGTTATCACAAAGTTTCTTGTCATAGTGTTGTTTCACAGAATTGGTTCATGATGATTGAAGTGTTGCTTCAGTAACTGTGTTCATGGGATTGATCATCTCTTCATGGTGTTTTATTTTGTGACCGATGAATTAGTATGGGCGGACAACACTTGATCCATGAGGATACGAAGCATAATCATGCCACTAAACGTCAATCCCAATAAGATCATTCAATTTATGCAAAGATAAAGAAGTCATTAAAATTACCAGATTAAATCATGAAAGCTTGATAAAACCTCTAATATAAGACATTCCAACTTATTCTATTGGGGGAGCAGTGTCTCGTTGATGTGGAACAATGACCCTTTCCCAATCCCTTGGATAATGAGCTTGTTTCAATTAGTTTTATTGAAGAAAATTAATGAAACCATTGTGAGATGTGTGATGAAACATGATTTAAATGCTAAGCTAACATGATGCAAGCTATTTTAACGTGATTTATGCTAAAATGATCAAGATATGTGAGTGCAAAGCTAATATAAATGGATTTTAAGCTAAAAATATTGAAACCCTAATTAATAAAAAAGCTACATGAATGCATCTATGTTACCATGGAAGCCATTAATAAAATCTAAGCTAATTAATTCAAATAATTAAGCTAAAATGATACTAAATAAATGCTAAATTTGAGTGTGAGTGTGAGTGATTTCAACAACATGAGTTTTCTCTAAAAAAGATGGATCCATTTGTCTCCTAATAGTGATCTATTTATAAGAAAGCAAATGAGAAATGAAGGGTTGAGATCGAAAGGTTAATCAATGGTCAAGGATGAAGGAAAGATGAAACATGGATCATGGATTCTCATCAATAGATGAGAATTGATGATCACATGGATCAAGGATTCTCATCAATAGATGAGAATCGATGATCACATGGATCAAGGAAAGAATCAAGGGTTCTCATTCCTTCAAACTAACACACTTTTAACTTGCACTAGAAGTCTTGCAAGTTAACTTACACACAAAGTCTCCTAAGTTTGTTATGAAAGAGAATATTCCTTTTTTCAAATGAGTGAAGAAAAGAGAATATTCTTTGGAATATTCTCATGGGTGAGGGAAATAGATATTTAGCAAACTAAAACAAAGTTTAATTGTGCAAAAAGGGAAGGAATATTCCATGGGAATATTCCTTCTAGAAGAATGTGCAAAGGAGGAATATTCTCTTGCAAGTGGGGGGAAATTAGATTGATTAGTAATTGCTAATTAAACAAAGGTTTAATTTAAGCAATTAAGGGGCATTAGATGATATTCATTAAATAAAGTGATTTAATAAAAAGGGGAGATATGATATGACATTTAATTAAATAACTTAGGGTTATTTAATTAAATAAGAGGACTTAGGGATTAAATTAAATAATTTGATTTATTTAATTTAATAAAACAAAATGTTAGCATGCAAGGGGGTGAATTAACCCAATTAGATTAATTAGGTTAATAGATGCAAATGGTGCAATTAATTAAATAGCTAGGAAAATTTAATTAATTAAGCGAAAAGAGGATGGGTTTTAGGAGGAAATGATGTTAGTATACCTTATTCGAGTACATGATATCATTCAGGACATTTTTAAAGTGTCTACATTTTTTCCCTCTTTAAAGCGAGGTACCTGCTACCTTGGTTCAAAGACTGATGCTTTTCGGATTAAAAATTCCTGCTTAAATCAAAAAATAAAAAATTTCTAATTTTTTGGATGCCTCATTGTTGCCCCAGTAGAAGGAATAAGATGGTTCCCTACCCCCTTGATAAATCGGGCAAAAAATTTGAATTTTGGGTTTTCTTGACAAAGGTTAAATGCTGCCCTAGGAGTCCGAAAGAGGCTTTGGGATGCAAAAAAATGCCAAAAACATAAAAAAATGATGAAAAATAAGTCTAGTTTGGCAAGATTGAAATGGTGAAAAACCCTAGCTTTTGGCTAAAATTAGGGCAAAAAACCCTAATTTTAAAGCTTAAATAGGTGAGGAAGGGTCACTTTCAATTCATTTGTGCATTCACACCTTAGAGAATTCTTGCAGATTGAGCTCTGACCTCCTAATGAAATGGCGCAACGAGTTTTCCCATGACACATTTTCAAATTGGTTTGAGAGTACCAAAGGCCTTTAGGTGCAGGACCACCAGTATGCAATTCAAAAATTGACTTGCATTTTGACTTTTGAGTGCATTTATTGCAATTTAAAATTTGGATTTTAGCAGCATCACTTTATAGCAATACTATTTTGAGAATCGATGATGCTATTTTCATTTTTAGTGACACATATGTAATGAGCGATACAGTTCACGATTTGAAATTAGGGTTTTAGATTTCAAATTGCGAACGCATCTCACAATTTGCAATTTAGATTTAGGGTTTCCAAATTTTAAATGGCAATGCAGATGTGATGAGTGACGCATTTAGTGATTTTCAATCACTAATACATTTTGACTCAAAATCTAACGAAAGTTCATCAGAATTTCAACAACCTTTTGTTAGAATTATTTCATCACTTTTCCGATGAAATTTGAAACGTTGAAATTTTGACCCAGTTGACGATGCTAGGTCAGAATTTTGACGTTTCAAATTTTATTAGAAAAGTGATGAAATAATTCCAACGAAAGGTCGTTGAAATTTTGAAAAACTTTCGTCAAATTTTGAGTCAAAATTTATCAGTGAATTTGAATGCATCCAACGTCACTATTTGGAATTTGAGTTATAGTGATGCTTTCATAAATAGCGATGCTTTTATCATTTTGAGGGATAAAAACTCCAAACTTAGCCAATTTTTGTGATTTTTTACATTGTGTGCTTTGTGGGTGCAAGAGGTTATCCAACCTTCGATGTCCCACGAGCACCGACCAACTATATTGTCTAGACGATGATTTATCTAAGCTTCGACATGAGTACCTTCGAGAGATTGGATTGTGGTACGTCACCTACATGCCTGTCATGTGGACCCATTTGGCGATGATGATAGTGCTATGCAAGCGATGGCATAGCAAGACCTCGTCATTCCACTTACCTACCGGCGAGGCAATAGTGACGTTGGAGGATGTATGAAAGATTTGTGATTATCGATACATGGTGAGCATGTGATTTACGACACTGATACAGGATATGATTCCTTCCACAAGGTTCTTGACCAAGAGTCCATTGTCCTAGTCAACTCCCAGATTGACCTCGAGATGTATAAAGGTTGGGCGTCGACCTTTATATTGATCATTGCGATAGTGATTTCAGGGTTGGTTGCCCTAGCTTGATGGAGCAGGGGAGTCAGTCTAGGATGGGGGCTGGCTTGGCACAAGATGCTTTTCTAGAGGACCCATTTTGCACGGGATTTAGTGATGCTGGCCTCCCTATACCATGATATGCATGACTTTGTGTATTGTGATGGGAGAGCGATTGGTACAAGGGTCACCCTTATTCACATATGGGCATGGGAGCACATCGTTGTGCTTAGGTTGATTATCCATATGGCAGATGTGGAGCCAGATGATCTAGTCATTTGGTAGTACATAGGTGCTATCACTCTTTAGCACACATGGCAACTTAGTATCTCGTATTGGCAAAGAGTGATTGATGAGATGACAGTATTTAGATGGAGGCCATGGCTCTAGATTCTTGTATGGTACAATGATGTACAATAGTAGTTCTTTGCTTGGTAGATCCGGTTCATGTAGGGTCGAGAGCACACTATGATTGAGAGGTACCTACCCAATAGAGTTTCCAGATAGTTTGGCAAGAGGCAGGACAAGCTTGATGATCACTACACTACCATTTTTACTAAATCAACACAAGAGACGACATGGGGACACATGATCCCAACCCACGAGGGAGGCCGAGAGGGAGCGGCGTAGGCAGAGGTCGAGGCCAGAAAAATGATGGACAAGGTAGAGGATAGGATGGCCAAGATGGCCAACATCAGGATGGATAGGTCCCGAGTGCACCACCATTGCATCAACAACAACAACCACCTCAATAGCCACCAATACAGCAGTAGCCACCATAACAAGCACTGTCAAGGCTAGATCCATGTGATGTTCAATTTCAACAGTTTTAGTAGTAGCTATAGGTGGTTACAGTTGAATGAGATTAGGCTCGACAATAGTTATTGGTAGTCACAGCTAAGAGAGACTAGGCTCGGCAGCAAGTACATGTAGTCACAGTTGAGAGGGATCAAGAGTGTCATCTTAGACATACCTCAGATATGCAATTGGCATAGGAGGTTGGGCGACACTAGCAATTAGAGGTCATTATAGTTGCAGCACAAGGATGGATAGTTTCTACCCGATTATACAAAGAGAGTGACTAAGGCTACATATTATTGTATGCATTATCATCGAGATGTCCTTGTGACAATGAGGCAACTAGATTATTCATAAAGGAGTGGAGCACATCCCCGGGCTGAGGATCAACCATTAGAGAGATAGCCTGGGGAGGGGAGTAGCCATCAAGGCTAGCTTACTTTTATAAACACTTTTTGGATTATTGCTCGATTCTTTATACATATATACATTCATGGGCTCATTTTTGATAGCCTTGTGGATATTGTACTTTTGATAGATATACATACACTGACTCAGATATTGTACCATGACACCCATTTTTGATATATATGGTATCATATAGATTCAATATGCGATGTGTTCTTTATTTTATGCTTATGAATATATGGATGCATATGATGTTGAAATGATGTGATATGCTTATATATATTATGATCATGTATGGATGCAACGTAATGAATGGATGCACTTCTTTTTGTATACTCTTATATGCAATTTATGAGATGATGATGTATGAATATGGATGAATGTATGGATTTTCATGATGTGTATGCTTATGATATGATAATGCAATGTATGTTTATGATAATGTTTGCAATGATTTAAGATGCTTAGAATAAAAAAATTATATTATTCAGCACAACTTAAATGATAATGATGTTGCAATGAAATATGTGTTTCATATATTATGATATGTTGTGATTATGTGAGATGTATACATGCTAATGATTTTTGGATGCAGTATGGATGCATTAATGATGCTTTTGTTGACTGTTATGGTACCAGGTTAGCGCGGAGAGAAAAGAGAAGAAATAAGATGAATGATTTGACCATTGATTTTGATGATTGATTCAAAATGTCCAACAAGTCTATGATCCATTGAGAATTTATTAGAGATGGTGATGAGAGATGTATGACGATGATTTTCTTATATCTTGGGATTGAGATTTTTCATTGTTCCTTATTTTTGATATAACGCATATATTATGCATTGAGGTATCAATAACCAAGACGATGTTGTATCTAGTGTAATGGACTTTGACTTTGCAAATAGATAGGATATTTCTTGTTCACACCTTGACATATGAAAACCTTGTTGGAATGTAAGTTAGAAGTTTAGAATATATTGGACCAAAGCATATGCAATAGTCAACAATGTACTCCAAACAACTTCCCTACACACAACTAAGCAAATATGCGCCAAGATTATTTTACAAGAATACCCACAAGCACAACAAACGAAAGATAATGATCAATGACCCATTCCTTTCTCTCTAAATCATTTTGATAGACATCATCGAGAGGTCCTCAGAATGGGTCAATAAGATAAATCATAAGAAAAGATCAAAGACAAATAGTCAGTGTTATCTATATCTCTCACCATTTTAATTTAGCTAAGGTGACTTCTGATACTAATGTCCATCGTAGGAAGGATACATCCTAGGGCATGTTGATCATATGTTTTGATTAGGATGAGGTGTATGATAAGTTGTTGATACAAACTCCATTGACTCGTTTACCTATGATCTAGACTTTAGATTTTTGACACTTAGGTTCCCACTTTATGACTTGCTACACTTGCTTTCTATTTGTTTTTTTCCAAAGGTTGAAGGTGATGATTGATTTATTATGGGTGAAAGTTTATTGCGGGTGAAAGCAAGATGAGATGGATGGTTTTGAATTTTCTGAAATATTTCAATGTTTTTGGTATTTTAAAAATGTTTTGAAGTTGTTTAGATCTTTTTGAGTTGTTTATGTTAATGTTTTGGTTTTTGATTATTTGAGGCTATTTAGGGTTTTCTGTAAGATTTTTGAATGTTTTGGGGATTTTCTGATAGTTATCTGGATGTTTAGGGATTTTTTGATATTTGAATGTTTAGGGGTTTTTTGAGATTTTTTTACCAAGAACCTAACCTAAAATACCTATCCTAGGGGCCTTGGGTGTTGATCAAAGATTAGCCTTGCCTACGTTATACACGTAGAGACCACATAGATCGATTGACTTGACTTATCAACGATGAAGATGAATAGTTGATGGAATGTCAATTTATTATGATGAACTCCTAAAGGCCTGGCCTAGGCTGTATCAAGGGACATTCAAGCTCAAAGACTCGTAGTTCAACAAGGTACTATTTTTTTGGATTTTTGATGTTTTAACCTTTTTAGGGATTTTGATGTGTTTTGGATGTTTTGGATTTTCTGACATTACAATTTTTTAAATGTTTTTGGATTTTAGTTGTACAGGATTTTGGATGTTTTTGGATTGTTATGAGATTTTATAAATGTTTTTGGGATTTTTGATAAGATTTTAAGACAAATGATACCTAGATCATGATGTCAATGTCACGTTTGTGAGATAAAAGACATGGATCAAGAGTGCAATAACCTTCCCCCAGTGTATAACAATTCTTCATAATGTAATGGATAACCAGGATAGGTAATGTATATGTGAAGAGTTTGATAGAGTTTTATCATGCTAGGTATGGGCTATGGGACTTCATGAGATAAAATGGTAAAAAGGCTATCAAAATTTTTCCATGAGTAGAGTTGAAGTATTCACTGAATCTTTGTCAAGATCAAGATAAAGTGGAATATCTAGATGAATCCAGATTGGATGGATGGAGGGAACATTGGATTTATCATGACAACGATGATATGCTTCTATCTGAGAAGGATCATATTGATGCTTGATTCTACTCATGATGCCTATTTTTTAGGTTTTCATCATAGTACTTGCCCAAAGCACCACCGCAGTGGTTTTCAATGGAGGATGATTTTTATATTTTACTATTTTCTTTATTTTTTTTTAATTTTTTGAAATTTTTACCCTCATGTTGAATCACCTAGTGGAATTGATGTAGAGGCCATTGTCATAATGTGCCAACGATATCCTTCTAGAAGAATCCGCTTTGCTAAGATACGAGCACTTGAATGCAACCTTGAAGAACTTTGATCTACCTTGTGGATAATAGAATTAACCTTGTCTATATGTGCACATCGTGATATGGTACCCTCAAAATCCTTATGATGAATGGTAGCTGCCAACACAAGGTCAATGCGAGAATTGGATATTGTGAATGGAGTGTATGGTGACATGTATGAAGGAATATGAAATGGATTGGTCGATAGTTTGAAACCTTGGACTCTCCAAACTCGGGAAGATGAGTGATGATGGGTGGGAATAAAGGTTTTCATGGAATTAGGGCTAACCTATGGATATACTTTGTTCCTTGCTTGAGAAGCCTACGTTTTTCTTTGAGGATGCTTTTGATGGATCCATTTCCATTTTTTATTTGTAGTGTTGATAACAATTTCATCATAAAGATCCTTCGTGCCCCATATGTTGATGTTCATCATAGTCAATATTTCCATTGACGTTGTAGACATGTTAACAATACCTAATCCTTTGCCCTGATAATGTAACCTCTGATCCATAGCCACTGAATATGACTTGTCGTGAACACATGATATTGATATGGGTTCCTGTTGTTCAAGAATATGAACTGTTTGCTCTGATTATATGACATTGTTAGTTATTGACACTGCTTCAAAAGATGGTGTTGATGACTCAAAAAATGTTGATGATGCACAATCACTGTAAGAATCAAGAATCTAGACCGTTGCTTTCTCTTGTGTGGGAATGTCAAGAATGGGAGATTCTTGTTTTGGATGAAGAACATCTATATGTCCGTTAGAAAGAAACATCTTAAGGGTGATATTGGGGACATATTTGGAGTTTAAAATGGTTTAGAATATTTCCCTTATCTCTTGGTGAAACTTTGAGGATAAGGGTTCTTGATATTGACTTGATTCAGAGCATCTTCATTATCCTCAGGAGCCTCTTCTTGACACGGTCCTTGGGTGGATGATGGATCATCGATAAAAGACTCTTCACAATAGTCAATAGGTATGGGTGAAACAAAGGATATTTATAGCTCGTTTGGAACTTCTTCAACATGTCTAATCATTGAGTCATATGTGGGAGAGATATCACAATCTGATATCCACTTGATGTCATTACGATATAAAATATTGCTAAACATTGTTGATGGGTTTGGACTTTGTTTTAAAATAGTATCTTGATGTGTATCTAATTCCTCATGTTGTGATAAATAAATATGTCCCATTGTGGTATCACGTGTCTGGTTTACATTTTTTGAGATTGATGCCTTTCCTAAATCTTTTGCTTTTGTATGATTAGGAATAGGGTTTGTGTAAATTTTCATATTTTCATTCCTAGGTTTTTGATCAACATAAATGTCTCCTTGTTCAATAAGATCTTCTCTTAGATGTTTTAGTCTAAAATAGTTTTGTGTGTTATGACCTTTATATCGGAAAAACTCACAAAAATGATCATCTCTATAGCTACGAGGTTTGACTTGTGGCTCTTGATAGTTAGAGAAATTTTGAGTGTGATAAGGTTAGACTGTATCAAATGCTTCACATCCTCCATAGGTTCCCCTAAGGGAGTGAATTGTTGCTTGGGAGCACTGTTTGTTATTTATGGTCCATGTTAAGTGTTTGTAGCATTGATCATTGTTTGATTATTTGGTGGTTGCACGTATAGTTGTTGTGTGTTCATGGGTTGGGTTTTTTCTTGTCTAGGAGCAGTTAAGACCACCTTTGCATCAACAACACCATCACTAGTAATATTTTTGTTCTTGGCCCAATAGTGGGGCTTGTCAATAAAACTAGTGGATGGGTGGTTTTCTTTATACACTTGTGTGTTCCCTTGTGATATTAAGGCTCTCTCAAGTTAAGGGCCCTAGGGACAAGCTTGTCATAAGTGGTAATACACTGCATTTTCAAGTGGAAGGATAGATCTAGATCAACATTTTCTATGATAATCCCTACTTGTTGTTCGTCGGGAATGGTCCACTTTCTCTTACTAGATTTATTCCTCCACCTTTGTAAGAAGTTAGCAAAGGATTCTCCTTTATTCTGCTTGAGTGTGTATAACTCTTCTAAGTTTACATCCATGTCAAGATTGAAGGAGAAGTGATCTATGAATCTATCAATGATTTATTAGAAGGTTTTGATGCCTACAGGTAACTGTGAAAACCAATCCATGGTAGGACTTGTTAAACTTTGCGGGAAGAGGCGTATTAAGTAGGAATCATTATAGGTCACCTCCATGCACATGACACTGAATTCCTTGATGTGATCCATATGACTTCCTCTCCCCTTGTATTTATCAAATTTGGGAACCTCAAAACCAGGAGGGAAAGGTATCATTGTGATGTTTCAATCGAATGGATATGGACATAGGTTTTGTTGTGTATGGGGCTTCTTCATTTTTCCCATTCATAGATCTTGCGTGTTAACGCCTTAGGTTGTGATGCTACATCATCTTGTGGGTTTGGTGGAGGAACATATGTTGCATATTGTGGGATGGCAAATGGATTGTATGTGGGATTTTGATATGATGGGGAGTTGTATGGTGTGTATGGTGGTGTAAAATATTGTGATGGAGGCATATACATTCCTAACATGTTCGTATTGGTGATGTTTTGTTGAGGGTTATAGTAGAAACCTTGTTGTTGTTGTTGGGCCATGAGGGCTGCTTGTTGGGCTTTCTATTGTTGTTGTGTTGCTAAGGCTACTTGATGGGCTTGATATTGTTATTGTGCTGTTAAGGCTTGTTGTTTATGTGCTACCAAGGCTGCTTGATGGGATTGATGTTGTTGTTGTGTTGCTAAGGTTGCTTGTTGTTGTTGTTGTTGTGCAACTAGGGCTGCATGTTGAGCTCGATGTTGTTGGACAACTTGCTGCTAAGCCTATTGTGCTTGCTATAAAGCCAAGGCATGTGCTGGCAATGTAGGATCGTTTGATTGTTGGGACATCTATGATGGGTTTTGGGTGTTTATGTTTTGCATGGGTTGCGGGTTTTTGATGAGAGGTTAGGGGTTCCCTTGGTTCAAAATTCCTTGTAGGATGGTGGATTGAGGTGGAGGAATTTAAGATTGAGGTCCCATTTGATTTTGCATGATGTGAGGGACCAAGGTAAAAGATGATGATGGTGCCATTTGGTATTGCAATGGTAATGGCACGTTAGGATATTGAGTCCATTGATTGAAAGGGTTCCCTTGATTGATGTTTCAGGGATTTCCTTGTGTTTGGGATGTGACCAAGGTATTACCTTTGCTGATGGGGTTCGTGACCAAGGGATTGTTTTGATGTGGGTTGATGATGGATGGAATAGATGTGTTTTGGGCAACTACAAGATTTGATGTATCAACGGGTAGATTGGATGAAGATGTTCCCTATTATGTTAATTGTTGATTTTGTGTGAGGGTATTCCCTTTCCATTTTGGGTCTACTTGTGATACTTGGTCCACACTACTTTGTGTGATTTCAGGTACACTTGTGGTACTCATGGGTATGAATGATGATGGGTGTCCTCGATATGTTGAGGTTGTTGTAGAGTAATGAAGTGTAAGTGGTTTATATGGATGTTGGGGATCCTCAGGAATGGGAGGAGTTCCAAATTTTGGTGTCCAAGTGGTTGTTTGGGAAGGAGGATTAGTATTGAGGGTATGCACAAGTGTGCTACTTTCAAATGGAAGAGTATGGCCAAAGTCTTTAGCAAGACTAGCTGCAATAGTAGGTGTGGATGTTTGATTTAGACCTAGCGATTAAGTTGTGAAACCTTGTGTCAAATTTTTTGCAAAAAATGATGGGGAAATTGGAGCTACATTTTCTAAGACTTGATGTTCCATGATTTCCTCCCTAGTAAGTTCAAACGGGTTATTGGTAATGTCTTTTAACTCATATGGCCCCGATGAAGATGATGGTTATTGCGATGGGGTAACCTAATTTCTTGGATCAAATTCTTGAGCATTTGGATCACTTGAGGCAAATGTGACTTTAGTTTTCTCCGTGATTCTCTTGTGTTTTGATCTTCTCTTTACCATAAATTTTGGGTCACCTATGTGAGAGTTATGTTGAGATTTGTAATTTTTGAACTCTCTAGTTGACTCAAGTCTAGGTAAAAGGGACGCTCTAAGTCTTTTTGGAGCTATGGTGATAATGGGAGATGAAAAGGTGATGATGTGGAAAGTGATCTTTGCAAAAAATTTGGGACAACACTTTTGACTTAAGTTTGATGTTTTGATGTTTGGATAAAGGATGTTTATGAACTTGGAAATCTTTAGGGTAGATTTGTGACCTTCAAGATAAACTAGTTCAAAGATGATAACTAGTGTAACTAAGTGCATGGAAAAGGATTCGTTTCACATGCAAAGTAGCTAAGTTAGGGTTGTTTTAATAGATGTTTAAGTCAAAAAGTGTTGGTGTGTTCAATTTTTTTACAAAGTTTGGTGAAGTGAAGGATGAAATTTGATGAAGGGGTGGATGAAATGTTTGACCCAATGTTGACCTAGAGTGAATATTTGTTTGATAAGACCACAATAGTGAGAAACATGCTATACCTCTAAAGTTTTCAAATCCTAAAGACCCACTGATTTAGATAAGTTCAAGATCGTGAAAAAGACTAGGCTTTTGACTTCAAAAGAATGCGTACAAGTATGTGTTGTTCCTTGAAGCATGTTTATAGAAGCTGTATACCAACCTGTTTCTATTTTGGTGAAGTGCTAAAAGGTGTTTTTTGATGGCTTTGGACTAAGATACCTAAGTTTAAAGTGACGACCTGTAGACCTTCTCTTGGGGATTTTAATTTTTCGTGAGATCGTTTAGAGAAGTTAAGATCATGAAAAAGGGGATATTTATTGCCATGCGGGTGGTGGTAATATGGGTCTTCTAGCCAAAATAGCCTTCTAGCCAAAATATTAGCTTGTTCCTCTTCTTTGTCTATGACATATGCTGCATTTCTCCACTGGGTTGGTGTTTCTTTTATTTCAAAAGTGAAGCTTCTCAAACTACTAATTATATCAGTTTGTTCCCCTTCAATTAGTTCAAAGTTTGGTTGAATGATAGCAAGTGTAAGGTTAGGTTGTTCAACATGTGTGATCGGTCTCCAAATGGTCATGCGAGCTTCAATTTGTTGATTTATCTTGCTTAAGTGAGTTTATTTTTCCACAAACACTTGTCTTCATTAATTTCAAACTAAATGTCTATGTCAAAAACATCATCAATTCCATAAAGTCCATTTCATGAAAATGATGAAATTCAAGCCATAGTTGCCTATGTTAACTTTGGGAATTATAAATTGAGATATAAACCAAAATACTTAGAAGTCTCTAAGAATAAATTCTTAGGACAAGCATTAATATTAAGGTTTTGTCAAAGGGTATCCATACTTAGACCAAAAGGTTTGAAAATTTGAAAAGACTTTGTTGATGTTTGTTTGTAATGTTTTGGAACCAAGCAAAGTATTAAACTGACTCACAAGAATTTACCATCCTAGGTTTAGAAGGTATTACTTGTTGAATCCCCACTTGGATTTCTCCAAATAGTAAGACAATGCAAACAACTAGAGATTTGGTGATACTGGCTCCCCCTTACACAACACACACTTCTCGGAACCACCAAATCTCAAATCCTAAAGATCCGAAGATCCTAAGAATTTTTTTGTTTCAACAATGAATAGTAAAATGTGGGGCGGCTTCGAAACAACTATTCCTGCACCAACAAGCATAAAGGTTTTTGGCTTCTAAACAATTGGTTCATAGTAAGGACTTTCGTTCAAGGTGGCCATACACACGAAAAGATTAGCTCAAGATTAGCTCAAGATTATTTCAATCAAGAGGCCTCCCAGTCCCTTCCTAAGAAAGGATTTTGATGTGTCACATGGACACTAGGGGTGACACTTGTCAGCATGACACATCCACACCTATTGCTTATGACTTTCGTCATAAAAATATTTTTTATATAGCAGTTCGAAAGAGCTTGGATTTAGCTCGTTATCGCTTTGGTCATTTCTACCTTTCGAAGTAGGGTGGCAGGCCCTCTAAAGATATACAAAAGCAAGGAAGTACATTTGTTGTTCGATCTCCTAGATCGCATGAAGCAAGGAGAGAGCAAACACAATGCCTTTTCCTTACACTAGCATGGGGTTCATTTTAAATCCAAATCAAAATATGTGGGTGATTATATAAATTGTCAAAGGAATGCTTTTGATTCTCAAGATCGCTAAGTGGTGTGAGAGAAGAGAATAAACATTCAATGACAAAAATGTAAATCACAAGTTATGGAAAAGACTCTTTAATTTTAACCCTCAAAGCAAAAGTAAGTTTATTTTAATCACCAAATGAAGTTTTAAGTTTTATTGTTCAATTTTAAACCCAAAGTAGCATAATGAAGTGAGGGTTCATTTTAATCCTGTTTGAGTGTTCATTTTAAAACCCAATTGAAAGCTAGTGTGGTCCTAAAGCATAAAATGAAAAGCATGATAAATGGGTTATAATTGCCCCAAAAGTGTCGAAACACTTGTTACAATATAAGATTTAAAGACAAGAATACTTCTTCACTCTGACTTTTATCATCCAACCTGCAAAACCTAGTTAGCCTAAAAACCAAAACAAAAATTCAAAGACATGTTAGTGATCAGATGAAGTAAAAAAATTAAAGCACATGCTAAAAATCTTACTATTTTTGTTTACTAGAAAAAAGTGTTGCTATTCATGATAGTTTCGTCATAACTCAAATGAGTGTTGCTTTGGTGAAAAATAGTGTCGCTCTGTAGAAAGGCGGTGATGACGATAGTGTCACTATTTGGTGGCATCGTCACTTTCAAATTCTCAATACCTCTAAAAAGTATTAGCATCGTTGTTTATTTTAATTAGCACCAATGTATTAATTAGGCATCATTGTAACAGATGGAGATAACATTGCTATATGGCGACACCTTACAAAGGCGTCGCTGAAATCTCTTGGAGCATCATTGTATTTGCAAAAAAATTGAAAAATGGAATTCGAGAGAAAATTTCTTTAAATGTGTTCGGTTAATCCCTCCTTCTAGCACCTAAATGTGACTAACAAATTAGTATGGGCATAATACACTTGATCCATGAGGATATGAATCATAATCATGCCACTAAACATCAATCCCAATAAGAGCTTTCAATTTATGCAAAGATAAAGAAGCATTAAAACTACCATATTAAATCATGAAAGGTTGATAAAACCTCTAATCTAAGACATTGAAACTTATCTTATTGGAGGAGTGGTGTCACATTGATGTGGAACAGTGACCCTTTCCCAATCCCTTGGATAATGGGCTTGTTTTAATCAATTTTATTGAAGAAAACTGATGAAACATGATTTAAATACTAAGATAACATGATGCAAGCTATTTTAACATGATTTATGCTAAAATGATCAAGATATGTGAGTGAAAAGCTAATCTAAATGGATTTTAAGCTAAAAATATTGAAACCCTAATTAATGAACAAGCTACATGAATGCATCTATGTTAGGTCATGGAAGCCATTAATGGAAGCTAAGCCAATTAATGTAAGTAATTAAACTAAAATGATACTAAATAAATGCTAAATATGAGTGTGAGTGTGAGTGATTTCAAAAGCACAAGTTTGCTTTGAAAAATATGGATCCATTTGTCTCCAAATAGTGATCTATTTATAAGAAAGTAAATGAGAAATGAAGGGTTGAGATAAAAAAGGTTAATCAATGGTCAAGGATGAAGGAAAGATGAAACATGGATCATGGATTCTCATCAATGGATGAGAATTAATGATCACATGGATCAAGGAAAGAATCAAGGGTTCTCATTCCTTCAAACAAACACACTTTTAACTTGCACATGAAGTCTCCTAAGTTTGTTATGAAAGAGAATATTCTTTTTTCAAATGAGTGAAGAAAAGAGAATATTATTTGGAATATTCTCATGGGTGAGGGAAATAGATATTTAGCAAATTAAAACAAAGTTTAATTGTGCAAAAAGGGAAGGAATATTCCATTTGGAGGAATGTGAAAAGGAGGAATATTCCCTTGCAAGTGGGGGGAAATTAAATTTATTAGTAATTGCTAATTAAACAAACGTTTAATTTAAGCTATTAAGGGGAATTAGATGATATTCATTAATTAAAGTGATTTAATGAAAAGGGGAGATATGAGATGACATTTAATTAAATAACTTAAGGTTATTTAATTAAATAAGAGAACTTAGGGATTAAATTAAATAATTTGACTTATTTAATTTAATGAGATGAAATGTTATCATGGAAGGGGGTGAATTAACCTGCTTAGATTAATTAGGTAAATAGATTGAAATGGTGTAATTAATTAAATAGCTAAAAAAAATTAATTAATTAAGTGAAAAGAGGATGGGTTTTAGGAGGAAATGATGTTAGTATACCTGATTCGAGTGCATGATATCATTCAGGACATTTTTAAGTGTCTACACATTTATTCAAAAGTGTTGATGTATTCAAAGGTTCATTTCATGGTATGTGACATGTCAGAGGTGTTTCTTCACTTAGTCAAAGCTATTGAAGCATTTTTCATTTATTCTATTGTTGATACTCATTGCATATTCATCTCAATGAGTTGCCTTCATCTTATGTTGGCACTGTGTTGATGCTCATCTCATGGTTTGATGTCAATAGAAGGCTTCTTGTGGTCTATGTCAGATTGAAATTTTTGTTCATTCAGGTGGTCTATGTTCAAGACACAGTATCTTGCATCTATGGTATGATCTAAGTCTCAAAGGTCATAAGGAAAGTATATGACTTTATTAGGGTTATCTTCATGGGTTATAACTTAGTTCTTAAACCCTAAATGAAGTTTAAGTTGCATTAAGATAAAAGGATTTACTTGATGATTTATTTTCTTGGTGACTTGGTCTCACAAGTCACAAATGTTTTTAAGCAATCCTTTAAGGGTTTATAACCATTGATTAAGTAACCTCTTCTCTTAGTCCTAACTAGCCAGACAAGTTAAAGGCTCATGTTTGATCGTTCCAAGAAAAATCAATGGTGATTATTTAATTTGATATTGGGGGGAGGTAAAGGATTGTTGGCCCTTGTTTAAAGGTAATGAATGGTTATTTATAGTTGTTTGTTCTTTGATAGGAAGCTTGACAGTCCTATGTTGAATGGCGCCAAAAGCTGAAGTATGGAATTCTAGTTTGATATTGAATTTCAATAGTCAGGCGTGAGGATATTGAGTCTTGGTTTTTGTGTGTAGACCTGAGTCTTTAGAGAACGTATTTTGAAAAACTTGACCAAGTGTTGTAAGGAAGATGGATATAATAGGATGATTAATAGTTCTCTATGACTATTTTCAAAAAATAAGTTTTTTTGCACAATCTAAGATGATATGTACATGATATTGATGTTTGCTAGATTTCTATGAATATTTTAAGTGAGGATTGTGCTTTATATGAAAGTAATTGAGAGTTAAACAAATGAAAAGACAATGTATGCATTTGAAAAGACAATGCTCATATGAACAAGGGTGTGTAAGTTTCATTCACTATCAATGTAAAAGTGTATTGTACTTTTCTCTGGTTAAAGTAATTTGAATGGGATCATAGATGACTGAGTCAAAGTTTCAATGGTCAAGGTGTCAGCAAGGTTGTGTTCGTGTCATTCGAAGATTGTGATCAAGGGGTCAATAGAGGAATTTGAAACTTATGCATACATCAATATAAGCCTCATTTGTTTTTTCTGAGACAAGGGGAGTCATGCAGAGAGATCTTCATTTATGTATGCAGGTTTGAGATTATGTTTTTGATTCAATTTGGTAATATGGGTGAATAAGGAAGATGAATTTTGTTGCAAAGATAGAGCAATGTTTTGTATGGAAACATAGTAACCCTCTGAGACTTGTTTATTCCTTTTGAGGTGTTGTGTGATTGCTAGTGAGGCATGTTGTAGCCAGTGAGGCTTGTTGATTGCTAGTAAGGCAGTTTGAAGTCTGGAGTTAGTGCTTCAGCCACTAGAGTTGGTGCTTCGATACTTTCAGAGTTGGTGCTTCGAAGGAGAGTTGGTGTTCTTGGTGGGTTGGTGCTCGCCTATGTAATCAAGGTTGGTTCCTTTTGAAGATAATAAAAGCAATTGTTTAGAGTGGTTTTTTTCCCTTTTTAGGGGTTTTCCACTCATAAATATGGTGTCCCATGTCTCCTTGATGATATGTTTCTTTGTGCATGATTCGGTATTCCCACTTCACACATGATGTTGTAATATGCACCTCTTTTTGTTTTGTTTATGAAATACATATCTAAAGTTTTGTATGATCAAGAGTGTTAAGGTTTTGAGATTGATTTTATTTGACCATTGATTCACTTGCCCCCCTCTCAGTGGTCATGTACTCCAACAAGTGGTATCAGAGTAGCAAGGTTCCCTAAAAAAGTTTAATGAACTTGGGTTGATCTTGGTGGTGGAGTACAATGGCAAAAAGCAAAAGAAACAAATAGAAAAGAAATACCTAGCAGAATACTAAACAACAAGCACAACCTAAATCAAGTACAAAGGATGATGAAGAAGTAGTTAAGAGAAATGACATACAAACTAAAAATCATACAAGGTTAGAAGATGAATTTATAGTTGGGAATATTGAAAAAAAATGAGATCACTTTATGAGTGATTTTGAACAAGAATATGATAAAGATGATATTGAAGGTGAGCTTATTTGTGCCCTTGAATTGATTAAGAAACTTAGATTGGAGAATCAAAGGTTAAAGTTGAAACTCCATGAAGAAAAGGTGTCCAAGACTAAAACACTTTCAGACCTTAAAGATGCAAAAAAAATGATAATAGATTTAAGGTTCAAATTGCAAAAGTTAAGAAAATAGAAGAAGTCAATAATTATCTTAAGGAAAAAGAGGTTGATTGTAAAAAGTATGAATCAAAGATAATTTCTTTAATAAATGAATTAGGAAAATCTTCTTCCAAGTTACACAAGACATTCAATTTGAAAAGAGCACTGAGTGTTTATATGAGATGTTGAGCAAGAAAAAACATCACAAGGACACTACTGGATTAGGTTTTGAAGAAGGGAAAAATTCTAAGATTGGAAAAACTCGAAGAAATAGATCTAGACTATCATTCTGCTACTCCTAAGGCTGGAGATAAGGATATGACAAAAGGAGGTACCCCTATTCAAGTCAACAACAACAAGTTGAGAAGATATCTCCATTCAATACATCATCAAAAGCTCGTGTTTGACAATTCTTTTCATGGTTATTGTTATTCATGCTATGAATTTTGTCATAGAGCAAAAGAATGTTGAGTTCATGGAGAAAAAGTTGAATGTACTAAAAGCTCTTATGAATGGTTAACTAGTAGAAGTAGAGAAATATGCTATAGATGTTATGAAGTTGGACATAAAGCATTGTTTTGTAGAAATCATCACAAGAAGCTAAGTATTAAGAAAGTGTGGAGAAGGAAACAAGACAAAGAAGAACCCAATCTTGTGCATGTTGCACAAGAGGTATCCTTAACTGCATAAAGGATAGCATAAATTAAGGGGGAGTTGTTGTTGTTGTTGTATTATAAAAACCCATTAGTCAAACAAGAAGACAATGTCCATAAAGTTCTCTAAAAGTTTGTGCCTATAGAGGAATGTGACAAGGGTAACTTTCAAACATATCCTAATGGAATGTTTCTTAAGCTGCAAAGATGGTGATAATGAGTTTGCAAAGCTATCAAATGAGCAAAAGAAGTTATTCATCTAAGAAGGTCAAACTATGAAGAAGGGACTAAGTATTTTTTGGTGATAGTTCTTGTTTGCACTTTTCAATGACAATATCATGTTTATACTTGTGATATTCATGCCAAGTGACATATTTCTATTTGTTCAAAAAGGAGTAGGTGTTAGTCTGTACGTATATAACAATGGTATTCCTTTCAATGATCATAGTCATGTGTTTACTCAGTTATAGTTTTCCAATGAACTTAGTCACCTTTGAGTTGTCTATTCTCTAACAAGTGATATTCTTACAACAATGGTATTGGTTTGGTAAGTATTTGTATGTATTTCATATAATGTGACAGTTTTGTGACATTTTTGGCATACAAAATGATATTGGTTTATAAGTTGCAGAACAATGATTATTCTTTTGGCAGTATAAAGTGCTCTTATTGTGTTGTGAAAATCTTGCAAGAGTTCTCACAGTGGTCAATGTTGTACATTTATTAGCAATGTCTTCATTTCAGTGGCTAGTGTGAATATTGAGACATTGCCAAAGTAGAATGCTCTCAGTTACACAAGGCAATCATAGTTTGAATTCATTGCATAACCCAATCCTCAGTATGCAATCCAAGAATGGAGTGAATCATTCATCAAGATGGAAATTTCCTTTATTGACATTCAACACTTCAGAAACCCATTGGAAAAGGCATGCTCTCAACGAAAATGCCTATGCACACCTTACAATAAAGTTAAGATACAAGAACACACCTACCATGAAAAAATTGTGGAAAAAGACTAAAAAATCAAAGAGAAATTTTTATTTAATTAAGGGGCAGATTGCATATCAAACATGGATAGAGACCTTGTGACCTTGACTGTGAATCATGGCAATGATTTATGCCATGAAGACCTCTGGATGGTGAAATGCATGATTTTGTAGTTAAGTACAATGGGCATGAAAAAGGACCAAAGGTAATAGAGTACAGTGAAAGGTCTTACATGAAGGATTGGCAATACACATATTTGTGAGGAAGATATTATATAAACACAATACTCTCTCTTGGAGTATGATAGGAGCAGTTTTTGAAAAGGACAGTGATATGTAAAGCAATATGATAGTCATATAAGTGCAAAAATTTATACTCATGGTTATAGACAGTTTGTATCAGTTTGTGCACACCTTAGTGGTATATTGAAAACAATTCAAACATCTTTTTCAATGATAGTGATGAAGTTTGCAACACATTTGCTTTGCAACGTTTGTGACAGTGAATCTTTTCTTTGTTGTGGTGAAGTTTTCAACATTTGTGAACATTCAGTTAGTGACAGTGAACATTTCCTTTCACTCTTTATATTGTGGTGTGTGTGTTTGGATTTGAATGCAATTTGCTTGCTGGTAGTTATGACAATGTGGCTTGTGGTGTATATTTTTTGTGTCTAGCCTTGTGACATTGTGACAACTATTGCATAGTTTCATGTTGAGATAATTATTATTGACTAATTCAAGGTTCATAGTGCTTTGACAGTTGATTTCTTTTAGACTTTGGTGTATTCTTTGGTGATATTCATGCTTGGCTTATCTTGGTGATAGTTTGGTATTCTTGATCATTGTATCTTCCAATGCAAGATAATGTTTTCTGGCCATCATGGTATTGGCCAGTTCTTTTGCTTTATTGCCTTTTTTGTTACAAGAGGAGAAGGGTTTCTTACATGGTTGGTTGGGCAATGTTTATGGTTAGACAATGTTGAAACAATGAATTGAAGTCATTGCATGCTTAGTGGTTTTTTTTGAGAAATGGATCTTGGTTGCTACTATGGTGTGTTGATGGTCATCTTAGTCATATTGTTATCCATTATTTATTGGCTTTTCTATTCTTGATAATGAATGGTAGTGACCTGCTTCATATCAGATTGACAGTGGTTTGTAGCTTCTTGTATATGTATGCTCTTTTGACAGTGACTGAGACATTATTATTATGAAGTGACAGTGAATGGTTTTTGTTGAGATAACAGTACAAAGTGTAGTGTCAAAATGACTTTTTGCTTGGACAATAGAAAGAACTTTTTTATAACATAGTGGCATGTTCTTGTGTAAAGATCTTCACTTTCACTGAGTATATTGGAAATAAGTTTTGTAGAGTAGTGAAAATAGTGATGACCATGATGACAATCATGACAATATAGTAGTTTGTTTCACAATGATGACTGTATTTGACAGTATAGTGGTTTGTTTCACAATGATGACTGTGATGACAGTGGTAAATGGTACTGTGGACTAGTGGTTTATCAATGCAGTCCTTCTCTTGAATATTATGTTTGTGCTGCTATGGTGAATAGTAAGCTATGTTTGTGTTGCTACAAAGATACTTTTGTTAGTATTCTTATGTTGGGACAATATGTATCCGTTTGATTAGTCACTGTGTGTCATTGCTTTATCTTCATAGGGGGAGTGATTGCTCAATGGTATTGGTCTCTTTTTTATTGTTGTCAAAGGGGGGGATAAAAAGAGAAAAGGGTGCAAATAAGGTGCAAAATATGTGAAGTTGACATCAATTCCAAAGAGGGAGTTTGTTGCATTGGCATTGATTTGTCATTGATGTCAAAGTTTGTTGCATGAAGGATTGTCACTGTTGGTTTGGAATTGTTAGTGGTTGATGTTCTCCATGACATTCAATTCATTCAATTTTGATGGGTTACTTGCATTGGAAGTGCTTGGTGAGTATTTTGGTGTTTTTGATGTCATATGGTTTCAATGTCAGATGGTCTGAAGTTCAAAGTAATTGTTGATTACTCTATCACAGAGTTGCTTGATCTTTCAAATTGTATGCAGTTTTTCTTGATATTTCAAGGGGCATGGTGGTGTGATGGTAGCTATCACAAAGTTTCGTATCACAGTGTTGTTTCACATAATTGGTTCATGATGATTGAAGTGTTGCTTTAGTAATGGTGTTTATGGGATTGATCATCTCTTCATGGCGTTTCATTTATTCAAAAGTGTTGATTTATTAAAGGTTCATTTCATGGTATGTGACATGTCAAAGGTATTTATTCACTCAATCAAAGGTATTGAAGCATTTGTCATTTATTCTATTATTGATACTCATTGCATATTCATCTCAATGAGTTGCTTCATCTTATGTTGGTATTGTGTTGATACTCATCTCATGGTTTGAAGTCAATAGAAGGCTTCTTGTGGTCTATGTCAGATTGAAATTTTTGTTCAATAAAGTGGTCTATGTTCAAGACATAATATCTTACATCTATGGTATGATTTGAGTCTCAAAGGTATAAGGCAAGCATATGATTTTATTAGGGTTATCTTCATGGGTTGTAACTTAGTTCTTAAACCCTAAATGAAGTTTAAGTTGCATTAAGACAAAAGGGTTTACTTTATGATTTATTTTCCTGGTGACTTGGTGTCATCGGTCACAAATATTTTTAAGCAATCCTTTAAGGGTTTATAACCATTGATTAAACAACCTCTTATCTTATTCCTAATCGGCCAGGTAGGTTAAAGGCTCATGTTTGATCGTTCCAACAAAATCAATGGTGATTATTTAATTGGATATTGTCGGGAGGTAAAGGATCAATGTATGAATATGTTTAAAGGTAATGAATAGTTATTTGTAGAGGGTTGTTCTTTGATAGGAAGCTTGATAGTCCTATGTTGAATGGCACCGAAAGTTGAAGTATGGAATTCTAGTTTGATATTGAATTCCAACAATCAGGTGTGAGGATATTGAGTCTTGGTTTTTGTGTGTAGAACCGAGTTTTTAGAGAATGGATTTTAAAAAAATTGACCAAGTGTTGTAAGGAAGATGGATATAATAGGAAATTTAACAATTCTCTGTGATTGTTTTCAAACAATAAGTATTCTTTGCACAATCTAAGGTGATATGTACATGATATTGATGTTTGATAGATTTCTATGAATATTCTAATTGAGGAATGTCCTTTATATGAAAGTAATTAAGGGTTAAACAAATGAAAAGATAATGTATACATTTGAAAAGACAATGCTCATATGAACAAGGGTGTGTAAGTTTCATTCAATATCAGTGTAATAGTGCATTGTACTTTTCTCTAGTTAAAGTAATTTGAATGGGATCACAGATGACTGAGTCAAATTTTTAATGGTCAAGGTGTCAGCAAGGTTGTGTTTATGTCATTTGAAGATTGTGATCAAGGGGTCAATAGAGGAATTTGTAGCTTATACATACATCAGTATAAACCTCATTTGTATTTCTTGAGATGAGGGGAGTCATAGAGAGAGATATTTGTTCACGTATGTAGGTTTGAGATTATGTTTTTGATTCAGTATGGTAATATGGGTGAATAAGGAAGATGAATTTTGTTGCAAAGATAGAGCAATGTTTTGTATGGAAATAGAGTAACCCTCTAAGACTTGTTTATTCCTTTTGAGGTCTTGTGTGATTGCTAGTGAGGCATGTTGTAGCCAGTGAGGCTTGTTGATTGCCAATGAGGTAGTTTGAAGTCTGGATTTGGTGCTTCAGCCACTGGAGTTGGTGCTTCGAAGGAGAGTTGGTGCTCTTGGTGGGTTGGTGCTCACCTATGTAATTAGGGTTGGTTCCCTTTGAAGATAATTAAAAAAATTGTTCAGAGTGATTTTTTCACCCTTTTTAGGGTTTTTCCACTCATAAATATGGTGTCTCATGTATCTTTATGCATGATTTAGTATTCCTAATTCACATGTGATGTTGTAATATGCACCTCTTTGTGTTTTGTTTATGAAATACATTTCTAAAGTTTTGTATGATCAAGACTGTTAAGGTTTTGAGATTGATTTTATCTGACCACCGATTCACCCCCCCTCTCAGTGTTCTTGTACTCCAACACATAGCATTTGTGGTGGAACGAGTTTTCCAACTCTTGTAAAAATTTGAAAATCTAATAAAAATTAAAAAATATTATCGTATTTTGAGTAGAAGGTGCTTTTTGGAAAATTTCAATGGGCTTGAACAAGGGCTTAATCCCCTTATAGGTCAACCCCTTGTCAATTGGGTGACCTTGGCTATGTGAATAATGACTAAAGGTCAAAGGGGCTGATTTTTCAGCCCTCACAAGTTGGTAAAGACTATGGGCTTATGAGGCATGTGGCGAGGGGCTTAAGTGATCCCAACTCCTAGTCATTGATATGTCCTGAGGGTTAACAAAAAAAAACCCTAACTTATCCACCCATGCAATTGGAAATTACCTCACCCTGTCAAGTTTCTCAAATTTGAAAAGATTATGAAACATAGTTTAATGGCTTTGTGGACCTACTACAAACACATACGTTTTATTGGTTTTAATCTATGGACCTGTGGACTACCCAATGAGTTCAATGATTTCTTTGGTGGATTTAAAACTTTTATAAAATGCAATTTAAACTTCACCTATGATAATTTATTTTGTATTATTTTCCTACCTATACAAATTTCAAACTATGTTACAAAAGGATTCAATGCTCAATGAAAATTACGTCCACAGATTTTAAACGAGCTTTAGAATGAACTCAAGGGATATGGGGTATATAAATGATGTAAAATATATACAATGTATATATCTAAGTTGTTACCTATGTATATATCGACACACCACCCTCTATATATACTTCTAATGTGAAAACTACTATATATACCTTTGCCACAAAGATGTGCATATATATCCTATATTTGTAATGTATATATCAAAAAATCATGTGTATATACCAATGAAAGTACTATATATACTTCCTACTCTATTTTCTTCTATATAGTAGTACAACCATCCATATAGTAGGACTTTTGTATGGTCGTACAAAAATCCACACCATTGTACCTTCAACTGACTCTGCAAGCACCTAAAAAAAAAATCAATAAAATATTAAGTGTTTTATATCAAAATTTGTCTCTCAGTCGTGTTGATCGTAATGGTGCAGTCTATTTTTTCATTAGAGACACCTATAAAAACTTGATACTTGAAATTTTCTTAAGAACCTATGAAAACTAGTTAGTGCAAAGCAAATAAAAGACACAAACACACAAAATAAAGTGAGATAAGGGATAAATCCCTAGTAGAATTGTTAGAATGTAAGCTCTAATTTAGAAATTTCCAAATGTAATATAAAATAAACCTATCTAAACTATCACAAACCTCAAATAGAGCTCAACCAATGAAACCAAAATAAGATAATAGCATTAAAAATTGAATTCAAATGTTACCAAGGCATCCATTGTTAAATTATTTTCTCCTTGATGTATTAGAATGTGGAATGTGGATGCAATCTTTGCTTGAATATAACCAAATTGACAACATATACCTAGCTTGAATGATAATGGATGAGAATGAGGGATGTAATTCTTGAATTTATAGATTTTGGGAATGAGGAATGGATGGCCAAGATCAAACTATGAGATCAAGGGTGGAGAACGGTTGAGAGGAATTATCTACAATCTAGGAGAGGATGAAAGGTGGATATGAAGTTAGTTAGAATGTGCATGGATAGGATTAAATTATTTGTGAGGATGGGGAAATTAGGGACATGTGCACCTAAAAGGGATATAACTTTGGGATGTGTCGAGAGAATTAGAGGACCATAAGGACAAGTGTACTTAGGTGACTAATATTCTTAGAAAGTGTTGAGAGAATAATAGGAGCACAAGGACAAGTGTTCTTAGGTCCCCACTATTCTTGGAAAGTGTTGCGAGGATAATGGATTAATTAAATAATAATATCATTTCATTATTTTAGTTGCATGGGTGAGGTGGATAATAGGTGGAATATGTCATTAATTATTTATTTATTTTGATGAGATGGGAAAAGGTGGTTAATTAAATAATATGATTATTTAGTTAAAGTATGATACTTTAGGTGAAAGGGATGTGCCTTAGGTTAATTAGGACTAGGTGATGGGACGTAGTTTTAGGTGATGAAATTGATCAATTAGGGATTAGGTGATGAATAGTCTTAGGGAATATTTTAGGTGTCTACAAGTAGGTAGCAAATCAAACTCACAAGCAGATCAAATGATTTAAGGGTACTTTAAAAGAAATATTCCACTATAGTTGCATCAATAGTAAGGCTTTGTGGAAAATAAATAATAGACTTGAATGTAGGACCTTCTTTTTTGATATTTGGGCATGTGGAAACAAGTTATTTCCAACTCTTAAGGTCCCTCCTCCATGCAACATTTCATACACCTTCCTATGATTCTTGCAATGTGTCATTACTTCTTCTTTAACATGGATGAAATTCAATGTGGCAAAACAATTGTTTTTATGCCAAGCATGGAAAACTCTTCAATTCTATCAACCATAAACCCTAAAAATAATCATGCTATGTGGTCTATGTGAGTGAAAGGAATGAAAAAAACTTAAAATTTTATCTTTTCTTTTCCCCTTGGCATGGACATTTGGTGGGAAATAAAAAATAATCACTTTGTTGTATATTCAACTTGGCCCCTAAAGCTCCTGAGGACTTGACTTTTTATAACATCTCCTGAAAGCTTAAAAAATAAAATGATGATTTTATTGATAATTAGACCTTGATGGGACAAAATATCAGCACATATATGGAGAGATACATATATAATTATTTTTTATTAATGCAACTATTGCTTTGGATTAATTCTTATAACTTAATTAATATTTTATATTTTAAATCTCAATCTAAAATTTTACATAGATTAAATTTATTTTATATTATTAGTTATAATTTGTATACACTTTTATAATATTTTAGGAAGATGCTAGTTTATTATACGGGTCTAACTAGCATACAATTTATTGTTGGATTATTTTTAATGATGAATAGTTTGATTTGTTTCACTCAATTATGTGAATTTATTTTAAAGTATAATTAAAAGCATGATGCAAAATATTTAATAAATGAGTTTATTTTTCTCTTTCCACAATATAATCATATTTATCATCCATGTATAATACAACAAACAAGCTAAATTATATAATGGTATTTTCATAAATAAAATTAATGTTTATCAAACAACCTAGTAGATTAACACTAGGAATCTCCATTAGAGGAAAATTAGAGGTGTTGATGATAGGATGGCACCATAAATTATTGTCATTAAAGGAAAATTATTTCTAAGTATTTCACCAACGTACCTAAGGAAGAATTCCATAAGTTTCAAATAACTTCCATAGTCTTTGAGATTTTTTTAATATCTTTATGGGCATGTTTTTTTTAATAAAAAGGGGGTAATTTTTTTATTGAAATCAATAAATTGATAATACATTTTCAGTAATATCCCAAGAAAAGAAAGCACAAGAACGTCCAACCAAGACAAAAACCACCACCCACACTACAACAAACACCTCAACCAACCAAATCCTCAGAAGTAACCCTCTCTAAATCATGACAATAAGCAAGGGATAACTACCCCCAACCTTCAATCTTCCAATCCTCATCATGCTTTGAAGCCCACTTGGCCAAAAAATCAACAACCCTATTCCATTCATGCAGGATGTGGGTA
The DNA here is from genome assembly GCA_007258455.2 of Sequoia sempervirens. Lineage (NCBI taxonomy): Eukaryota > Viridiplantae > Streptophyta > Pinopsida > Cupressales > Cupressaceae > Sequoia > Sequoia sempervirens. The sequence goes on along the minus strand of VDFB02047230.1, from coordinate 194,474,601 downwards.
AAAGACACCACCTCCAACATAGAGCACATCTGCAAAACCTGACGAACAACCAAAGCCAACTGCCAATTAGCATTAGTCAACTTGTGCTCATTCAACAAATTAACAATAATTTGTGAGTAATATTCATAGATTATCTTACGCCAACCCAAAGCACAAGCACACTCAATAGCCCAGAGAATTTCCAACCCCTCCATAAAGTTGTTAGAGTGCTTCCCTTTATGAATGGAGAAAAAGAAAATAATCGAGCTAGAATAGTCTCATCCAATACCCCCAATCCCAGCAGGCCCAAGATTACCCTTGGAGGAACCATCAGTATTGAACTAATTCAAAATACCCTCTAGAGGAGTGAACCATCTTCCAACCCTTTGAACCTTCTTTTTAGCCCACCTACTTCTTCTGACACAAGTAGAGTCGCAAGTCAACCCCTGTAAGCCCAATCTATTCAGAATCTCATCATCACTCCTTTCCAAAGGATACACCACTTCACATTTAGCTTCCATAGTCTCCTGGATCATACCAACAATTCTTTTCCAAACTTGTTGCACCATCATCCTATCCCCACAAAAAATCCTACGATTCCTTTCCATCCATATTTTCCAAAGGATGAAGGTAGGACCAATGCACCACACAATCTAGAGGAAAGAATCCTGAGTAGGCGGCCTTCCCAAACTATTCCAAAACTCAACAAGGGAAGAAGCATGAATGCAAGGATGTTTCCAAACACCCCACCAAAAATTCCAAAGCATTAAAGAAAAGGAACAACAAAAAAACAAATGGGAAGAATCCTCCTCACTGCAACTACACAAAACACAAATAGAAGGGCCTTGGAATCCCCACTTCCAAATATTATCCCAAGTCAAACATCTATTCCAAGCTAGAGTCCACACAAATCAATTACACTTCGGCTAGGAGAATTTGTTCCACACATTATTCCACCAAGAAACCTCCACCCCACCAAAATTATGAGCCAACAAATCTTGATACCCACTAGCCACAGTGAAGGCACCCTTAGGATTTAGACTCCAATCAAGAATATCCTTGTCCCGACGAGAGCTGCACGATCTACCATTCAAAATATTTTGAAGCTCAACACAGTCCTCCTCCGACTCAATAATAGGACAATGACAAGGATCCTTCCACCTAGCCACCAATGACTGCCCATAGGAGTAAGAAGTCTTAAAATAAATCACCCTTGACCAGCCAGCCTCCAAGACGCATTAGCCAAGATTCAGTAAATTAGGATACTGGCTTAGAATGGGGGAAAAACCATCCCAAGAATCAAACCAAAAGAGTGCCTCAGCCCCCTATTACATATCCATAACAAGCCCTCCTTGATCAGAACAACCCCTTTCTTAAGCATTCTCCAAATCACAAAACCTTTCCCCACAAGAGGATAACGAGGGACCTCCTCCTTCAGAACCACCCGAAGGTACTTGTGAGATAAAATCCTAGCCCATATATGATGTTGTTCTAAACACCATCACCAATAAAGCTTTGTATCCAACACCAACCCAAGCAAATTCAACTTCCACAATCCAAGAACCCTAAACTACTTCAGACTACACACAATATCCCACTTCACCTTGGGCTCCACTTAGAAGAAGACAAGCTGACCGCCCATAAGAATTGTCTAGCCAAAGAGTCCAAATCCTTAACAAATCCAACTAGAGCCACTTGGAGCATACATCTATAAATAGGAAGAGCTTGCACCACTGATTTAAGCAACTAAACCCACCCAACAAAGGACAACCATCTAGGAGTCCAATGATTAACCTTCGCACGAAACTTGTCAAGAATATTTTGCCAAGATTCCCTATGAAGAATATCAAAAGAGATAGGAATGCCAAGGTAGGTTAATGGAAGAGACCCAATCTGAAACCTTAAGATATGAGCAATCCTCTGTTGAAATAGCTGCAGAGTATTGAAGAAGAAAATGAAAAATTTATCTTCATTAATCATTTGAATAGAAGCAACAAGATAAGTATCCAAAGCCTTGCACAAATTGTAGCTTCTCTGACCTTAGCCATACCCATCAAAGTAGTATCATCCACAAATTGCGGGTGAGACCGAGGAGGAAAACCATCTCCCCATACCCAACCCTGAATAAGACCCAACTCCACATTATACTTCAAAATTCTCCCCAAACCTTCAACAATGAGAATACATAAATAAGGAGAGAGACGATCCCCTTGACGAAGGCCTCTAGAAGCACCAAATAGAGAAGAAGGCTCAACATTTATCATAACTAAAAAGGAAATGGAAGTAACACAACACATAACCCACTTGACCCACTCCTCAGCAAAGCCAAAGGCAATAAGAAATTTGTGCAAGAAATACCACTTAACACTATCATAGGACTTTTCCATATCCAACTAGATGAACATAGCCTTTTCTTTGGAGGACATCATAGAGTGAATAGTTTCAGTAGCAATGAGCACCCCATCCAGGATTTGTTGATCCTCCACAAAAACACTATGTTTCTCAGATATAAGCCATCTAAGCCAATGCTTCAACCTCTTAAAATCAACTTGGAAATGATTTTATAAACCACATTACAAAGGGAGATAGGTTGAAACTGACTTAATCGATTTTCCCCCTCACATTTGGGAATGAGAGAAAGAAAGGTAGAATTCAAAGCCCTCAACATCTACTTATTCCTTTGAGACTCACAAACCAATTTCAATAAGTCCAACTTAATGATATCCCAGAATTCCTAAAAGAATTCAACTAGATATCCATCAAGGCCCGGAGCTTTCCCTTTCCTCATCTAAAAGACAATAGCTTCCAATTCTTCCAGCGAAATGTAGCTCAATAGATGCTCATTCATCTCCCCTGTAACCAAAGAGGGGATACAAGATAAAACATGATTTTCTTTCGACAAAACATCTTGAGAATCCTCTCTAAATAGAGAAGCAAAAAATTGCAAAGCTTCTCTAAACATATCCTGCCAAGAATATGAATGCTCACCCCTATCATTCACAAGAATGGGAATAGAATTACCATATCTCTTGGATTTCATCAAATTGAAGAAGAATGTAGTATTTTTGTCCCCCTCCTATAACGACTCAACCCAAGCCTTTTATTTCCAAAAAATCTCCTCACACAGCTCACACTCTTCCAGAGCTTTCAAAGCCTTGGCCTCCTTTCTAAGTAAATCCTCCAAAAGGCCCAACTCCCTTATCTCCTAGGTAATGACATCCAAATTGGCTTGAGCAGCAATCTTAGCATGAAAAATATTTCCAAAACATGACACGTTCCACCATTTGAGCTGATACTTCACAAATTACAATAGCTTGAAAAAATAATACATAGCAGTGCCATGAGAAGGTCTCCCCATCCTCCACCAATCGACCACATACTCCTGCAAAGAAGGATCTCTTAACCACATAAGTTGGAACTTGAAAGAGGGGGTCCGAGCAATATGAGCCAAAGTAGCAAATAATTAATAGGCCAGTGATCCGAGCCCCTCCAATCCAGAATCTCAAAACAAGTAGACCACAGTCTACCAATCTAGAAACAAGAAACCAAGAAACGGTCAAGTCTCTCAACAATACAATTCTCCCCCAACCTCCTATTGTTCTAAGTGAACTAACCATTACGGGGCTTGATGTCAACAAGATTCAAAGCAAAAAATGTTATCATAGATTAGGAAAGCAGAGGGCTCCAACCTTGCAATACCACCCTTCTTTTCATCTAACTCAATAATGGCATTGAAATCACCAGCTATAATCCAAGGGAAAAGAGGAACAAGGCTCTGAATAAAACTAATATGAGACCACAAGTACTGCTTACCAGGAAAATCAACAGGTGCGTAGATGTTTGACAAAAGAATCATTTTCCCCATCTCTAGACTTGAAGCAACCACATAGATAGAAGACATAGAAGACATCCACCAAAGAGGACAAATCTTCAATGAGTTCCATAAGCAAGCCACACCCCTAGCATTACCATGAGCCCCAATACATTGGAATTCACCCTACCCCCATAGCTTCGATAACAAACCAACTATACTCTCAATTGAAAACTTAGTCTCTTGTAAAAAAATAACATCAGGAGAGTGAATTCTCACCAAATCACGAATAGCTTTTTGTCGAGGGCCATTGTTCAAGCCCCTTACATTCCAGGAGAGGATGGTCATTTTGGATGGTTAGAAAAATGAGAGTCTAGAGTTTTAATAGATCCTAACTCCACCAAAGTCTCCCCCATCATCTTAATTTTCTCTAAATCCTATCTTTATGGGCATGTTGGTGATAAGAAAGTAATAGAAAGATCCATGGAAGTAGAAAGATTCAACCTCATAGAGATTCGTAGAAAGGTTGGTTATGGAATTGTAATATCACATTATATAATTATACATCGAGTCTTTTGTGTAAGGTTTTGAATCCCTTTTCCCTAGCTCTTAATAATCTGAGTTAGCATTGAGGCCTCTAGTCCTCTCCCCTGTACTTGGCTCTTTATATTTAATTTTTTTTGGCGAGTGACTCTTGACCTAATTAATAATTATGCATTTTCTTTGGTTCCTATATTATTAGGGGATACCCTTAAGTGAAAGGTGGGTTCGCATACATAAATGTCATCCTAATATTCTATATTGTTAAAAAATTGAGACTTTTGGACATATATTTTGGACTTGCCCACATGTTTAATAAGCCCATAAATTGATCTAAAACTTGTTTTATCCATTTTTTCAAATATCTCCTCTTGGATAGTTTTTTCTTTTTAATATTACATCCCCTTCGCTTGTTTATTTATATAGAACTAATAATATTTTTCAACTTTCAAAAAGGAGTATGGTTTCTTCTATTGGAATTTTAATATTTATAATATTTTCTTAGTCATTAAGGGAGTGGCCCTATAATATAGTTTGGTCCCTCTATCAATCACTTAGACCAATCGTCCTCTAGATACATGGAAGTAGATACAATATCATAGTCATTGTTATTTCTCTCTAATCATCACAATAATGGGGTTGGTCTATATCTTTGCAAGTAAAAGATTCTAAGCCGTGGCATGGTAGCACTTAAATCATAATTTAATATTGAATGCTAGGGTGAGTTGTCCCCTTAGTCATACAAGATGTTTTGTAAGTAGTTTATTTTTTGATGAAAATTCCTAGTAGGTGGTTATGAGGCATGATGATCCTCTACCTTCACCTCTTGGAGCTATTGCTTGTGTTGGGTGTGTTTTGGTTAATTTCATGTTATGAACTCATTTGATATTTTAGTTCATGTATGCCAAGAAACCATTTTTTAACTAAAAACCTTACACTTGTACTTTTAAAAGAGTTTTAAATTTAACATGATATTTAAAAGAGTTTTCAAAAAAAATATTACCATAATATATTTTTTCTTGTCTCGCCTAACTATTTTTAATGTAACCCGTAGACACCCAAATTTGATCACTCCCATATGATCAAATTTACCCTTTATTCATCAATTTTGTCAATATTAATTTAGTTAATTAATATTGCGCTTCCCACATAAGACTCTTAAAGTGTTTAATTTAATAATTAAATACTTTATTTGTGCCTTTATCTTCTCTAAATTAAATAAATACACCAATTTATTTAATTTAGTCATCCTAATCTATTGAATTAAAATCAATTTAAAATTCTTCTTTTCTCACTACTTGTCACATCCTCCATAATCCATCTCTAATATGAATTAATTTAATTAATTCATATTTAGGGTGTGCATCCCTTAATCAAAGATTAATGTCACATCCTCCTACATTTGCCACTTGTCTCTAATCTTCCATTAATTATCATAATCAAGTATTTGCACAACTTTAATCAAAGTCATTAACCATTTTTAGCACCACTTTTTAGTCAATTCTTCCATTTTTCCTTTTTGGACATTGACCCTCTTTCCCATGAGAATTTTTAATTCTCATTTATTCATCCTATGTCTCTCTCCTCCCCATGTGAATTTTTAATTCACATTTTGTCTTTCCAAGGCTTCTAGAATATTTGACATGTCACCTCATGCACATGTGACCAATTCCCACCTTTTTGGAGACCCTCTCTTATCCTTTAGACTCTCCTAAGAATGTGAATTTTTAATTCACATTTATTTCTCCAACCACCTCTCCTTTTCCCATGGAGATTTTTGAGGAATTCCAAAATTTCTCAAATGTCCCTTTCACTCTCACTTGGGGACAACAAATTCCTTTTTGAGGAGATCTTCTCACTCCCAAGGTACTTAGAAGGTACTTGTCCCTCCACCTCAAACCTCTTTGCTCTCATCCTTAGCCTTTTCATCAAAGATGTGAGGGCTTGTGTCCTCAACCCACCATAGCCCTTCATCTTGACCTTGTTGGATGAATCTCAACCATTGAATTCTCTCTAGAGAATTCAAATTCTCCTATAAATCCCCCCCCTCAAGGGCATTTTGAACACTTAGCCATTTTGCAACTAAATGCTGCCATTTTGTGCACTCATTTAGCCATCAATTTCATCCATTTTCATTTGCATCCAAGCACATCAAATCCTCCATTTAGCCACATCAAGAGCCATCAAGAGCATACAATCAATCCAAATGTCAACCAAGGAGTTTCAGCTGCAAGAAGGAAGGTATAACCATTTATCTTCATTTAACATTTTCCTCTTTGTATTTTCAAATTCCTTAGGCTAATCTTGAGGTGTTTCATTATGTTTTCCATTGCATTTTAATTGCTTAGAATAGGTTAAATATTTTGATATCACACCTGCAATTGAAAATGTGATTTGATACTTTCTATAAATAAAATATTTATTTTGTTTACCACATTATAATCTTATATATTATCTATAATAAATTGTAATGGCAAAAATTGTATACCTTGCACTTCTCCCCCTTTATTTTGGACTTACTTTCATTGAGTTATCCTTTATGCAATAACTAGTGTATAAGTGATATGATTCTATATAAAAAATGTCATATTCCCCAAACCTAACTTGACTTGACCTCCACATGTCCCTAGGGACTATTCATAGTCCTAAATTTACTCATTTCCCTACTTGGTTCAAAATTGTGGTGCAAAATCAATCCCAACCTTTTTACAATCAAATTTTAAATTTGAGGCTATGTCATCCCCTTTTACTAGTTGTAATGTATCAACTTGAAGTGCAAAACATTTCAAATTATATAATTGGGTGATGTATAAATGGATAAACCATAATTCATTTTAACATGTCAAATAGATCCATCAAGATTTATTACACATTGGATCATTACAAGTTTATGGCATTGACACCTATAGGAGCAATAAATTAGGTATATTGCAAGGATGTTTGTTGTCTTTTATATTTGTTCCAAAGTTGTTAAATTGGTTCATGCAGAGTTTTGACCAATGGAGTATTTTCATGTCTCAAAACTTACTCAAATATTTTTATAAACATCACCAATCAATTATTATAAATTTACATATTAGAAGGAAAGGTGAACCAATTTTTAGATTACAAAACCAACTATGTCAATTTCATGTAGTATAAATTAAGTTCACACACAAAGGTCTATATAATGCCACATAATTGACTCAAATTAATTTCATGTTGCGATTTTATGCCAAATCAAATCAAAGTCAAGTTTGTTACCTGTCAAGGAATTATAGAGCTAGATTTTATATGAGAATATCATTTTGAATCATAAAGTGATAGTTTGTATCCCAACGCCATTAAATCACACCTAAAGCTAAGTAAACCTAATACATATTTATCATTTCAAAAAATTTGCTTGTTTATTTGGAAATTATTTTCTTCATTCTTAGATTCTAGGATGACTTTGATTATTGTTGACTTATATATTTACCCTAGGATCTATTTGAAAAGTGTTTTTTATTTATTTCTTCACATATTTGGTGAACCTACCTTATCTAACACCCCTTATGGTTTATAATTAGGGTTTATTCCTTATATATTAAGGTTTTAAATATATTTTTTCTAATTTTTAATTATTTATTTCATATCTTATTAGGATTTGGATCCCCTTTTTATTATTTGTTCATTACTATATTATAATTATAGTTTGGGTTTTATTATTAGATATGTTTTTTATCCCTATCCACTCACCCTTATGATATTTGAGTATTATCATTTATCTTGGGTTCTCATATGTATTTTCTTTTAGCCTCTATCAACTAACACCTTTCTTATTTTATTGTGTTCCTACACTATGTAACATCTAATCCATCTATCCTCGAGTCTCTTGTGTCTTTATATCCCATGTATGGGTATACCTATTCTATGGAGGTATTTTTACATCGCGTATGCGATTATCCCTCCTTCATATAGGTTTTTATCACTTCTCCCTCTCCTATAAATACATTCACGTCTTTTATTAATGAGATTCATTTAGATCATATGTTTCCTCTGACTGGTACTAGTGACTAGCACCTTCATATTTTTCATTTTAATTTTCATCGTTCATTTCATGGTAATGAGACTAGACATTTTATATCATTCATGATATTATTGAGCCCTATAATTATATTATTTCTATATTTCATGATAGTGCTATTTATATTCCTTTAGATTCATGTTTCTTCATTGAGGATTCTAGGGATATGAATTGATGTGATATTGTTATATCTAGTATTCCTATCATTTTACATCCCATGATACCTCTCTCCCACATGTTTTCTATATGAATTTTCACCTTCAATGAGGTCACTAGCCTTTATTCTCTTTCACTCTTAGTCTATTGATGATGTATTTAGTGTGGAGCATAATGCTAGCTCTTTATCATATCATGATATTGATGATTACCCTTTAATTCATGATGATTTGCGTTATGATTCACATTATGTTAATATGTGTACATGATAAAGTAATTTAGAAAAATAAAGATGTAAAGCTATATGTTATATCCTTTTATCCTTGTATCATGCTCATAAGCATGACGATGATACTTTGATGCATGCATTTGGTGATGCATTGATTGATTGTGCTAAATAATGGTTTGATTCATTTCATGGTTATTTTATATTTTTACATGATTTGTCATATGTGTAGACACCTAAAATGGACACATTGTCAATTACCTAATAACCCAAACATTTCCTCTACTATTAATTGAATAAAATCCCTTTTTATCAAATTAACTATCTAATTTTCATCCCCTTATCAATTAAATAATATTTTATTATTTAATTAATAAAGTCACTATTCATCACTATTCACCCAACCTTATTAATATCTCAAAATCATTAAATAAACCTTCTTCTATAGTCCACCTTAGGTAAATAAATCCAAATTTTTATTTATTAAATCTCCCCATCCCCTTTCCAAAATTAAATAAATATGCTTATTTATTTAATTCTCGTTTTCCATCCACTTTTTTGTTAGTGAGTCAAAATCAATTAACTCACTAACCACTCACTTACACATTCCTAATCCTAGTCAAACTCCCTCAAATCATGCATAATCCCCAAATTTGCATAAAGGTATGGCCTTTGTACACAAAGAATGGGTCCTTCATACATGCTTCATGACCTTTGTACCATGTCACATGGGTCAAAGGACTTAACCATCTACCTAGGGTACTCCCAAGTACCATTTTCCTCCTCCCAAGGTAATTCTCCACCATACAACCCCCTTCAATCCTAGACCTCTCTCCACCCACCAAAAAAGTGAAGACACTTGTCTTCCTCTTTTCCCTCCAAGGGTCTCAATAAATTGGAGCCCTCAATCTCTACTTTTGATCCTATCCATCCAAGTCATTTTAATCTAACCTTACAATGAAACCTTATGTTGCTAGTGAAAGCACTCACATACCACCAAATCTATCATCCTTGAGCACAACTTCCATATCTTGGGTGATGAGGGTTGGAGTTAAATAGTCCCTTGGGGGAATACTACATGATGAAATAAATAGTCCCTTAGGGGAATGAATTGTAGCCATATTTTTAGAGGCTATTGAAATGGATCCACCTAATGGTGAGAACTTCATTAGTTAAATATCTTCTCTTGTATTTTTAATTACACATTACATATACTTTTATACCATATTTATTTCCATGATTTTCACTTGATCTGATCATGTGGGGTCATGGTTGTTATTTTTCTTGTAGGATACATACACCCATGATTATTAAAAAAATTGGGGGCATCTTTCATCTTCTATTTTTACTCACACATTAGGCATACAAAGGTAATTATCTTAAGTATGTGATTAAAAACAACTAATCCCCTATAGATTTAAAGGGCATTTTTTTTTTTTGTGATTAAAAACAACTAATCCCCTATAGATTTAAGGAGGGCCCCATTTAAAGGGCATTTTATTCCTTAATTATATTTCCCATTTATTATGATTACTTTATATAACGGTTAAGATTATATTAAATTTCATTATCATGCCTATGAAATTTACCCTAGATCAAAGTTGCAAAGTCTAATTTATTATCATACTATAGACACATAAAATTGACCTAGGCCTGCAAACTTTATTTTCCCCTCATTTCTTCTTAACATAATTAAAATATTTAATTATGTCCTATAGTCCAAATTCGACTATTAATTAAATAATTCTCAATTATTTAATTAATTCACATCTTTTATTCTTCCTGACCATTTAAATAAATAAATTATATTTATTTTATTTAAATACGTTGCTAATTTCCTATGTCCCTCTATAATTAAATAAATTCCTAAATTTATTTAATTATTATTTGTCCTCTTTCCTCCTGAACTTTATTTATTTATTTAAATATGTCATTAATTTTCTAATGTCTTCTTATAATTAAATAAATTGTTATAATTCATTTAATTATTGTCCACCTTGGCTTTTTCTAATTTTAAATAAAATTATTTTATTTAAAAATTGTCCACTTTCCTTTTTCCCACCAAGCAAATAATTTAAAATCAATATTTAATATCACTTGACCCCACCGCTTTTGAATTAAATTATTTTTTAATTCAAAAGGTCAACTCAGCCTTTAAAATCAAATAATTTTAAATTATTATTTGATTTTCCAGCTATCTCTTTTTTCGTGCCCAATATCTCCTTATCACATGCATTATTGTCCTTTTATTTGATTTTTCTAAAATCAAAACTCAACCCTAATGTTTCCCTAACCGTAATTGTTGGTTGTCACATTTAATTTCAACCTTTGATCTTAGGGCATTTCTCAACTTTCAATCTTGGCCATTCATTCAAATTGGCTTTTCTATAAAAAGGCAATTTTTACCTCATTTGACACATTTCATGCTTAACTATTTTATGCTTCAAACTTTAGGCTTGCTTTATACTTGCATACTTGCATTTGCAGCAACATTATAATCCTTCAATATTTTCTTAGGGCTTGTCATAGGTCATAGTTGCTCATCAAAAATTTGAGGGCAAACACTATTTTGCAACAAATGGAGAAGGGCAATGAAGGTCAATCATGGAGGGCTTGAAGAATTTTTGTGAGATTGTTCTTTGTTTTATGCTATTTTACTCCATTGTACTTCATTGTTTAGCTAGGGTTTTGATTATGCATTTGATTTCATGCTAACCTAACCTTTTTTCCTTAGTTACATTGGTGATCCTGACGCCAAAAACACTCTTTTTGCAAATTTTGGTATGTCTTTTCATCTTTTTTTTGCAAGCACAGGCACAAAACGACACAATTGAAGCTTTCTGAGCCGCATTTGATGCGTCACAATGCAGTTTCTTTCACAAATGACGCATCCACAGTCCAGAGCCACATTTGATAGACAAAATGACGAATATGCCATATTGCAACGCATGTGCGGGCCCGAGAGACGCATCTGTTGTTGCGATGCATATGACAGAAAAAATGACGCATCTGCCTGGTAAATTTTTGCTTTCGATTTTTGACAAAATTTTCTAGATTTTCTTTTTAGTTTAGTAGATTAGGGCTTTTTTGGGTTACTAATCTATTGTTTGTAGCATGTGGCAAGCTAGAAGAAGAGGCTAACATTTGTTTGTTGACGATTTTATAACTTTTTTTCACAATCTTAAAGCAAACAAACAAACAATCACAAACAACTTGCATTCACATTTCATGGCTTAAAATAAACATGCATTCACTCATGGGTTTAAAATGAACACAACTTGCATTGAAACTCATCAAGGCTAAAATTTACATGCATTTTCATAGCATTGGCTTAAAATGAACATTATTTGTCTCACACTAAGTTGGGTTAAAAATGAACAAGTGTTTTGTGTGTCTTATGGTGTAGTAATAGCTTCTTAAGTGTGTATGCAATTCTCTTATGCCTTGTCGCGATCCCGAGAAACAAAAACACTTGGAGGTTGTTACTTCACCACCCCCACATTTCAATTTGGGCATTAAAATGAACAAGTGTTTTCAATTTGTGTAACCACAATTCAATAATAAAAGTATCATCTCCCCTTGCGCACTTGTGTGATCCTGGGTGTAAGAGAAATTTCTATTGACTCTAGAATTGGGCCTTCCTTGGTGGGAAAAAGTACTCACCCCAAGGTGACTCAAACTGACAATGAATGTTTTTAGCCTAGCTACCCTCGATTGGTATACAAATGTGAATCCTAATGGAAAAATTAGGATTACAAGTGCATATTTGTTATGCAGACAAGTTTATCTTGCCTCACACATAGCCACCTGAATGGGTGCCTGAACTAAAAACCTTTTGTGTAGTTTCCAAAATCTCTTTCTATTCGTTGGTGCAACAACAGTCGTTACCAAGCCATCCCACATTCTCACAGTTCTTAGTAGAGGTGAAGAGTCTGTCATGAGAGATTCATGAGGGCTCGAAGCTTGGTTGAATCGAAGAAGTGAGTGTCATGGAGGGGAGTCAATGTAGCCAAGCTTCTAAGTCACCCACTAAGAATAAGTGCGGCTGGAGAAATCCAAGTGGGAATCCAGTGGATATAGTCCTTGCCATCCATAGGGTTGTGCTTGTCTTCATTGTGCTTGTTTTCAAAATTCAAAGACAAAACCATGTATTTTCCAAGTGTTTTCTGAACCAATGAACACATAAACATCCTTCACAAATCTGGAACAACACATTGAAACTGAAACAATCTCAAAAATCTGCCAAAAATTGCATGGAAACTAGACTTTAGACTCTGTGCAACGCATCTAACCTATTAAACTGCATTTGATAAACAAAAAAATGCATTTGAATGCTCTACAATGCATTTGATACACAAAACAACACAATTAAATTTTTGAACCACATCTGTAATCTGAAACCACACATTTGACTATTCTGCAATGCATTTGCTTCCCTGAACAATGCAATTGACCTGTCAAACTGCATCTAAAGTTTGAAACAATGCATCTGCTAAAACTGGAACACATAATTTGAGACACTGCAATGCATTTGATACATGAAATGATGCATTTTCCTATCATTTAGAAAAATCACTATCACTGTCCAAACCCAAGATCAAACATTTTCAATCTATCTTTAGACATCTTTCCTCAGTGGGCTCTGTTCAAAACCAGAAAAACAATTGCTCAAAACATCCATCTTTGCATCTTTTAGCTTACATTTAGCTTTTACCATAGGTCCACCTTTGCAAATTTTTAGTTGCATCTTAGGATCCATCATCATTTCCAGCATAAACAAGCTATTAGGTCCCCATTTTTTTTTTCAGACTTTAGAATAGGAAAACTTGCCATACTTTGTGAAATCTTTGCCTTCAAAAGTAGATTATCATTGGACTAGGTCAAAATCAATCCTTTAGTCTTTGTCCTTTTGTGAGATATTTCCAACTCATGAATCTAGTTAGGAAACCTCACTTTGTCACCTTGTCATTTTCACTTATTCCTACCAAAAATTCCTTTGATAATTCAAATTGAGACATTGACCAAGCTTTGAGTGGTTAGTAAACCTTTCCTAAAAGTCTAACAAAATTGATTGCACCTTAGACCTTTGCATTTGCATTTTTCATACCTTAAAACACTTTAGTCTCCCACCATTCATTATCACTTTGCATTTGGTTGCATCCCTTATTTTCAAAAATCCAAAAAAAATAGTGTCATATCATTCCCATTCATAGATTTGGTTATCATTCATCCTCCCCCATTTGAGCAAATCCTTATATGGTTGAGACTAGGTTACAAAGAAAGAGAAGACAAATGGACCCCTTTGGACAAGGCAACAACCCCTACAACTTTTCTAACGACATGAACTTAAACATAGACATGGCGGGCCCCCAGACATCTTTCATCAACCCTTTTAGTGACATGAACATTGCCTCCTCTTCACGCAATCCCTTTGAACAATTTATACGTAGAGACGAAAATGGATAAGTGTTCATGGAAGATGTAGAAGCTGCTGCCCAAAACCCTGAAGTGACTTCCTTTGTGGAAGAATTACTCTTGAAATATTTAGATAGATATCTAGCCATGCTTCTACTCCAAGGGGATAAATTTCCACGAGGGTTCGATATTAACACCTTAAGAGTAGCTTCTCCTGATCATACTACACAAAATAGTCAACCCCAATCAACACCACAACATAATGCAAACAATACCTTCATTGGTTCCACCACACAAAATGCAATAGAAACCATCAACGCTACTTCCATTTTACAACTCCACTCAAAGCACATCTAACATATTCAACACAACATCCATTGTGGGAACATCAACCCTATCAGAAGCCACATCACAATCTATCCCACAAATATCAACAATTATGTCACAAACTATTGGAGCGACATTTGGGTCTTCAACCAATACAATGGGGACAAATTCACCAAACCTTTTATTTTGATCTTCATCTAGTACTATGGGAACCACATCATCACACCTCTTACTTGGGTCCTCAACTAATGCCATGGGAACAAACTCATTGAACCCCTTTGGGAGGAACAAAAGATAAATCACCATTCAAGGACCTCAACTAAATGTTAACACCTCGTCACAAATCAATAGCAACACTAATATCCCCCAAAGGAAAAATACAAATATCCCACATGGCCACATTTACCAATTTGGACAAGGAAACCAAATAACACAACACATGACTTCATTTGGACATCAAAACATTCAAGGACAGAAAATTTCGCAAATACAACCTAACACTGCTGGAACTCACATTCCTACATATGCGTCACATATCCATACACAACAACATATTCCCATTCAAAACACTCAATACCAACAAATTCCAACCCAAAATGCTTCATGCATTCCACAACAACACATCAGAACATACCATCACAGCAAATGGGAACTCATTGAATACCCACTACCAACATGTGTGACACTACAAAGAGCCCTATAGTGGATGCTCTCACAGCTCAACTTGCGGCCTTGCGAAAACAAGTGGAGAATATGCAGCTATCCAACAAGAAAATGCACACGTCCTATGACTTATGTCCATACCCATTTGACACGAATTTACACATGCCACCATTCCCTCTAGGATATGTGGAACCCAACTTCTCCAAATACAAAGGCAAGACTAATCCCCTTGAGCACATAAGAGAGTTTACAACCAATTGTGTGGATGTTGCATATGAACATACCTATCTAATGAGACTCTTCCCTAGAAGTCTCGTGGGTCCCACACCTGAATGGTTTTCTACCTTGCGCAAAGGAATAAAGTCATGGGATGAACTTGTGGATAAATTTGTAGAAAATTATGCCTATAACATCAACACCAACATTACCATCGCTGCTTTGTGTAAGACTACTCAAGAAGACACCGGCGAGACCTTCATTCCATTCTTCCAAATATGGTGAGGTTTAGCTAGTCGATGTCCTATGGAGATCCCACAAAAAGAGAAGGTAAACATGTTTGTCCAAAACCTTGTTGGCCCCTTGAGATACAATTTATAAGTTCATTGTTACGCCACTTTCACATATCTTGTCGAAAAAGGAGTCCAACTTGAAAAATCCCTTATTGCTAAAGGCGAACTCAAATATGGCAACAAGAACACAAGCCAAAACCCACCTAATGACATAAACAAATATTGGGCCAAAAACAAACATATCACCAATGATGGCGTTGTTGAA
The DNA here is from genome assembly GCA_007258455.2 of Sequoia sempervirens. Classification (NCBI taxonomy): domain Eukaryota; kingdom Viridiplantae; phylum Streptophyta; class Pinopsida; order Cupressales; family Cupressaceae; genus Sequoia; species Sequoia sempervirens. Next base: position 194,458,665 of record VDFB02047230.1, on the reverse strand, counting down.
GCTAAAGCAATGAACACGACAGGTCCTACAATTACACTAAGAGGTACTCAACTGCAAAACACACCATTAACCACACCAACACCCACAAAAAATGCCATCCAGAACAATCAAGATCAAGCACAACCACGTCAAACTAGACAATTTCCAAAAAGACACACATATAGCCCCTTGGGTGAACCAATTGAAGTGTCCTCAAGAAGTTCCTCCAAAACAACACCATCACATTGCCATAATCTAAACCATATGACCCAGGACAGTTTAAGCTATCATGGTGGGATGATAATGCATTTTGTGATTACCATCGCAAAAGGGCATAAAACTTCTTCATGTAGAAAATTAAGAAATCTTATACAAGATCTCATTGAAAATCATACCATTGAACTAGACGGTAAACAATTTGCTTCAAACTTGGACCATACAATTCATAAAAACCCACTACAGGATCATGGTTCTGGTAACCCCTCTACGTTAGGTCCAAAGACTAATAACAATCGAGCCAATTAAACTCACGTTGCTTTTGACTATTCTAGTGGACCTATCATTAATCTCCTCTGAGCTGTTGACGAACATGTCAATACTATCACTATTAAGAAGACTCTAGAGTGCAATGTTACCACCCTCAAGGAAAAGTCACAATAGTTGGTCCTCCTACTAGACAACCAAAGATCACAATACTTGGTCCCTCTGCCAAAAAGTCACAACCCAAGGGGCAATTTAATCTTATTGACCAATTGGGAAAAATTCTCGCTCAAATCTCCATACTCGAGCTACTACGCATCTCGCCGACACACAAAGCCATACTTGAAAAATCCTTACAAGAGTCTTCTGTCCCTAACGAAATTGATTTCAACCAATTTAAAGACATGGTTGGATACTTGACTACTTCCCATCACATCACCTTTTCAGATCAAGACTATTCTTCACCCAAACCATCTCATAATGACACATTGCATATCGATGTCTTCATCCATAAACACAAGGTTAGACAAGTCTTAGTAGATGGCGGAGAAGGATTGAATATATGCTCTCTAAAATTGGTCAAAGCACTAGGTTTCTTTGATGCTTGTGTGGATGCTACCAAAAGCATTGTCATAAAGGCCTATGATGATGAGGAACGCTCTTCTTGGGGTATTATCACACTTCCTATCCATGTGAGACTGGTAGTTGTAGATACAACATGTCAGGTCCTAGATCTTGAGCTACCATACAACATCTTACTTGGTCAACCTTGGATTCATACCTTAAAGGTTGTAGTATCTACTTACCATCAATGTCTGAAGTTTCCTTTTGATGGCACTGAAATTACTATACCTGGAGATCCTGATCCTTTCCAGTATTGCACCAATTTGGGAGGTATTTCAGAACACCAAGTGCCAATTAACCATGAAGCTTCAACATCCACTTCTTCCAAATACATTGATCCATCCACACTCACCAAACCATCCACGTACACTTCTTTGACCTCCACCATACCATCTTCCGCCACCATCCCAAGTACCGACCCTAATACCCAAGTGTCCAAAATTTTATGGCAGGCCTTGTTTCAAACTAGAGCCCAAACAGATTTTTAAAGTTCCTCCTACAATGACTTTCACAAAATGGGGAGAGTTGAATAAAGAAGATATTGACAATATACCAACCTAGATTTATAAAGACATGGAAAACTCACCTCCATTACCAGTACAACAATATGGCAAAGGCTATGAAATGATGAAGGAAAAAGGCTATGATGGAACTAGTGGCCTTGGTAAAGAGAGGACTAGAAGAAGGAACCTATAATTCCTTCTATAAGACCAAAGTATTTGGGGTTAGGGTTTGAGCCACTCAAGATTGACAGTCCACATACCCATGTACTTTCAGGTGAGAGCATAAATGCTTATGAAAGTGTCGAGATGATTGAGGATTCCCATACTGAGACTGACTCACACGAGTGGGAATTTGGTTATGAAAGATCCCTGAGTGACTATGAACTTGACGAAATGTTTCTAGAACCTAGTGAGCCTTCTTTCGTTGAAAGATTCTAACAAATGTTTAACGTTGAATTTCCTAAAGATCCTCCTAAAGTCCCACTGACAAGAGAAGAATGGGTAAGACTCTTTTGGCCTCATGACGATGAAAAACCAAAATTTCCATATGATCCTATTGACCATGATTCTGAGGCATTTGTCCCTTATATAGACCATGATTCCCACTCGTTTGTCCCCTATTTTTCCAAGGAGTCTGATTTTCCCGAACCTAATGAAGATGACAACTAGATGGAATCCAACTGGGACTTTGAGGACAATTTTTTCTTTACCCTCTTAGCCTCCTTTTGCATGCTTTATGCATCCTCCCCACTCTTCACCAACACTGATGATGGTATCTCCCTTGTATACCCACAACTCATTGATTGGGATTAACAAGGCCTGCCCACTATGGACATTTTTCAGAATGACGAAGCTATTGCAGAGTTCATGGGACTCTGTGAAGGAATACCAAGTGGGGACCATAAAGTTGGATTCCCTATAGATCTAGATTATGTAGCATATGTCAGGGAGACTATGCAATCCTCTAGTTGCAAAAATAATAAACACAAAATTAAAAAGGACACGTCTTTAGGTGAAAACCATAAGGCACCTTCTGACGATACAAAATTAAAAATAAAGGATGTATCCGAGGGTGAAAACCTCCCCGAGATGCCTAAGGATGGAGGATTGGACTTTATTCCTGTTACACAGGAAAAATCGACAATGCTCATTGAGGACACCATAGAAGTTAATATAGCCACACCTAAAGATCCTAAAATGGTTCTCTTTGCAGTATCTTTGATAGAAGAAGAAAAGCACGAGTTTCAAAAGTTATTCTCAGAACGTAAGACTAACTTTGCATGGTCCTATTTTGATATGCCAGGATTGGATCCAACACTAGTTTTGCACCTTCTACCCTTACTGCCAAATGCTAAGCCAATCAAGCAAAAGTTGTGAAAGATGCACCCCCAGATTGCATTCTTAGTCAAAGATGATCTCAAGAAGTTATTGGATGCAGGGTTCATAAGATCAATAGACTATGTAGATTGAATTTCAAACCTTGTACCTGTCACTAAGTCGAACGGTCAAATATGTATTTGTACAGACTTTCAACATGTCCAAAGGATGATTTTCCACTCCCAAACATAGACATCATTGTGGATCTTACAAGAGGATACAAGATGTTGTTCCTCATGGATGGTTTCTTGGGTTACAATCAGATTCGAATCGCCCTAGAAGATCAACACAAAATAGCCTTCACTTGTCCTTGGGGTACATACTGTTGGAACATCATGCCTTTTGGCCTCAAGAATGAAAGTGCCACATATCAACGAGCCATGAACACAATATTTCATGATCTCATGCACACACTAATGGAAGACTACATGGATGACCTCTTGGAAAAGTCTTTGACACACAGTGATCACCTCAAAGTGCTAGACAATTTTTTTAAAGGCTGGAAGAATACAAGGTCCATTTGAATCCTAAGAAGTGTGTCTTCGGTGTAACTTTAGGAAAAATTTTGGGGTATATAGTTTCTTGCAGAGGCATTGAAGTTGATTTCGCTAAAGTGAAAGCAATCTTGGACATGCCTCCGCCAAAAGGAAACAGTGAACTAAGAACATTGCAAGGAAGACTACAGTCCATTTGACACTTCATCGCACAACTAACAAAAAAATGCCAACCTTTTCAATATCTACTGCACAAAGGAATCCCCTTTGTGTGGACTGACAAGTGTCAAGCAACCTTCCAACAGATCAAAGGCTATCTATTAATACCACCTGTCCTAATTCCACCCATTGAGGGAAAACCTCTAATTATGTATATTTTTGCAACCACTTCATCACTAGGGGAATTGCTTGCAAAAAATGACCATGATGAGAAGGAAAGATATACATACTACATTAGTCACACATTTGTTGGATATGAACTCAACTACATGCCCATTGAACGTTCCTATCTTGTAGTGGTCTTCGCCGCCTAGAAGTTAATACATTACATGTTGAATCACAAGACACAACTAGTGGCAAAGATTGAACCCTTGAAGTATCTACTCAGTCGAGCAATGTTAAAAGGTTATGATACTGAGTGAATATGACATACAATACATAGACCAAAAATCTATAAAAGGACAGGTAATAGCTGATCAACTCTTAGATGCACCTGTACAAGGCGATCATCCATTGGTAGCTGACTTCCCTGATGAATCTATCCTAAATCACCTTGGAAGTTCTATTTTGACGGGTCTCATACAGGTGATGGCTTAGGAGCAAGTATCTTGTTTATCACACAAGGGGACTCTATTCCTAAGTCATTCTGAATTACCTTCTCTTGTACTAATAACATTGCAGAATATGAGGCACTTGTCACAGGACTCTGAATGGCTATTAAATGGAAAATCAAAATGCTTCTAGTCTTTGGATATTCTTAGTTGGTCATCAACCAGGTCACTAATGAATATGACACCAAGGATGAAAATTTGATGCCCTACAAACACATGGTTGATAGCTTTCAGTTATATTTCCACATGCTCACTTTTGAGAAAATTCCTAGGGCACAAAAAAAGGTAGCAGATGTAATGGCTACAATTGGATCTCTATTAGACATTCCCAGTAACGTGTCGCAATTTGAGTTCTTAGTGGAACATCTGTTGGTTCTCGCATATGATATTCCTGAGTCAGAAATGGTTTGCGAGCTTGTTGGTCCCAATTCACCTTGGTATCAAGACATATATGATTACTTTTAGTCCCAGACCCTTCCGCCGAACCTTTCCAATAACCAACGTAAATCCTTTATCTGTAAAGTTGTATATTACACCATCATCAGTGACACCTTATACCGATGCAACTTTGATAATACCCTTCTTCGATGTCTCAACATTGACGAAACATGAAAAACCTTACGTGAGGTACATGAAGGTATGTGTGGATCTCATTCGAGTGGCCCAACCTTAGCTAAGAAGGTCATGAGACTTGGGTATTACTAGCTGACAATGGAAAAAGATGCCCTTTAGTTTGTAGGAACATGCCGTCAATGTCAAGTACATAGTGATTTGATTCATGTGCTAGTGCAAGAACTTTGACCCATCACTTCTCCTTGGCCCTTCGCATGATGGGGACTCGACCTCATGGGAAAAATCCATCCCACCTCATCCAATGGCCACTTGCATTCCGTTATGCATACTGAAGATATTTCACCAAGTGGATCGAAGCCATTCCCCTCACATACATAACAGACAAGTAGATTTCCAAATTCATCCTCAACTACATCAACTGTCGGTATGGTGTTCCACAGTCCATCATCACAGAAAATGGTTGTACTTTCAAAAATCAGGATGTATGTGAGCTTTGTGAAGGCTTCCACATTCAACACCACTTCTCCGCCCTATACTTACAAGGGTAGCGGTCCAAGCCCGAAGCGTCTAATAAGACAATCGTAAATTTGAAGACCATCGATGATGTTAGCCGTGGCTGGAACTTACAACAACCTGCTTTCATGGGCTTACTGCGGTAGCATCTCCTTGCGCCCTATAGAGACCACTCCCTTTACTTGGTCTTTGGAATTTTGAATCCATCCTACCCATTGAGGGTGAAATCCCCTCTCATAAAGAGGGGTCTCCGCGGAAGCGATTGATGATGAAGATGCCCGGCGGTCACAACTCTGAAGGGCTGGAAATGTTAGAAGAACAAAAGAAAAATGCGGCAGATCGCATAGGCATATCATATGAATTGCCTTTTCAGCAATTATAACAAAGAGAGTGATGAATGCGAAAGTTTGGCTTATTTATCCAGCTTGGTCCCTAATGCAAAATCAAAGATCTTGTAATCGGCAGAGAGAAGTCAAAAGAACAAGTTTTGGGCCTGGTGGGTGGGCTGCCATCATCTTTGTCACATTCGGAGTTCTGGAGCTTGCCATTGCTTCTCGGATGATGAAGAATTACAGGCATAACCCATCAACGTGCATCTCCTGGGAGGTTCTGGGCATTTGAAGGCTTGCAGCACGAAATTTAGAAAAATACAACAACAATTTTTTTTTATTTATTTTTTACTAAATGGCAAAAAAATAGTAAAGAAGAAATAATTAGATCTTAATGAAGTGAAAACCACTTTGATTTGTACGGATAAGTACCATGGTGAAAACCCTAAGAAAGCGGGTATTATGAATGGGTGTAGTCTTTGCTTTTCCATCTACTATCACTCCATTTTCCTTTGTCCATAATAAATACCTAGTCATTCAACATGCTCAGAATTTCCGTCATAAAGTCTTGCTATTCCTTTCCATGATTGACAATGGTTGACATCAACTTTTACATACTATCCATTTGTCACCTCAAGCACATCCTTTTCCACCTCCTGCAACTTGGATAGTCTTTGACCTGACTAGGGGCAACCCTCTTACCACCTGACTGCAGTGGGTCTTGCACATGGTCCTGACAATCGTAAAATCACGAAAAAAAATCCATAAAATCATAAAATGTCCTTAAAAAAAATAGCTAAAAATAAAAAAATGTCCTAAAAAGAAGCCATAAAATAAAAAAAAATGTCTTGAGAAAAACCAGTAAAATGCATTAAAATGTCTTTGCGAAAAGCTAAAAGGAAATCAGAAAATGTCTTGAAAAACTCCAGAAAAAAATTAAAAATTATAAAACTTCAAAATCCAAAAAAATTAAAACATGTAAAAAACACAAAAACATCCAGATAACACTAAGAAAAACACCAAAAACAAATTCAAAGTCCATCATGTCAATTATGTCAGTCTTTGTCATTGTCGAACTACGTTATCTTTGCGCATTTGCTGCATAGGCAAGGCTCATCTCTGAGCCCCTAATACATTAGGTCAATCCTTTTAGGTTTGTAAAATAAAATCATGACTCAATCTTTGGTCAACAAGACAAAGTCATTGATCATGTTGAACTATGAGGTCTCTGAGTGTATGACGTAGGCAAGGCCATCTATCGATGAGCCCCTAAGGCCGCACTAGGTTAGTCCATTAGGGTTCATCACACTGCAGTATCACACATGTCAGATATCTTCAAGACAAAAAAAAAATCCATCTTAAAACAGGAAACTCTTAAACAAACTTTGCAATCATTTAATCGACATTTTAGCTAAATTAGCATGTCAACACTGGCATGCGGTCAATTCAGTCATCTAGTCAACTTTGGTCAAACTATCATAACAAGTCAACCTATCAACTCTTGGTTATTCTACAGATATGTCTTTTCGAAGAACAAATCTTGTCATTTATTTATGCTTTAGGATGTCTTTCTGAAGCATTGACTTTGTCATCTGGTATTTTGAGGGATTCTCTTGACATTTGAGGATTGATCCTCTTGACATCGACATCATTCAAGATGTGTCCTTCTTGAATTTGGCATTACCTGGCATCCGTCACATATAAACCTAGACTTCTTCAAACCTGACACCTTGACATCTAAATACACTTGGAAAACGCTTTGGAAAACACTGTCTTTTATTTTGTCATATTTGTAATTTAATTTTTCGTCGTGTTGCTAGTTCCTTGAGAATGTCCTACATAGGATTTAGAGGAGCAATGACGTTTCATGGCTTGTCTTTCTTGTTTATGGTTGGTTTTGACAAAAATACTAGGGCAACTGAGTGCCTCGTATGATCCATGATCATCCTTGTCTGCGACTACTTGTTCTATGTGATGGTATGACCATGCACACCATTGATCTATGTCATATCATGGTGTTTGTTGGCCATTACAATAATATGCCCAATGATGATTAGAGCAACACCTATTAGTACTTTAGAAATATATTGAAGGATTCTTTTTCCCGCACTAACATCCATCGCCCTCCATCTGGTCTTTTCTCTTCCTTTGTCTCCTGATTATATCCTGTGACATACAAAAATAATTGCATACATGCTCATATAGAAATAAAAATTTGCATACATCACTTAGTATAAATACATCATTTGCATTCATCCATTTGCATTAACATAACATGTAAGTGCATTAAACATTTTTTCATATATCATCCATATCATTCATGCATATAGATTTAAAATATAACATAAAGCATCATATATCGCATAATTCGTACATACATAATCATACATCAATGCGTCCATAATCATAAGCATGGCATCTATTAGACACATATAGAACATCATCATCATCATAAAATAAAATAATACATAAAGTAGTATCATCATTGCATCTCATTATAAATGATCATCATACATGCATACATCACATAAAACATAAAAATGAATCATCATAGGAAAAATTGCATGCATCACATCAAATAAACACAATAACATCATAATGCATCACAACATAACACATAGCATAGAATCTGCACCAAAACTGCATCACATATATATATATATATGTATATCTCAAAATCATGTCACAGGATAGAGTCTCGAGGAATCCCAAAAATAGAGCATGCAGGCTCGATGTTCAATATATAAATGTCCCAACATAACAATAAGATAACAAATTCCCTAAATAGTACTCTCCTCATCCCCTCGATATGAAGAATGGGGTATTGATGCTCTCTCACTAGCACTGATGGTATATGCGGGGACCCGACAGACTGGCTCGGCGATGACCTTGGTACTG